>QEPC01008752.1:3684669-3778148 GCA_003113815.1 Sphenodon punctatus | reverse complement strand
CCGCATTCTGCACTAGCTGCAGCCTCCGGACCAGGAACAAGGGCAGCCCCACGTAGAGCGCGTTGCAGTAGTCCAGCCTCGAGGTGACGAAGGCATGGATGAGGGAGGCCAGGTCAGGGCCAGAGACATACGGGCGCAGCCTCCGCACCAGATACAACTGGTGGAAGGCGGCCTTCACCACCACCTCCACCTGTCGATCCAGGTGGAGATCTGCGTCCAATACCACCCCCATTCCTAACTCCTTATTTACCCATTCTATGTCGCTCATGATTTTATAAACTTCCATCATGTCCCATCTCAGTCATTTCTTATCCAAGCTGAAGAGCCCTAATCTATCAAGCCTCTCCTCATATGGAAGCCATTCCATACCCTTGATTATTCTTGTTGCCCTTCTCTATACCTTTTCCAATTCTAGGTAGGGCTGAAATGAGAATAATTTTTTTTCTTGCAAAAATATCGCGAGACTCAAGAGTTGCCGCCGAGATGTCGGTGTAATCTCAATAACAGATTGAGATCTCGGTTGAGAATTTTTTCTAAGAATACCGTTTACTGCATTTTACCATTTACTGTATACCAGTTGCAGCAATTTATAATTTACTGCAAAATGGCATTTTGCTCATGTGCGTTACTGGGACAAAGGCAGTACACAGTAAACGGTAAATTGCGGTAAATGGTATTTCGAGAAATTTCTCGACTGAGATGTCAAGAATCTGTATTTTCTTGGCTATTGTTTCTTGATTAAAATGAGTCAAGAACCATGATTCTCGATAATAACCATGAAAAACTCGGCAACAATTTTCAGCCCGATTTTCATACCCTTCTAGGGTATCTTTTTTTTAGGTGGGGCAACCAGAGTTACACACTATTCAAGCATTGGTCGCACCAAACATTTATAAAGTGGCGTTACGATATTTTCTGTTTTATTTTTTATCTCTTTTCAAATAATTCCTAACATTCTATTTGCCTTTTTGACCACTACCATTACACTGAGCTGAGGATTTCAATGAATTGTCTGCAGTGACTCCAAGATCCTCTTCCTGAGTGGCAATCCCTAATTTAGAACCTGACCTGATGTATCCCGTTGTATCAGGAACTTGTTAAGGTGGAGCTCTTTACTGCTGAAGGGGATTGCTAGGTTACTCAGAGAACTCTGTTTGAGATAATTAAATAAAACAGGGCTAACTCATTGGCCCATCTCCTTTGTATTGTTGTACCCTCTGTGACCCAGATCCCTGCAATCTTCTCCCTCTTTGCCAAAAGCCAAAATCTTCCCCTCCCCCCTCTTAAGGGTGCTGCCCATAGCAGTTCATTGGTCTTAATTTGAGATAAGATATGCTGTCTCGTGCCTTTTGGACCCTAGTCAGGATATGAATTCTATCATTGTGGTACCTAGTTAAAGGGTATTGTAAATGCCATAAACTGACTTTAGTGACTAGTACCCTACGCACTGCAGTCCCTATCAGAATCGGAAACTGACCGTGCAAGGCAGTGTTTGGCAGTTGGAGCGCGCAGCATATCAGCAACTTGCTGCGCAGAGAGGGATGGGTAGCTACTGAAAGAGAAGACCTGCAAGAGCTAAGAACAAGAAAGGAATAAATAGCAAGTTTATTTTGTTCTTACGGGTTTTTGTGTAACCCTGGCAAATTGAGCCTATTGTAATTTTTACCTTTACTGTTGGCAGGGTGGTGGGGGGAAGGAAGTTCTTGGGGACCATTTCAGAACCTCTAGAATTAATTAGGTTCTATGAATAGATCTTGGATGTTGTCTTCTTAGGCTTACCTGTTCACTTTCTTCATGTCTGCTCTGCCCCTGCTGTTGGCATATAGTTATTTGCCAACCTGTGTTCTTTTTCTTTTCTTTTCTTTCTTTTTCTCTCTCTCTCTGTGACCCCAGGGAAGTGGCTGGTCTCCGAACCGAGCTCTTTGCAAGACAGCGATTGCTTTTGAACCCAGGAGGCTGTTCTTTTATGTCCAACATTTTAATTCTCTACCTCTCCAGATCTCACAGAAAAAGAAGCCAGCCCAGGAGGCATAAGACAGAGGATCAGAAGTCTCTTGGGGAAGTCATGGCAATGGAGACAGCCATGGAAGAAGTTAAAGGGAAGGAGGAGCCAAAACGACTTCCAGACCTCGACGACGAGGAGAGAAACAAAGCATCCGAGGGTGGAGAAGGTAAGGACCAGACAGCAGCCAGGAGGGAGGTCATATAAACGCAGAACAGGAGCAAGTAATTTCTCCAGGACGCTTTTGTAAATAACTTGTCTAGCGTTGTTTATTTCTGCTGAAAGATCAGTGGAGTCTTTCCCAATATCAAATCTGTACTTACTGAAATACACCATCATTTACAGCAGCAATTGATTTTTTCCTCTCTTTAAGAATTCAATCTAAATGGCTTTCTTGGCAGGGCTTTGGAAGTTTTTTGCCAAAGCTATTACAGTTTTGTAAAAATATACATTACAGGGAGGAATAATTTTTTTAATATTTCATAAAGGAATAAATCAATACGTTTTATGTGCCCTACTCTGAAAAGCTTGTGGTATGGTCCCAGGGGACGTGGAGATCCTTCCACCCCTTCATATGGAGGCTGCAAATAAAGCTGACCATAGGGCATGTGAGCATGGTAGCTGCCACGGAAATTAGGTAAAGATTTTACTCTGAGCTGCTTTTCTCCCCCAGTCCTGCTGATGAAAGGAGAAAGTTGGGCCATGTTCACACAAACAGCTACATTAGTTTATTAGGTCTTTAACTCGCTTGTACCTCGTTATCATTCACACGTCAAGCGATGGTATTCAGGAGGAGGAGGCAGCAAAGTATGTACTCTAGGATTTAACTCAAGAGTTAAATAATCTCCTTCGCTTTCTAAACCAAAGTAACGTGAAGCCTTTCAACATGGTCTACAATTCAGTTCCAGGCTGCAGCACAAAGTCTCTCTCTTGCCCAAGAGCTCTGTGGAATTCATCCCAGAATGCTTTGTTTGCAAAGCATGAAAAGAGAGGCATCATTGTGTGCACTTTCATATCCTGGCCACTGGAGGCAGATGGTGGCGGTACTAAATTGGTATAGAAATGTAGCCAAAACAAACTAAATGAACTAACTACTAACTATCTGTATTGGGTTAGAAATGATAAAAAAGAGATTTACTAACAATCGCTTCAACTTGGAAGACTAGTTTATTTTGGATGTGTAAACATGGTCTTAAAGTCCTTAGTGGTCGACTCTTGAGTTGGGACTCATTCGCTTTCCTCCACTCTTCCACCAACTGAGAGATCTGTTTTCAGGTTCACTCAGTGCTAAAGCAAGCACCTTTATCCATCTGCACAGTGGGCTTGTGGTCAGTGTTTATTATTTATTTATTTATTTTTAAATCTTACTACCTCGCCCCTCCTGCCACAGGCAGCTCGGGGCGGCTTACAAAAAAACAACCCCTCCCCAAAACCCCACCCCCTCACCCGTCTTCCCCACCAAACACCTGGCGGAACAGCCAGGTCTTACAGCTTCTCCGAAAAGAGGGGAGATCCAGGGCCAACTGGGCCCCCACCGGAAGGGAGTTCCACAGCCGTGGTGCAGCCACCAAGAACGCCCTCCCCTGCGTGGCCCCTCAAAAGACTTGGGGGACCTCGAGCAGGACACTCCCTGATGACCGCAGGGGTCGATCCAGCACCCGGGGAGTGCGGTGGTTCTGCAGGTAGGTAGGGCCTAGGCCATTTAGGGCTTTATAGGCCAAGACCAACACCTTGAATCGGGCCTGGAAAACCACCGGCAGCCAGTGCAGAGAGCGGAACACTAGTGTAATGTGCTCCCGGCGGCCCAGTCCTACCAGAAGACGGGCCGCTGCATTCTGCACCAGCTGCAGTTTCCGAGCCGTCACCATGGGTAGCCCCACGTAGAGCGCGTTACAATAGTCCAGTCTAGAGGTGATGAAGGTATGGATGATGGTGACCAGGTCAGTCTGAAACATACGGCCGAAGCCGTCACACTAGATGTAATTGGCGAAAGGCACTCCTCTCCACAGCCTCCACCTGGACATCCACATTGAACAGCACCCCCAGACTCCGTACCTGGGATACCAATGGAGGACAGGCCCCGCCAATAACGGGGGCCACCATCTCCATCGCTTTACTCACCAACATCACCTCCGTCTTGTCAGGATTCAGCCTCAGTCGGTTAATCCTCGTCCAGTCTCCCACAGCCGTCAAACACCGAATTTGTTGTAATATACCGCGGGGCACGTGCTGGTGCTTGCCGACAGAGAGTTAAGCCTATTTTATGCCACATAAATCTGTGGCTCTTTTTCCTGGGTCCTTACTTTCTGGCTTCCCTAGAAATTCTGCCCCTCAGAACGTCATGTTCCATGGCCGTTCTTACCGCTGCTAAGTTCTTTCATCTTACCCAGTTCAAAGGACCAGAAATAACACACACCTTGTTTCCTCCATTTGAAGTTCTCCCTAAGTGCTTCACATACTTTATAGAATTAATCTTCCCGTACCACATGCCTGCAAGAAGGTGGTGGTATTACCATTTTACAACTGAGAAATTTGAATCTTTAGTAGCCTCTTCCAAGGCTAAGATCTCAGTGGAAGATTCTGGAATAAAACCCAGTCCCTTGACACTCCCAGCCCTGGTCCATGATCTAATTCAGGAGTAGGAAACCTTTTTCCGTCCCAGGGACCGCTTTGAAAATCAGTACAAGCTCTGAGGGCTGCATGGAAGTTGTGGGTGTTTTTTTGGTTTGTTTTTTTAGGAAGAGGAAGATCCAGATCATGGGTCCATCCCCTATTCTTGTGTGAATATCTCTGCTCCCTTTCCCTGAGCTCAGTGTTTCAGTGCTTGGAGGTAGAGGCCAGATCCAGAAATTGGAAAGGGACCGCATACAAACTCACCATGGGCAGTATTTGGCCCCTGGGCCTGAGGTTTCCCACCCTTGAACTTTAACCAGATGATTCTCCACCTTCTCAGGAAGAATCAGAAAACTTGGGACTTTAGTGCTATGAAGGATGAGCAGCATAGCCTGGAATATTTACTTTCCATCATTCCACCTTGAAAGTGCTAACTGTGCATTAAAACAGTCCACTTCTGGCTCATGTACGAGTTTTAACAGTTACTGCTTGTAATAAATGGTCCGAAAATGCTGTTGTCTCCTGGGAGACGAGAGATAAGTGGCAGGGACAGATCTGAGATCCTTTAGAATGGAAGACAGGAGAGAAGGATGGCCGGGTTCTGGTTGAACAGATTTTAAATCACATGCCTTTAGCCCTGCTACTGAAAACTGTATAGCTGCTCGCATAGAAGGGTCGAACCCATTTTCAGCACCATTGCCAGCAGCTAAGCCCGTTCCAGTGTGTTTGGGCGGGGGAAGCCTTTGTCAGCATTGGGTTGACTTTGTTTAATGCCAACGTTAAACTTCTCTAAAAGATAAACGGGTTGGCTTTGCTCTGTGTTGCTTCACTCTCTAGCCTGTATTCGCTTCCAAGCTGCTTGCAGCTTGGAACTAAATAATTTGGCTTTTCAATTTAACTGTATTTAGTGGTGAAGTCTACGTATCATTCGGAAGGGAGCATCTGGCTGACCTGAGTGATTAGATGCATATTTTATCCCTGTCCTCTTCCCCACCCCCCCCCCACCCCGGCCTTCCCTTTTAAATTTTGCTTTGGTTTTAAAGGGACTTGCTGTTTATATCGGGGGGGGGGGGGGGGATGCGGAGGAAGTGTGGGATTTTTTGAAGATCACTGGCAGCCTTCCAGAAATATAAGCCTGTGTTTCATGTTGGTTTGGTCTTGCTGAATATTAATAGCCGAGGCTTTAAGGGTTTCTCACCCAGATACTTTACAGTGTTTTCTTCTTGCCTTTAATGACTAAGCTTTAATGCCGAAGTGATAAATTAGGAATATAAACACGTTCAGAATTTCTTAGCAGGCTGCCTTGTGACTAGGATTGAAGGGGGAGAGCCTTCTGGCCCCGCTCCTTTTTTCACCCATGCATTGAGCAGAGAGGGAATGCAATGCATGGCTTATCTAGTGCTGCTTTGCATGCTATGCACGTTAATAGTCCCACCGAGCTGGACCACAGACCCTTGTGTTTGACAGGAGGGCTTTGCCTTGTGATACGGGAACGCAGTGGGACAAAGAGGCGCTAGAGGCCTTGTGTATTGTACCAAGTTTCTTTAGATGCAGTCCCTAAAAATATCAGTGTGTTTTTTCAATTGCAAATAAACCAGTAAGGCTCTGGCCAGAATGCAAACCGAGCAAAACCAATGAGCTGACATGTCATTGATTAGCGCACAGGTATTGCGAGGGTGTCCGCAGTTCATTCGAGAGCATAATAATTGTGTCAGCTTGGATTTGTTTGTTGTCAGGTGGGATAGATTGCTGGGAGCCTCTTCCCATTAACCTTCAGCGGTGCCTACGGCGACTGCTTAAAATTCTTGGGACCCAGTCATGCTGGCATGATACGATTCCAGAGTCCTCTCTCGACACTGCGTCACAGTGGAATATGGCTGCGCCGGCGGTGAGAATGTAGGCCAGTAGCATACACACTCTTCTGCTCCCCCCTCCGCCCCCCCCAAACCCAGTAAGAGTAGCCAAAAACCCTTTGCTGGGAGTATATAAACATTTTCAAATCTAAATGTCTAAAGTTAAATTCCCCTACAAGGTTCTTTGTGGCCTTTTTTTCTCCCTGTCTGCCCTCTGCTAGAGTATTTAACCCCTTCAGGGGTGGCTGCCTAACAGCTAGACCATAAAGTGGTCAAAGGTACAGAGTTAGACAGAGGGAAATGTCAAAGTAAAAAGAGGTTTATTTACCAGTGTAAAGTAGAATGGTCAGTTCACTCCACCGCTGAGAGATGCAGGACATCTGGGCTGACCAGAGTGTCTGGGGTCTCAGCAACACTCTTGGGTGTATTTACAGGGTTTTAGAAAAAGGACCCAAACCTGTCCAGTGAGGTGTGAGCTAAGCTCATTGGACTATTCATATGTATGTATAAATTCTTACACGCTACAAAGTGTCAACTTCATTGTACACTGGTATCCTAAACATCCACGAGTCGCCTGGTAACATCTGCAACAATGTATCAATATGGCTACGGTTGGAGCCAGTATGGCTGGGTTGAGGGTCCTTACCACCCAAGCGTCTAGTACAATACCTGTTCACAGGAATATACGAAGCCTTACATAGGCGGGCTTCTACAGCCACTGAATAAGGTTCTTGTTTCCAGTAAATGACTCCAGTTAGGTTTCGCTTCTCTTTCAATGAGAAGCCTCTGACCTGACACGAGTTCAGGCTTGAGCCAGAATCTGATTCACTCAAGTGACCAGGGCTTAGAGAGCTTATATCCCTACACCCTTGTTTCCCTGTACGTTTCCACCTGGGAACCTCCCCAATTCTCTGCGACCACCCTCACCTACCCCTGAGTCTCCTGCCCCCTAAACTGTCTTTGCCTCTTCCTCTATGCCTGGAACTCCCTCCCTAATCACATACACACTTCCTCTCTGCCTTCAAATCCCTCCCAAAAGCCTGCCTCTTTTGTCAAGCCTTTCCTAGCTCCTCACACCCACAGACCGCTCAGAGATACTCTTTTTACTGTCCTGTCATTCAGAATCCTCTGTCTCCCCGGGAACTAAGCTAAGCACGTGCACCTGCCCCTTCTCAGCTGTGTGAATGTCTCCCTGTATTTCCCTAGGTTCCCCTTTCCCTGGTCTCCCCTTCTTTGCCCATAGACTGTAAGCCCCTCGGGGCAGGGACCTCTCTCTAGGCGATGAGTGTTAAGTGCCAGGCTCACTGCTGATGGCATATCAATAATTATGTAATGGGTCTGATTATGAGAGGTGCGAAGCATCTCGTGCTCTCTTTGAAGGCAAGCTAGTTGTTTCTCTGTACTATAGCTCCCATACGCCTTAGTGAATGGAGCCTAATTTCTGCATGCTGCACTGCTTGGATTTCCCTTCTCTAATGTAAGTAAATCTGTCTAACATACAGGAAAGGCAGTGATTTAGGAATAAAGACTTTACCACTATCTCAATACCAATATCTATTGGCATCCCAATAGATATTAGATTTGGACTTCAGGTCTCAATGCATTGCTTCTGCAGTTCTGATTTTGAATGCAATGCCACCCTTTGCAGGCACGCCTGGAAGCCCAGTTTTTCATTTTGTTCACTTTTAAACAAAGTCCTAGATACCACCTGCTGTCAAATTAGCCTCGTTAGAAGTTAATAAATGCCGGCGAATGGTTCTCCCCTTGTTGTTTGGGTAGAGAATTCTCGGTGTGTATCGAGAGTAAATATGATCTGTTGTTGTGTGACTGGGGAGAAATCCAATTTGACTTTCATTCAATATGTTTGTTTCTCTAAGGAAATTCAATATTCCTTTCCCGTGTGATACTACAAAACAGTTTATCTGAAGTGCTGCTTACACAACAGCAATAACTATTTGGGCTGGCCTCGTTGCCATTTTTATAAATTAGTGTAAATAAGACCTTTGGATCATACGCTTCTGGGAAATGTTGAGATACTGACATCCTCTTCAAAGACTTGAGCAGGGATTCTTATAGCTTCATCTTGCTCTAAGTTTAATCATTTTGCAGAGTATCATGTTATTGTGTGGCAGCTTATCTGATTGTCTGCACCATACTAAGCCTGCCCAGTAAGCTTTGCTAGTCTTTAAGATTGGGAGTTAGCTGGTAAATCTTCATTATTAGGGTAACGTTCTCTCTTGTGCTCTCTTCCCTCCCTCTCCCACCATCCTATTAGTGGGGGAGAGTGACCTTTAGCAGCAGAGTCCTCCAGTCCTAGCATCTGTAGATGAAAAACAATCTCTTATGAAACAAATTGAGGGCTGGCATCTGTCTGTGGAACATCTATTATTTACCTTCCTCTGAGTGGACTGATAACTTTATTCATGAAGTGAAGGAGGGAGGGGGGATGGTAAAGGAACATAATTCACTACAGATGCAATAAGGGAAAGTGTGGAAGCTGCTTCCATCCTGACCCACAGACACTCCAGGGCCAGCAGGAATTTTAATCACAGCTGTTCTGGAATGCTCTGAAATAAAGTTGGCCTGATCCTTGACTTCCAGAGGTGGTGGCAGTGGTGGGAGAGAGGACAGAAAGTTTCTCTTTGTTTTATGGGGGGGCCTCCTGTCTCCGTAGAATATTGTGGGCATCTGTCTCCCCCACAGAACTTGTGCGCTGTCACCCTGGCTCAAGAGAGATGTGACAGGATGCAGATAAAATGAATAGCGGCCAGCTGAGAGATGAGAGCCAGCATTGGAAATGCACATCATAGTAGCCAATACTGAGATGGCATCTGTAATAGACCTGGTTCAATGCTGTGCTTGATTCATGCTTTAAAGGCTCCTTCCTAAAGACCTTGCAGCAGAAGCCTTTCAGCCAAAAGTGATTTAGATGACTTGGTTCGATTCTTCATTTCCCAGCATTGTTGACTGCGCTGGATAGAACTAGGATGCTCACACCCCGAGAGCAATGATGGTCGGCGAGTTGAGGGCATCAGATGAGATGAGGCAATCTTGCAAATGCAAACCACGGCTCATTTACAAGTGGCTGAATTGCAAACCTTCCCTTTCACCTCTGGGATTGTCACCCAAACAAATCCAGCCTCTTAAAACAGATCTGTCGAGTTGCATGCAATTGGTTCATGTGGGTTTGGGGCAAGGAGAGGGACCATGGGCGGGTTTCCCGGTTTTGACTCAGTCCGCATTCCAGAAAAGGAGTAAAACACCTACGTGCGACTTGATTTGTGCATGTTCTTAGCGTGGGAAAGATGGATCTGCTCAGTTCTGTGGCCTCTGCTAACTGATGTTTCTTCTATATCTGGGTAGTGAAATAAGTGTGAGACCCTGCCCAGCACTTACCGAGAGAGAGAGGTGTGTGTTGGGGGAGGGGGGGACCACCTACTTTGGCTCACAGCACGAGCATTTTATATTTATATAGTTCCAGCAACGTACCTGACACTGTACAATCATTAATTAGAGACAGGTTCTAGCCCCAAAGGACTTTACAATCTAGGACGGACAAGGGAGCGGGGAACCGGGGGGAGACAAGGGATACATTCAAGAAGTTGAGAAGTCGCAGCTGTAGATGCTTACTGGGGAGAAGGAGGACCCTGAGACAGGACTATAGAGGGAGCATCAGTGAGCAGTCCCTGGGGGTGAGAAGCTGGGGGAAAGCCTGATGGAAGAGGTAGGCTTTCAGGAGGGAATTGAAGGTTGGGAGGAAGCGTGTAGGTGATTAGGGAGAGAGTTCAGGTATGGGCAGCATGAGAGAAGGAGCAATGACATTTCAAAGAGCAGGAGACCCAAGGGCAGGTGGGAGCTGTGTCAATCTAGTGGAGCTCGAGGGTCCGAATGCCAGATACTTAGGCTTCAATATTGTCTCCAGTAGGTCCAGCCTTAAGGTGGGATGGACCCATGCTGTGTTGGGGTCCTTGTAATAAGTGCTGCTCCAGGAGTCTCACCCCACGGCAATACTGAGGCTTGCTTTGGGTGCAGGGTGTGGAAAAGGAGATGGAAGGCTTCCATGGTCCTTCAGCAGTGGCAGCAGGTGTGGGGATCCTGGGCCCCCTCAGGAGTGGCGTCTGGTGTGGGCACTTCCCTGTCAGGCTTCACCTAGTCTAAGGGCAGCCCTGGAGGTGATATTGTATGAATGTTTGTGAGTTATGTGCACTTTGCAAACTCCAGCGTCTGGTGTACATGGGTTAACATACTAGACAGTCTGAGTAGGCAGGCCGAGGCTTGCCTAGGACACAGGGACAGCTATGGCCCTGTCCTTTCTAAAGCCGTTCCCTCCAGGTCAGAGCCAATGTACAGCACCGGGTCTCCTGCGCCGGCAGCGCTTGTACTGGACATGTTACAAAGATGGAGGGGTTTCCCTTGCCCATGGTGCCAACCCAGCACCCTCGAGTCTTTAAGAAAAAGGGTGTGTCAAGTCAGCCCTTGTTGAGTTGGTGCAGGACCAGGCACCAGTCACAAAGGCAGCCCCTGGTGCTCCAGGTGTCTGTCTTACCAACAAAAAGTCCCAGGAGATACTGCACCCAGGCTGCCTGAAGCAGCAAGCGCCTGGACTTGTAGATACAATCCTTCCTAACGTGGTGTCCCTGTAGCTCCAGGTATTTATTCTCCTTGGCACCTACAGCCAGGAGCTTCTCCAGCTAATAGCGTCAGTGCCTCTGCCTGCCCTCTTTCCCATTTCTACAGTCCTAATGGGGCTCGGCTGCACTCAGGCATGTGGCCAGCTGCAGCCATTAGTAGATGTGCGCTAGCCACCGAGGGAGCCAGTCCTGCCAGTACTTACCCAGCAAGCACATTGCCACACGGGGGGGAAACAACAAGAGAGTTTGTAGGAGGTTGGTTGACCCTTTTGTCTGTTTCTTGACACAGGAGAATGCAAGCCAAAGCCTCGCCCTCCGAAAGTAAAAGGCGAGAGGAAGAAGAAGCAGCACCATCATCAACACCACCACCACCACCACCACCACCTTCAGCCGCCCCAGCTCCCATTGCAGCAGCCACCCCCACCACCGCTACCCCCTCAGCCCCAGCCGCAGCAGCCTGCAGAGGAAGAGGTACCAGCAGTGCGACCTCTCACGCCCCTAGCAGCACCAGTACCCGCCGTGGAAAAGAGCTCGCCCTCCACCCCCCTCAGCGTTCTCCTGCCCTCAGAGGCGCCAAAGGAGGAAGAAGACTTAAAGCCCCGTCCCATCATTCCCATGCTTTATGTGGTTCCACGGACCAAAAAGAAGGAGCAGCCGTTGTCCTGCGAAGAGGTATTTGAGCGGTTTGTCACCCAGAAGAAACAGAGATGGGGGGAGCAGGCCGTTCATTCGGAGCTCCCTGAGAAAGAGGAGGAGAGCAGAGAAGCTGAGAACACGGAGGCCCCTGACAAAGCCAGTGAGATACAGGTACGTGCCACGCTGCAGGGCCCTCTAGTACCTGCCACTAGGAACTAGAGATTCCCAGGGTGTGAGTGACCTTTTTCCCCTTCCAGGAAATCCCTGATTGTGGACTCTATAGTGGGATCATGGGATCTGAACTTAGATCCGTAACGCTTTGTAGGATTTGCTTGCTGCTCCTTTTAGGGTGTCGTGTAAATGAGAGACTGAGGGAGGGTGGAATAGTTGGAATCCGGCACCTGCGTGCCCTGGAAGATCAGTGGTTTCCAGAACTTTACCCCCAAAACCTTTAAGTGAGTTTGATGAGTCTCTGTGGCCAAAAAAGGGGAGCTCTAATGTAAGCGAGCCCGAATGAAGTTGGCGGCAAGGGTCGGTGTTTCAAAATACGTGGGGCCCGTTCCAAGATGCATGCGCTAAACGCAGGTTGTGTGCGCACTTAATGCAGGATGCACAATGAATGCTCACTGTGTGTGTGGTGCGTGCCCATTCTGCGTTTGGTGCGCACACATACTTTGGCCTGGCCCCTTAAGAAGGATATTTTCTTCTTTACTCAAAGGCATTTACACCCCTGCCCACAACCCCCCATAACTTTGTGAATTTTAGTATCCCCTTTGGATCATTCCCGAACCTAGGTAAGCACACCGAATTGTGGGGGTCACAAATAGTATTTGATATATTTTGCATCTTTGGTGCTGTGTGAGGTCATGGGGTTATAGCTAAGCCTCAAAATGGGGTCCTATAGCGCAGGGACCCACGTTCACTGCGTTTTCCCCATTGGTAGCAATTGAGAAAGTGCAGGGAACACAGGTCCCTTCAGTAGGTAAAACGTTTGGGTTGGCATAGGCATTTGAATAATATGACTAAAACACTTTCTTCTGCAGCTTGTTTTCCCTTCTTTTTAAAAGATCATCTGGTCACAATGGCCACAGAATCCTATCTACACTAGAGAAAATCAGTCCTTGTTCTTTCCATCATTTGTTACCTCCCCCTCACTTCCAGTTGTTTAACTGCTGTCTTTTGTGTCCAAGCTGCTAGTGCACCTGTAGTTTTGCCCTTCGTCATGCTATCTGTGTGCATCACTGACTTTTGGCACAGTTCCTTCTGGGAGCTTTATCCCAGAGTTCGTTGCTCTTCATCCTGCTACAATATTTTCCCAGTAGTTTTTGGGTAGGGTGGTACGGGGTGTTTCTGAAAGCCCAGGAGAAGTAATCGCTCCTAATGTCCTTTTGAGGAAACTTCTGACATGGGTCCCAGATTGCACCATGCACCAGATGCCACGTCGAAATTGTTTTTTTGCAGCACGGAGGCCGGTTTGAGCATTCCGGTCCCGTGAAGAAACGCTTATGCTGTGGTGGTTGAATTGGCAGCGTTTGATGACCGAGGCAGCTGCTGCAGGATGCAGTGGTTGGTTTTTCAGGACTTCATGCAACTTCTTGGAGAGCTAAAGACATCATGCCTGGTGTCATCCGTCAACTTTATGCTCCCATGAAACGTATTTCTGTGATTGTTCCTCAATGAGTTTCATAAGGCAGAACAGTGCTTTTCAGCCAGGTACATGAGCAAAGAAGGATGTTTTTCAAGATCTGTGTTGATGACCGGGTCTGCAAGACTTCAGAACAAGGAGCTGTAGCCCTCTGATTCCCAGATCCTGCAATGGCATCCCACACACCGACTAGCTTGATCACCTCTCTGCAACATTTTTTTGTGCATGGCATTGCACTCCTCTGTCACAACACTACCCCCGGTGGGGTCACAGGCTCCTAAAGGACGGGTGGGGAGATAGTCCCTCTCGCATAGCTATCACGGCTCGCTTTTCCACAGGGATGGGGAAAACCGCCTCTTGTTGCTCTGGTGTAGTGGTGTCAGGGGGGAACTCAGCACGTGCTCTTACAAGCCGAGCTCCAATCACTTGAATGTGAGGAGGCACCACTCCTTGATGCTGCCGGCCCTAGCCAACCAGAGTCCGTTTTTGAGCATCTGCACTGGATGATGTGGAAAAGGACATGATGCGATGGGTGATTTCCAGAAACATGATCATTTCTCACAAAGATTAAACTAAACATCTAATATTGTTGATTGAAGGGAATGAACCCATCTATTATTCTGGGGAGGCACGCTGCATACCCTGGCTTCCCTTCAGTAGGATAACCCGACCCTTGAAACTGTCACTAATGGATAGGCCATTTTTAGTCAGACTGGAAGACTCCATCTGTGTTTTGAAAGCAAGACAGAAGACTAGATTTATTGTTAGCGGTATAGCATGCTATACTTCTGCTGGTTTGTTCATAGTTTGTTTGCGTGGTGGGTTTTTCTATGCGTTGTCTTCCCTCCTCCCCGAACTGCCTTGTCAAGTTAAAAAAAGGTTAGGAAAAGCCCAAGTTTTATGGCTCATATGGCTGAGGTGCTGGTTCCAGGGATCTACAGAACACAAAGAAGTGATGTGGCCAGCGGATCAGGTACCTCCCTGCTGGTGGGGAAATGAGCAGCCCTCGAACTCTACAACCTTCAGAATTGTAGAAGTGCGCTTTAAACGCTCAACCACCATGCGTCGACCAACGGCACCACGTGTGAATGGACTTTGGACCCAAATTGAGCTGTAATAGTGAGCTTTAATTAAGAGCAAACCTACTGCTCCAGGAAATGTTGGAACTTAAAACCACATGCACCCCGAGCCGCTTTGAGATGGGAATGACCGTTCTTTCAAAGATGTGGGTAATCACTCTTGCCAATATTTCATTTTGTCTTGGAAGGATGCAGGAGTTGGAAAACCTGCGATAGAGATGGGATAGCGCCTTGGGCATTTTCAAAATCAGGAAATGGCCAAAGCTGGAAGATGTAGTAATAGGGCAGATTTCTTCAGCCTAAGCTAGTCGTGAGCTCACTGAGCAGAGACTCCTGTAATTCTGGTGCAGTTCCAGCTTGTAGCCTTATACCTGACCACATGCTCATCCTCTTGCTGCAATGCCTTGTTCCTGCTGTGCTAGCAAGAGCTGCCTCTTTTCCCCCCCTTGCTTCTGTCCACTTCTGTCACGCCATTCATTTGATGGATGTGCCCTCCTTTGTTGTTCAGGGCACGGAGACAGTTGGTTAGGCAAGGTTGTCCCAGGCCAGCAAGCTGCTCCCAGAGCTTACAGGCGGAGCTGGTGGTGTCATTGTGAACGGATGAAATATAGTGATACAAGCTGTAATCAGGCAGTCATTCAGAGGCCTAGGAAATTTTTTTCTCTCTTCCCCCCCCATCCCCCCCCCCTTTCTCTCCTTGTTTCAAATTTTAAGCTTCTGTTCAGGTAGGCTGCTTTGTTCCTGATGCCAGAGTGATAAGTAGGCTGCTTATAGTTCCTGTCATTGGGCTGCTACATAACAAATAGGGCTGAAACAAATATCCACGGGGAATACCATATTCACCAAATTCAACTGGGTCCGAAAAAGCAGGTACAAAAAGCAATTTGTGCCTGCTTCATTTGGGATTTGTTTTGGGGTTTTGCAGCAGGTTTTCCCCTCCTTATTTTTGTTTTATTTTGGGTTTGTTTGTTTGTTGTTCAAATCAAATATCTGATCCAAAATGGCCAACCCCCCCCCCCCCAACCCCAGAAAAGGGGTGGGGTGAGCATTGGCAAATAATGGAAAAAAATATTTGCAAATACAGAATCTGCTGTTCGTTTCAGCTATAGCAACAGGCCTCAGGGATGAGGTGGTGCAATTTTGGGAGGTGGATTGGCAGGGGAGAGGTGATTTCTCAGAAGACCAACATAATAACCACCCTTCACCTATTGCAGGCAGTCCTACGCTTGGACGATATCACCTTGAGGAGGATCCCCAAAAGGGAGAGGAGGGAAATATTCAAGACAGTTAGTGGCAAGCCGGACAAATACGCCGCAGCTCTGATTTCCCGTATGGTTCCCCCGGATGACCTGAGGGAATGGCGAGGCACCGTTAGCTATCACGGGGGCAGAGGGAAATATGCTTTGCCGTGCAATGTGGTGGCCCGGTTAAAGCGCCTTTTGTATAAATACTTCTCGGACATAGTAGCTGCAGACTGGAGAAAGATCAGGGCTAAAATCAACAAGCTTCTGAAGCAATAATGGGATGCCTGTGGCATGTCTACATCTCTGATCTCTACTGTACGGCACTGAATGCATTTCACTCTCATGCTGCCACAATAATGACACTGCCACTGGATTTCATGCCTTTTGAGTCCATAACTCCATACCGTAAACTGCAAAGCAGACAAGACTGTACCGTAATGTATTAAGTGCCTTACACCAAAGAAAAATCGTACCAAACTGCGACTGTCAATGCACCAGTCTCAGTGTTGCTGGACAGCGCATCAGCCAGCCGATGCAAAATGTTGTAAATAGTTTGACCATGATGTGCCCGTTTTGTGGTCTAGTAATAAAATGCTTGTGTTTATGCCTTTTACTCTGTGAGATTTGTGCCTTGTTGAAATAATCCCCCTCCCCCTCGCTTGGTCTCTGTTTTGGATATGATTACATGATATGGCTTTGCTAGTTATGCATTTCCACCCTTCTCTGGCGTAGTTGATGCAAGGTGGCGTTTGGAAGTGGGAGCAGAGCTGGGAGGATCGAATGGGGTGAAAATGAAGTAGTGAGAATGGTGGTTGTGCCCCTCCCTTTGGTGTATGCTATCTGGTGAATTTCTCGACCAACCTCGAAGAACCACCGTGAATGTGCTTTGCGGTGAAAAGTTGCTTAAGAGCTGTGAGGAGTCTACCAAAGCCGATGAAACACTTGCGGCCTCTATTGCCATCTTCGTAAATGGATCCTGTCACCCATCCCCATTTCCTGAATTTAGGTTCTCCTGGCCGTTGTCCTCATCTTGATGGTACGTCCTCCAGCGGCAGCTCTACTGTCCTTGGCCATCACTGGTTGGGTTGGTGGGGCCCTCACTGATGTTTTGGTCTGATCTCTGGTGGAAGAGTTAGCTCATACAGGTAACCGCTTTTCCAAGACCACCAAACTTTGGATTATTTGGTATTAAGCCAAGGGTTAGCCGTTCCGGCAAGGTTTTTGTAGCCCTTGTCTTTCCTGTGGTTGCATCTGGGAAACGAGACATTCTAACTGCTTCATGGAGAGGGGAAATATTCCGGAGACCTGGCGGCAGAAGCTTCCAGGACATTGCAGAAAAGTCAAGCTGAAACGGATTGTCTCAAGAAATTGCCTGTTCTGAAATCAGCTCTGTTCTGAGTTCTGTGCGACATTCAGCATCCCTTCCCTGGGTGGTTGCCGATTCCAACAAAGCTGAGCCCTGGAAAGTCGCGTGGTGACCGGAGAAGGTCTGTTGTCGAGAAGGTTGTTCCAGAAGCAATACGGGCATTAGAAGGCAGCAGAGAAATGTCTGTTTGTACTATCGGCTGCTGTCATAATGGTTACGGGTCCACTCGGGCGCTAACTCAGCAGACAGATGGGAGATCGCAGCTTCATATTTTATGGGTAATCTTCACAGACCAATATTGACAAATGTATCAAACCCATGCATTAGTAAGCCCAGTTTCTGCTGACTGACAGGTGTTGCAATGGCTTGATCTCTGTTGGGTAGATGGGGCATTTGCCACCTCCAGGCTTAGATAGCTGAAATTTGCTGCAGGCGCACCTGGTTGTGTCCTATCCAGGGATCGGTGTTCGCTGCATTTTCCTAACTGGTGGCAATGGGAAAAACGCAGCGAACATGGGTCCCTGGTCATATGGCAATCTCTGGTCTTGTTGGGCAGGCCACTCTGAACAGATTAGGAGTCTGTCACCTTTTAGAACCTATTGCAAAACGGACCCCTTTCACAAAGCATTCCCACCCTGAATGGCATGATGATTTTAGAGTGTGTGTGTGTGTGTTTGTGTACCTGTGAAGAGATGGGGGTGGTGGTGAGTGCTTATGTTTCATTATTTGTATCATGGCGGCACCCAGGAGCCGGGCTCAATTGTTCTGTATCAGCACATAACGAAAAGACAGTCCTTCCTTACCCAGGGGACGGGAGACGATTCAGACATTTGAATCCGCTGGTGCCTTCGTTTGTAAGATTTTAATACTTTAGATCAGGGGTGGGGAGCCTCAGGTGCAGGGGATAAATGCAGCCCACTCGCAGATAGGGGGGCAGATCCAGGATCTGGGACCTTCCTCTTCCTGAGCCACACCCCTTAAGCACCTCCAACTTCTAGGTGTCCCTCCGAGATTGTACTAATTCTCCCAAGTGACCCCCTCAGAGGGAAAAGGTGGTTCATCCCCTACTTTACATACTTGGGTGACAGGCACAGTAGAAAATAGCTGGGCAGCAGCTGCAGCCCAATCCAGAATTCCTACTTCAGCTGGAATGCCAATGGCACATTCCGTGGCTGCCTGATCCTTTCACCATCCTAGTGAAGTCGATTTAAGCCAGCTCCAACTGGCTCTCGATTATCAAACTGTGGCCGTTCCAATTAGAGACTGACGTTGTTGCTTCCCTGAACTTACGGAATGCAGTTGTCCCGCTCTACGTTAGATACCAGTGGGAAAGGTCTCCGTTCTAGCTAAGGGGTAGTTCTGATCTTGCCATGTGGGTTAAAGAACCCATCCTGGGGTGTTAGCTGGAATCTGCCTCCCTTTGCCCCAGCTGCGAGACTCTGAGATTTTTTGGGGTAACCTGTTTTGGTTTGTTTCAGACGGCTTCTACTTTTTCCAAGCTGAAAATGGAAATAAAGAAAAGTCGCCGTCATCCGTTGGGGAAACCACCCACACGATCCCCGTTGTCTGTAGTGAAACAGGAAGCCTCGAGTGATGAGGGTAAGTGTGGGGCAGCCCTGGGGGGCTTTGGTGTGATCACAAAGACTGGTATTCTTATGAGGGAGCTAGACTGACCTACCGATCTACAAGTCCCTTAGTTTAGTCATTTCCAAACTAGGTCCAGGTCTTCTCTCGCAAATGGAGAATTAAGAAGCCTGTGTGTTTCGCTTCACAGTTGAATAATGTTGTCCAGAGTACACATCGGCGTAAAAGCTACAGACTAGGCAAATAGCAGCTCATCGTGTTTGGAAATAATGAGCAACTCCTATAAGGAAAGGTTGACGGGACAGGGTTATGTTTAGTCTAGCAAAGAGAAGATTAAGGGGAGACATGACCGCGTTCTTCAAATATCAAAAGGGCTGGCACCAAGAAGATGGCACGGAACTGTTCTTCGTTGCTACAGAGGGGCAGGGCTAGAAATGATGGGTTCACATTACAGGAAGTTAGATTTTGGTTAGATAATCTGGCAAACATTCCAAACAGTAAGAGCTGTGCAGCAGTGGGAAAAAAGTTGTCTAGGGAGATTGTAGGTTCTCCATTGCTGGAGGTTTTCAAAGAGAGTCTGGACAGACCTCTGGCAGGGGTGTTATAGCTGTAGGCATCCAGCATACGAGCAGAGGGTAGGACTCGACTCTGGAGGTCAATCTATTCGCTGAGTGGATTTCTTTCATTTCCCTCCAAAGGAATTAATTTTCTTGTCTGGGCACAAACATGAGCTCCCAGCCTGACAAGTGATTTACAAACGGGGAGGTTACCAGTGGAAATAGCAGCCTTTACGATGTGAAAGCTTTTCCTTAGCCATTGCGGCGAGTCTGGTGATCTGGAAAAAGGGGGAGTCCGGTGGGGATTGGCTTTCTGTCCTACTGTGTCCCATCTCCCCCTGCCCACGCGCCTTCGATTGGCTGCTTGGATGTATAAAGAAGGCCTGAAAAGTTTTGTTGTCGCTTTTGCGCGTTGAGATAATAGACACATGCTGGAGGATCCAAAAATGGGAATGCGGGAGCTCCCATCCACCCCTATGTGAAATGACAAAAGATTGTGTGGACCAGTGGGGTCTCCGACCAGTGGATCTTAGGTTGGTCCCAGGGCAGGGCCTGGATGTGGGGCCCACGGTGGCCTTGAGTGTTGGTTCTCATAGAACTTTTAATCATGCCCCCCCCAACTCGCTTGTCTGTTGTAACTGAGCCTCCCCCTTCCCGCATACACACATCTTGCTCCCTCTCTTCCTCTCCCACCCTCCTATTGCTTCCCATGTTTTTCCCCTTGTTCTTGGACTCTTCCCCTTGCCACACTGTTATTTTGGAGATTCCCCCTAACTCAGTGAGGGCATGGAGCTAGATGTTTGTCAGCTGGGGTCTTTCTTGGGGAAGGGGGGGGGTCCCCTAGAACACTTTCCATACTGCCCTGAAGGCCTCTTCCCCCCGCCCCCCTCTTGAGAATTTAGGGTCTAGAGGCCTTGTGAACGCTGGTGCGTCTGCATCATGTCCCCTCCTGCTACTCGTTCTGAGGGCCAAGGGAATGGGATGTGGAAGGAGGGAAGAGCTTCATGTAGTTTTGTCACCTCTCTGTGTCTCTCTCCTGCTGCTTCCAGCCACCTCACTCTGACTCATTGTCACCAGTGCTGGACAAGAATAATGAATCAAGCTTCACTTCCCTCTCTGCGAGGAGATGAGAGAAACCCACCAGGCCTTGGGGTAGTTAGACGTTGGCTGCCATGCAGTTCGCTCCACTAGTGCACCTTGTTCCTTTCCTTCTGCACGCTCATTGTTTCTAGCAGGGCAGCTACATTGCCAGCCAAAGCAAGACTGCAGCTCTTCAGCTGCCTGCAGATGTCAGAGGGGGTGAGCTCTCATTAAGCCAGATTTTTTAAAAAATAAATAAAATAAAACGGGTTGTTTTATTCCTCCAAAAAGGACGCAAACCAATTCTCCCACCCACCCCTTCCTTTCACAGATCACATTTGGTTATTCTGTGGCTTTGGGGATATTTTGAGGAGGATTGAGCTTTCTGGGGGCAGTCTTGCCCCTCCCTCCTGCCCCCTAGTGGGCATAGATTGATGCGTAAAAGACCCTCTTGGCAAACTTCCTTTTGCTGCAAGAGACATGAGGAGAAATGTAAGAGAAGCAGCCAGGACTAGTTATCTTCTTTGGGAGCGAAGACCTTGCAGTAAGCGCTCTCTTGCTTTTGTGCTGGGGGAATCTCATTAGACAGATTTGCTTCACTCTTCTGACCTGTTGGATTTGCGTACATGGCCCTCACCTCCTAACTCGGAATTGGCTTGCTGTGAGAATTGCCATTTCCTAGGGGCTGAGTCATAGAGCTGTCAGACGAATACAATCTAGTCTGCTTTAGATGCTTTTTTATATATAAAAAGAACAAAACAAACACAGAGTAACATGAAGGGTGTGGGAAGGAGGGGGAGGCTCATTGGTGGAGGAGTTCAGAGGGCACCATGCTTGTTATAGGGGCAGCGTAGCGCCGGCCCTGAAAGGCAAAGGCACTCTTAATAAATTGGGATCGAACCTTGAGTTGGTGCTAATGGATGGATAGGCACCAGTCTAAAGGAGGACAGCACCTAAGCGGGAATGCAGGCGCTGGGAGCCTAAGTGGCCAACTAGAGCCTGCGTGGGGTGAAACCAGCTCTGAGGCCTAAAGGATAGAGATTGAGCCTCAGTTGTGAGGGAGGCAGGGGCCACAGCACGCTCTGCCTCACACAGAACTGAGCCAGCCCGCAGCCAGGAGCTGCGCAGGGGAGAGGCCTGGCTACAGGAGGGATCATGCCTGGCAAACGGGGAGTGGGGGTGGGTGGTCCTATGTAAGTACGCACTAGGCGGAGTGCGGGACTATGTATGTTGATGGGGAACCGCGGTGTAATAAAGGACGTTTGGGGAAGATCCCATGGGAGCTGTGAATTCCTTGGGGTATGGATCCTGGAAAAGACTTAGCCCCAAGGGGTGTCCTCTTACAGTGTTCTGTGATGAAACTCGACTCCGTTTGTCAGCCCGCTCTCCCTCCGCTTCTCCATTTCAGGGCAGCAGCGCCTGCTAACCCTCAAACAGGGATGGGGAACCTCTAGTCCAGGGGCCAGATACATCCCACACTAAAGCTAGTTCTTATTCAGCCCCTTTTCAGTTCCTGGATTTGGTGCCTGGATCCGGTTCCTACCCCCAAGCACTGAAAGAGTGAGCCTCTCAAGGGAAGGAAGCAAAGAGATGGGACAGATCCCATGGCACAGATCCATGAGCTGGACCTTCCTCTTCCTGAGCTGCCCCCTCTTAGGCACCCCCACCTTCAACTCCTCTGTGACCCCTTGGAGCTGGTTCTGATTTTCAAAGTGGCCCCCAGGAGGGAAAAGAGTTACTCCCCCTGTCCTAAAATCAGTCCTGGAATGGATGGGACATCCACTCTCCATTGCTCCTCTTCCCCCTGGGATCCCCTAAAGATCCTAATGCTTGCTTCAGACTGGCCCACTATCCTCCTCTTTCCTCTAAATGTGGCTTAGGCCAGTAATTTCCAGTCATGGTAATATTTTTGATTGTCTCAATTTTGGGGTTGACTGGGAGGTCGGAGACCTGGATTTATTTATCTTTTCTTCTATATTTATTTATTTATTTATTAATTATTTTGACTTCTGTTAAAAGGTCACAAGCTCCCAAAATGGTGCTTGGAGCACTTTACAATATAATAACATACATTAAAACAAATCCATAAAACAAAATAAAATTAATCCCCACCCCAGTTCCTAGCCCATCTTTGGTCACCAAAAGCCCGTCTAAGCAAAAATGTTTTGCCCTGTTTCCAGAAGAGAGAGAGGCTCGGGCTGTCATGCACTGGGGAGAGAAGAAAGTTCCAAAGCCAGGGAACAGAGACAGAGGGAGAGCACCTTTCCCTGAGCCCTTGCCACAGACACAGACACAGACACAGACACAGACACAGACACAGACACAGACACAGACACAGACACAGACACAGACACCTCCCTCCCAGAGACGGTTCCTAAAGGTATGTTGGGACCAGGGCTTTATAGATCCAGACCAGCATCTTGAGTGATACTCAGAAACCAATAGGAAGCCATTGCTGGACCTTGAAGTAGTGATGTAATAAGCTCCTGGCGGCCCATCCCTGTCACGAGATTAACTGCTATGTTCTGTACCCAACGCTTGTATTCTCTGCTCTCCCGCTTGTGTAAACTCTGGAAAGTTATTTTCTCTCTCTTTTCCCATCCATACAATGGGGTGAAGGATGCTTGGGTTCTTTTGGGTGGCAGGCATTGAACACCCTGTAAAATAGCTGAGTGTCGTAATTCCTTCCGAGCCTCCCCGGTGTGTGGTTTATTGTACGCACACCCACACCCCATTGCAGTCTGTACTTGAAGACTCTCTCTTTTGCTCATTTTGTTCCAGAAACATTTCCATTTTCTGGGGAGGAGGATGTGAGTGACCCGGAGCCTTTGAAGTCTTTACTTTCCCTCCAGTGGAAGAACAAAGCACACCACTTCCCGGCTGAGAGGAAATTCAATGCAACTGCTGCCCTGAATGAGCCGTACTGTGCTGTCTGCACCCTTTTCTACCCGTATAACCAGGTAATTTCTGCTGCGGCGAACTAGATCTGTGGATCGACTGCCTAGTCCGGTTTAATCGAATCCGTGCCTGTTGACTTTGCCTGATGAAATGCAGAAGTGTTTGCAATCACGGTTAGGAGTTCATTTGTAAATCATAGTTAAGGCTTCCAGAGTGCGTGCAGCAGAGAAATCCCTAGACCACGTGTGGGGGAACCTGAGGCCTGGGGGCCAAATGCAGCCCGGGGCAAGTTTTTGTGTGGCTTCTTTCCACTTTGTGGATCTGGCCCTTGGATGCAGTTCTTATCTCCAGTCACTGAAAAACTGAGCTCCAGGGAAGGGAGCAGAAAGGAGGGCATGCAAACAAGGATTGGATTTCCTTGAGTGCATCCTTTCAGCACCCCCTTTCCCAACTTCTGTGCGGCCCTTGGAGCTTGTGCAACCTTTCAGGTTCCCCACCCCTGCCCTAGACAGAGTAAGCACCAATGCAGGGGCACACTTAGGTTGGAAAGGACCCTGGTTCAGAAGATGGAATTGGGCTTGTGTCCCCTGCACATGGGGTGGGGTGGGGGGCAGGGTTCACTGGGCTGGTCAGGTAGCGAGGTACTTTGCAGGATCAGGAGGTAGGGGGAGATGGGGCCTGGCAGTCTGGCTCTAGTGGTCTGCAGAGAGGGTGGCAGGTAGCCTGCCTGCCTACCCACCCACTCAGCGTTCCTTCAGGCTGCCTAGCCCCCAACCCCTTTTTGTCCTGGCATGCCCTGTCCCCCACTCAAGTAGGCCCTGTCCTCTACAAACTCTGGGGCAGGGCGGGGTGTGTGGTAGAATCCCCCCCTTCCCAGGAAGCTTCCACTCTACAACCCAATCCTGTACCCAGTGCCTACGGCAGAGAGGATGGTGCACCAGCTGCGTGCAACTGCGCCGACACCAAACAGCTCCTTCCCACCTCTCTCCCACCCCCCAGGCATGTGGGCTCCGGTGCATCTCTACCTGTTGTGCCTATTCTAGCCATGCCCCAGGCCAACGTGGAAGGGCGTCCCTGAAATGGGCATCATTCTTCCTGAGCAAAACAGAGGAATTGAATGGAGGGGAAGTGCACACACCCAAACATTATCTTTTAAGGCACTTGACTGTCACGCCTTCCCCAGCGCTGCCACAGACTGGGTCAACTTGAACATATCGCTTCATCTCCCTGCCTCGCTCCCCTTGTTGGCAGAAGGGAGCAATGTCTGTCATGGATTGGGTTAGGGGAGAGTTCATACGAGATAAGCTTTAGCGGGAGGAACAGGAAGTATAAACTGCCACGCAAGCCAAGAGGCAGAGACAAACTTCCCCTTGTACAGATAAGCACCCTCTGTTTTGGGTTTCCTGCCACCTTTCCTCAGCCAGCACCCAGAGGTTTGTTTCTTCCATATCGAATAGGCCTGGCACATGGATCCCAGTAGAAAAAGCAGTGTACTCCTTGATCCACCTTGTCTCTAAACTGTTATAGCCCTAATGGCTAAGGTGTTTTGTCTTGGAACTGGGAGACCGAGGTTCAAATCCCATTTTAGCCACGAACTCCCTGGGCAAATCGCTTTCTCTCAGCCTCAGTCTTCCATCTGTAAAATAATAATAATAATCTTCATTTTTATATGGCACCCCCCTGCCATGGCACTCGTAGCACTTTGCATACAACAGTTTAACACAACTTTTAATCCTCCCAACAACCCTGTGAGGTAGGTTGGGCTAGGCTGAGAGAATCTTGTGACTGGCCCAATGTCACCCAGTGGCTAAGGCGAGACTCGAACCAGGGTCCCCAACCTGGCCCAGGTACTGCACACATAGCCATTACATCACACCAATGACCTGCTTCACCGTGGTGTTGAGAGGGGAAGCTAAATAAAGCTTGTAAAGCACTAGAAGCCTCGAAAGTGCTTATAAAGCTGTCTTGTACCAGCAGGACATGGCCCCAAAATCCCAGTCCACAGCGACCCTTGCCTTTCCGTGCTTGTTCATTCTTGTGTACGTAGTGTTGTACAGTCTGTCCTTTCATTTAATGAAACGGAAGTAACTCCTCCGTGTTGGTAGGGTTGAGATGAAGGGTGTAAACTAAAGTAGTAGTCGTCCCCCCCCCCCATGAGACATAATGATTGCTAAGCTGTGGTCTCCACCTCTGTGCTGATAAGTTTTCACATGAATGGTTTATTTGAAATACAAACAGAAGGGAAGTATGTACTCTTGCTGCTCTCTTCTTACTCCTGAGTAATCTCAATATAGCACTCTGTTGTGTGAACGCTTCAGGAGTAAAGATTGTAAGGCCCAGTTACGTTAATGTAATGGGTCATCGGAATGTGGCCTCATTTACAAAGACTTTCCTCCCCTCATGGTAGCCCCTTACAAGGCAGCGCTTTGTACCAAGCTCCTTGGCCTGCCTTCCCTTCCCAGCCAGCTCCATTCCAGGGGTTCCTAGCATTCAGGGCCCCTGGATAAGCTCCCAGGGTTAATCCCCAAGGTGAACTTCACCCCCCTGAGGCAGTTCCCGAGCTCTGGTAGCCTCTCCCTTTAGCTGTGCACTCAGACTCGCTTAGATGACACTTGAGATTCTTTCCAACCCAAAATCCCGCCATTCTATCTGTAACTGGGTTGCAGATAGCCAGTGGCAGGGTGTTGTCTGAGTGGCCCTGATCCCACAAGGACTTACCCCCTGCTCTCTGCCACAGTGCTATATTATAGATTAAAAAAACAAAGAATAACTCTGCCTGGATGTATTTATTCTGCCTCTTTCGTGCTGTTCTTGATTTTTTTCTGGCTATTTAAATTGGGAGAGTGGCTTTAACAACACAGAATGCTGGCTGGGAATAGGGGGGGTTAGAACCTTTCTGCAGAGGCTCCTGCACTTCTAACAGACACTAAGATGTGCCCTTTCCCTTCCTCCTTTTCCCAGCGTAAAGCAGGCAGCAGCAACACAGGGTAAAGCGAAGGTGATATCCTGGTTTTTAAAAAGTTTGTGTGTCAGACCGACGTTTATGAAAGCTTGAGATTAATGTTGTGGTGGTTTTTATTATTTTGTTGTTTTTATAGTGACAACAATGCACCTGGTGCTGTACATACAGTTGGTAGAGTTCCCTGCCCTGAGGGGCTTACAATCTAGGCGGAACAAGGGAGAGACAGGGAGATGTTCCCAAAGTTTGAGAAGTTACAGGGGAGAAGCAGAAAGAGTATCAGTAGGCAGTAGAGATGGAAAAATCAGAATCGGATTAATCCAATTCACCTGATTTTTAAAATCTGATTTCAATTTTAATCTGATTCTGATTTTTCCATCTGATTTCCCATCCCTAGTGAGCAGTCTGGGGGGCAGGGTGATGAGCTAGAGCAAGCTGGATGGGAGGGAGAGAGCAGAGTGAATGCATTCAAGGAGGGGGTTCCAGGCATAGGGGCAGCATGGAAGATGGGGCAAAGGCATTTGTAGAAGCAGGAGATACTGGGGTGTGTACGGGTGGTGGAAGAAGAGGAGCGAAACTCCCAGGTGGAAATATAGAAAGATGGGGGAGAGGGCAAGGCCACGGAGAGTCTTGAAGGTAAAGAGAGCGCTGAATGCGTTTGGGTAGAGGGGGCTTGTGTCATGCCCAAGACATTGCGTAAGGCAGCAGAAAGGAGATGGTATGCAAATTTTTGCTGTGTGTGTAATTTGTTTAAATGTTTCAATCATTAGAGTAAATAAGACATAATACTTGGATGTGTTTTCTGGGCACATCCAGCTTTCTTTACTTGGCAGAAGATGCTGCTGGGATTTAAAGTTCTGGGAACTTTAGTTTAAGATGCAAATTTTCTTGGCAACAGTTGCCAAGAAAAAAAAAAAGATTGGAGGGGAGAAATCCCCTACTGCAAACCAAATCTAATCATGCACTACACATCAAATATACATTATAAATCCGATCACATAGGGCAGGACGCATCCACATTTCTTAAAGCCTCTCGTCTCTCAAGATGGTAAATTCTTCAGCGCATTGCGTATGTAGCACTGGTAACTGAGGTGTGCCTGGCTCTCCTCCTTGCAAAGGCCAAAGCGGTGCGTTTCTCAAGGGAACGGGAATCAGTGAAGCTGCACGTTTGGGTGGTGGGTTGATTTTTCAAGATCACAAACACACGTAGCGTGACCCAGGCTTAATATCAAATGTTGGCACTCAGCGTCAGGTAGCTTTGTAACACAGCCCCAGTACCAACAGTGGGCGCATAACGTGTGGTGCTATTTGTACGCGAGTGTGTAAATGCTCACGCGCCCGCGTACAGTCACATAAAAATAATCTGTTTCTCAGATCAAGCGTGTCTGTGACCACTTCTTTCTCCGTTACCTGGGTAGGCCCAATTTTTCTCCCCTCTGTCTCTACAAAGAAATTGCACCTCTCAAAAGACTGATGTGGATCATTGTATATTCCAAGCTCTAACTTGTAAAAGTCTTTTCAGATGCAGACCTCTTGTGCTTTTACAACTCTCTCAAGCTCTGGTGTGGGGCAGCAGCACTAGTGATCTCCATAGCAAAGAGGACGGGGGTCTGCACCCCACACACTACATAGGCCCCCGGTCGAGCTACGGGTATGACCATCGGATTCCCAGCACTTGAATCGAACTGAACATTTTGGGTACTTCTCTGTACCCGAACTGCTTTTTGATCTGGTCCCCGAATATCGAAATGCCCAAATAGTAAATACCAACAAACCAGTATACCAAAATACCAATTTTTTAAAAAAAACTTTTGTCCCAGATTTTGTAAATTTTTCAGGTATTATTTCATTCCCTCCCCCCCCGCGATAATTTCAGTTACTCAAAAACCCAATAACTGAAATTTGGGGTTTTCAAATACTTTGGTTTGATATTCGGGTGCCCAGAAATGCAGGGAAAGAACCAATAAAAGTCTTTGCAGATTTCAGCAAATATCCATTTCAGCTCTAGCTCCCAACCCTTGGGATGGGGCTTGTGGCAGGACCCAGGTGCAAAGGGCAGGGCAGAACAGGGCCAGGATCCCATGCCAGCCTCCAGTAGTCAGATCAGGATTTTTTTGCAGGGCCTGGTCCCAGGCAGTAATCCAGGCTGTAGTGGTATCCTCTAGGACACACCTTGACTTGCTCCTTCAGGGCTCGTTGATGGCCGTTCCCGCAGTGAGGTTTTGCAAACAGCGAGTCTCTCTGGGTGGTAAGGGTTTGCTACAATCTGTCACGGGAGTAGGGGCAAGGGAACCTGTAACCGAAGGACAACAGGGGAAGGGGTCCAGAGTACCCAGGAAAGGGAAGTGCCAGGAAGGAAAACCTCTCAGCTGGTCTCTTGAGTATGCCGAGACACTTCTCGTTCGTGCTACCGGGGAGCCCGGTCTCAGAGTAGGTGGCTCATCATCGAGGTTATCCAAACAAGAGAGGAGAGAGACAACCGAAGCTAAAGAGGGACCAGAAGTTCTAGAAAGCAACAAGAGGGAATACAGGGAAGGTGGGTGCAAGACAAGGATAGAGCGAGAGGGGAGCCAGGCGAGATGGGGATTCAAGTTAGGGGAGAATGTGACAAGGCAAGGCTCGGAGAACGTGCGACCAAGGGAGAGGAAGGCCAGAGAGACAAGGGGAACCCCAAATGAGGGAGACAAGATAAGACAGGGCAAAGGGGAGACACACAAGAGTAGGGAGCGAGACTGTGACAGTGCGAGGGAACTCAGGGCTAGGAAGCGAGACTTTGACTATGCAGGGGACTCAAGGCTAGGGAGCAAGACTGTGACTATGTGGAGGAACTCAGGGCCAGGAGGCAAGACTATGACTATGCGGGGGAACTCAGGGCCAGGAGGCAAGACTGTGACTATGCAGGGGACTCAAGGCTAGGGAGTAAGACTCTGGCAATGGGAGCTCCAACAGAGTCAAGGCTATGGGAGACCAGAGGGATGACACAAGAGGGGAACAGGACCAGGGGAAAGAACAAGACTGAAGAGGGCAAGAACTATGACAAGGCGGGGGGCGGGAACCAGATTATGACACACAGTCAACAAGACCTACACTGGGTGTCACAGAGGATGAGCGGAGTCCCCCATATGGGGGGGGTGGGGGAGAGACCCGGCACCATAAATAGAAGGGGAAATAGCCGCGTTCACAGGGTGGTAGCACGGGAGACAACAACCAGCAAAACAGGCAGACTGACAGAGAGGGGGACAAGCATACACCGAGAGAGCACCACAATCCACCAACACCCACACAGGTAAGAGCAGTTGCTCCCACAGCTTCCTGTGGCCACACCCTGGCTTAAATATGAATAGTGGCCAATCAGGAACCTGGGAGCCAGAACAAGGGAGACAGGGTACAGCTGGGGAACGGGCGTGGCAGCGCAGGGGAACAGACTCAAGAAACAATGTAGAAAGGAGAAGCTGGCTGATCAGCAAGGCCTGAGGTGGTGCCAGCCTCTAAGGCAGCGCCCCCAAGGGCCCAAGACCCAGCTCCCCAGGCCAAGGGTTCAAGACTCAGCCGTGACACAATCTCTCTCAGCTGTGCAGTCTCACAAATGTCTTCTGTCACACACACACACACACACACGCACACCTCTGCTTGCTCTCGTGCGTTCCCCTGCCGCTCTGCTTCCATTTTATATCTTTCCAACTGGTCAGCTGACCACCTAGACTGCGGCTTCTCTTAAATCTCGTTACAATCATTCCTTCCTCTCTCTTTCAAAACAGTACAGCTATAAACATCCCAGACTTGTGCTTTTTTGTTCTTTCCTCTTGGCATCATTTCTATAGCATCTTCCGTGCCCAAAGTTCTTTACAACCCGTATCTAATTCCCCCTCACAACAGCCCTACAAGGTATCTCATTATTATTCCCATTTTACAGATGGTTGGGACTGAGGCTGAGACACAGTGACTTGCCCAAGGCCACCCAGTGAGTTCATGGATAAAACAAGATTTGGACCCTGGTCTCCCAGGTCCAAGTCCAACACATTTACCCATTAAGCTAAACTGGCTCACTTAAGTATGCATAATATGAATACTGGAGTAATATTTTATTATTCAAGTCTACTTGAACCATGTTCACTCCCTTTTGTGTTAATGGTTTTCTCCAAACCTTTAGGAAAAGATGAATCTTTACAAATAAATAAATATTGTAATGGATAAAATGCCTGGAGGAAATGACTTTGAGTAGTTTTTGCAGTAACTGGTGTTTCCATTCAACCATGCAAATATCTGTGTCAGAAGTATTGGTAGACACTGTGGAAACAATGTGATGCTACTCATCTACCCAGTCCAGTTGCAGCCCAACTTCTCAATGTGCAGAAGCAAGACAAAGTGGGGGAAATTAATCTGATTGGAACATCACCTTTGAGGAGAGTGTAACTTGCTCCCAGACAGTCAATGGGAAGATAGGTTTGTTATGAATTTCTTCCTTGGTGCTGCCCTGGCTTATCCATCCTTCTTCCTGCACAAACTGCCTGCTACAACTGGAGTCCCTCGCAGCTCTCCGTGTGTGTGTGTGTGTGTGTGTGTGTATGCTTGGGGTATACGTCTTAAATACTAGCACTCTAGCTGTGCGTCTTAGAAAATCCTCTATCCTGATTTACTCTGCAACTGGAAAATAAAGTCTCCCTGCAGGGCTTCATGATGGCTATGTATAATGGATTGTAAGGAGACTTGGGTTCAGCTAGGCTGTTTTAATCCATTGTCTTTAATTCTGGTTTGCAACCAGAAACCTTGAGATGTCCTTCTGGAGAAATTCTTGCTGAAAGAGCAGGACAGGATGCCAAAAAGATGGTGGGGAGGGGAGGGAACTTGCTTTTAATCTGGTGATTCTCTCTCTCTCTCCCCACCCCCCTCTTTCTTTCTATCTTGTGTGTAGTTCTTCATCTGCAGCATTTGATCTTGTTTTTGCAAAAGTGTAAAAAAAACACAAAACCAGCACTAGCAAATGTGTGTCTCTTTCTTCTAATGCTCCCTGAATTTATAAGCCAGCAGGAGGCAAATCCCAGGGCTCATTGAGGAGGAATGTCCACTCCAAGCATGAGGCTGTAGGGGCTGGGATGCCTGTCCCAGCCACCTGATTTAGGCAGCAGGGGTTGATTTTCCCCAACGACATCAGTCAGATGCAGTTTAAAGCGTCTCGCAAAGATGGAGGCTCTACATACCAGTGTTTCCTTTTTCTCCTCAAGTCCTTGCAGATCGATAAAGAAGCCATCCCAGTCTCAGTCGTGGAGAACAGCTCCTTGCACCAGTTTCCCAAGTGTGGGCAGAAGACCAAGCCTCTGATCCCCGAGATGTGCTTTACCTCGAGTGGTGAAAACACCGAGCCCCTCCCTTCCAACTCCTACACTGGAGAAGATGGAAACAGCTTGCTAATCTCCTGTGCCAAGTGCTGCCTGCAGGTCCATGCTAGTAAGTGCACCTTCCACATTAAGGGTGTGGGTGGAGTGGTAGATCAGCTTCCAGAATCCACGCCTGTGCTCACAGTTCCAATCAGGAGCAGCCCAAGAAGTAAAATGTGATCCAGTGGTGGATCATGAGCTGATCTCCAGTAGATCCCAGTTTAGGGAGGGGACCGGCTACTCCTCTGGGGAGGAAAGTGGGACCGGTTCCCAAGGGAGTGTGTCTCTAGGACGGAGGAGCATAGGGAGAGACAGGGAGACGTTCACAAAGCCGAGAAGTCGCAGGTGCACGTGCTTGGATTGGTTATAGTTGATCTAGGAGCGATGGGAGGGGAACATAGGGAGAGATGGACATATTCACAAAGCTGAGACGTTCCAAATACAGGTGCTTAGCTTAGCTCCAGGGGCGAAGGGGACCCTGCATAAAAAGACAGTAGAGGGAACATCAGTGAGCAGTCTCTGAGGGTGAAAGCCTGACAGAAGAGGCAGGTTTTACGGGAGGGAACAGAATGAACGTGCACAGGAGTTCCAGGCATAGAGGCAGTGTGGGAAAAGGAGTGAAGGCAGCATAGAGAGACGGATTCAGAGAGCAGGAGATTGGAGCAGGTGAGGGTTGTGGCAAAAGGAGGAGCAAAGTTCCCAGGTGAGAATGTGGCAGGAAATGAGGGCAGAAAGGATGAGGAGGAGCAAGGCCATAAAGAGCCTTGAAGGTGAAGACAAGGGGGGGAGAGAGCAGAGAGAACAGCCATGGTGTTGATTGTTAAAGCAGAGGGATATAGCTGAGGAGAACACGTGGTGGAGTGAGTTAGCCTCTCTAACCTTGATTTGGACTGTCCCCACTTGCAAACCCAATGGTTAAGCAGCAGCTGCCAAAACACAGCCGATTCAGCCCCTAAAATGTTTTTCAGCTGTAGATTGGGCTCCCGTGGAGATGGTGTCTATTAGAGGAGAGTCCATTGTTGTATTGGGTACTTTTCTGCTCCTGACACACCTTATTACAGGCTGGCCTCCTCAAAGCCCTCTGCATGTGCAGAGTGGCAATTTTGGATTTGGTGAATGTCGCATGAGGACAAGAAACGTCTTTGAAATGTCTCTCCCAGAACTTGTGACCTCTGAGGCAGGGGTGGAGGAACCTCAGGCCTGGGAGGTTGGGGGGGTGTGTGCAAATGTAGCCCGTGGCTAGTTATTAGTTGGGCCCTTTCCATTTCTTTCTTGGATCAGGCCCCTGGATCCAGCCCCTACTTCCTCCTCCTGCTGAAAGACTGAGCTCAGGTTGAGGGAACAGAAATGAGGGTGTGCTCACAAGGACAGGGCACAGTTCCATGGCGGACCCTCCTCTTCCTGAACACACCTCTGCCCCCAGGCAGTCGGTACTAATTTTCATAAGTGGCCCCTGCTCTGAGGTAATCTCTCCCAGGCCCCACCTTGTATTGACGAAATGAAATATTGTGTTCCCTCGCTTTGGAGCGAGGCCATCAATGGAATCTAGGAGTCTGTCCTCGGCAGTTCTGGCAGAACGGTGTTCTCCAGGATCCTTTTATTTCAGAAACCTAAAATCTCCTCGAGATACTAGAGAGTGACGCTGTAGCTCCATCCCATGGACCCCTCTTTGCTCCCTCACACGGTGTAATTTAATGGCTCTTGGCTCAGGGCCAGTTTTACACTCTGAGAGAAACTGCTCATCTTTCCTGAGCGATGGCTCTGGGTAGACACAGAGCTGTTCTCTGGGGCTCTTAAAAGGGCACAAGGGCGAACAATTCCAGGAGTAGTGTGGAAGAACAGAGAATAAAAAGTGCATTACGAGTCCTCTCTTTCCTGCTTCAGAGGGAGATTGGCATGAGCTTGCATATGATGTCTATATGTCAAAGGCTGAGGCTGGAATTGCTCCCAGCTTGCATTGCCCTTAAAATCTGGCTTTCCCAGCATACCCCATTGAAAACGAAAGGAGACCTGAAGCCTGTTTCTGGGATTGTGTATATTTATTTCTCTGCATTGTCAACCTGTTTTGCCTTGTCAGTGCAAGGAGCCTGGCCCTGTGGGGGATATTATGCACGTTATCGTTCACTTCCCCCTCCCCCCGCCTTCAAAAACCACATCATCAGAAATGGTAATGTCCAACAGACTGCAGCTCTCAGTTTGAAACGGTGGCCTGCCTGCCAGGTGGACTGGTTATCAAAGTTCCAGGAGCAAAGGCTTCTGTGATGCTCTGTTATCTTAGTTCAACACCTCTGCTTCGCAGACGCACTTTCATGGCTACTGCCTGGCCAGTCGTGGGAACGTCAGCTTGTTACAAAGGGGAAACACACAAGTATCTATAGGGTTTTTATTGCTATGCCCAAGAGAGGGTTTCTGATGGCAGGTGGCTGAAGATAGAACGAGAGAGGGTAGGCTTAAATTGCAGCAATGTAGACTTGGGTTTACATATTAGAAAGAATTTCCTCACTGTGAGAACTGTTGGGCAATGCCTAGGAAGATTGTGGAGTCTCCCACCTTGGATGTTTCCATAGCCCGGCCAGACCAGCGTCTGTCCAGAATTCTGTAAGCAGAGACTATCCTGCCTTGAAGCTGGGGACGGGGCTCAAAGAGGTCCCTTCCAAGCCTACAATTCTGTGATTCCAAGAGGCTGGTCTATATTGAAGACCCTTTGCAATCATTCAAGAAGTAGCTGCAGATTACTGCTCTGCTGCTTGACCTTGGGAGCAGCACAGTCTTGTTGGACACTTACCAGATGAAATGACTTTCTTGGTCCCAGCTTTGTAGATTGAGAGAGCGAGCCCTACAAGGTTCAGTGCGACTGTTTGATGATGAAGGTTATACTACTTTATTGCATGTGACAGTCGCCTCCAGAAGGGGGTGTGGGGGGGCAATACGGTGGGGATGCAGGGTGAGTCCAGACAGGAGGGAGTGTGCTTTCCCATCTTAGGGTGTTAAAAAACAACACAATAGCCCCCATCTGAGTCCGTGAACGTGATGAGTGTTTCACTCTCACGTACTGTGAGTACCAAGCCAAAGGCTGCTTACCGAGGCTACGGGCAGGGGGGTCCGTTAGCAAAACTAACAAGAGGGAGATCTCATGAGTCCCCGATCGTGGACATGGGGATTCTATTATTATTTCCCCCTTCTCCCACTTAAATTGAGCCCTGCAGAGCTGATCCCTGCATCGTGGTGTTGATTTTAATGGGAGAAGGGGGAAATAACAATAGAATCCCTGTGCCCACAATCAGGGACTCACGTGATCTCTCTCATTAGTTTTGCCAATGGAAGTCTCCCCGTAACATCAGCAAGCAGCCCAAGAAAGTGGGAGCACGTACCCTAAGGTGCAGCGGGGAAGCCAGATGCTTCCACTTGCCTCCCCATCCTCCTTGGACACCTTAGCAACCGAGGAAGCTCAGCTCCCTCTCTTGTGAGCCCTGGGCATTTCAAGGGAGATAGGTGACCGGGGGGGGAGTGCTGCAGAGAGTGAGATCCCCCAGGTACAAATCCAATCCCGGCTGATTTGCCAATCAATTCTCACCCAAGCCAGCCCCAACCTTGCTCTCCAGCCACCCGCTACCTATCACAACAACCCGTCGCTTACCTGTCCCCATACACACACACCCAGCTCCTCTGCAACTTAACAGCACGCCGACAAGTGGCTGCACGTTAGCCCGCATTAGCCCACACGGCGGGCTCCACGTTCTCTGAATCAACGCCGTGGGTGGTGAGTGAGTGTTGGGTGATCCTGAGCATCTAATAGACAATGAGGAAAACGCCCACTTGTGGGGGCTAGCGTGGTGTTCGTTAACACCCGTAATCATTGCAAGGAGAGCCACGCTCTCCTAACATCTCCAGTAGAGAGACAAGTAAGAATAATCCCCAGCAGGCCAAATGGAACTGGAGAGGAAGAGAAAGCTAGAAATAAAGCAGGGTTACTATGCCATCCAAGGCACAGGCTGGCGCATTCGGCTGCTCAATTTTTATTTAACTATGCCGGGTCCACAAGGCTCAGGTTTAGCTTCTGCACTCGAGTCTAATAAGGTCCCAGGTGCCTGCCTGTCTCCTCGTCGCTGCAGGTTCCGTTTGGCTTTGCTGTGTATCCGATTTAGTTGCTTTGGAGAGAGCAGAGCTACAGCGTTGGGGTCCCTTTCATCCGGGCCAGTAGGGTGCTGGAAAGCAGCTGGGCAGCCCGCTTGCTGGACCCTGTTTCAGAGACACATTGCATAGGTATGAGAGGCTGTATCAGCGGGAGGAACGCCAGACAAAAGTGCACTTGTACCTTGCAAGGTTTCTAGGCCTTTGTGACTGACGCTCTCTTCTCTCTGAGTTATTTCACTTGTCTGAGTAAGTTTATTTCTGGCAGTATGGATTTCAGGGCTGCAGTGGATCTCTTCCTTGCTCTCTCCTTGACCCTCTCACTTTGCCACCAATGTCATCCACCACATCTGTTGCTTTGATCAACTGCTTGGTCAACTACTTCTCTGCTCCCTCTCCTTTCAGCACAAACTCCTTGTCTTCTCCCTTCAAGGCTCTTCATGACCTTGCTCCTCCCAAGTTTTCTGCCTTAATTTCCTGCCATGTTCCCACCCAGGAACTTTGCTCCCTTACGCCTGGAACCCCCTCCCTGGATGCACGTGCTCTATTCCGTCCCTTCAAATCCCTCCTAAAACATCATTTTTCTGCCAGGATATCTTTAGCTCCTCCCTGATCCTCCTCTTACTGTCCTTTCGTTTGGGGTCCTTTTCTCACTTGTTACTAAGCTAAGAATGTGTATCTGCAGCTTCTTGACTTCATCAGTGTCTCCCTGTCTCTCGCTACGTTCCCCTCCCCTTGTCTCCCCACTCAGCCAGCCTAGATTGTAAACTCCGGGACAGGGACCTTGTCTCTAATGCTGTCAAAATAAAATACAGCAATGTATCTGACACAGTATAGCCACTAATTAGCTACATGTCTCTGTCCCGATGGGCTTACAATCTAGGAAAGTCAAGGGAGAGACAAGGAGACATTCACAATGTTAATAATAATATTTGTCTGCATAAGCGGTGCCTCCTGTTTTAAAGATAGAAACTGCACCTTCTCCTATGTACCCTCCGAATGACCTCAGCTCCCAATGTGGTGTTCCAATCCATGCAAGAGAGCCAGGTTAAAATTCAGTTGAAGCCTCTTCTGTCTGCTTGTTTTTCCACAGCCCTAGAGATGCAAGGTTTAATTCAGCCTCTGAAGACACTTGAGTTATCCAATATCCATTTCTCAGCATAGCTTAGCTTCTCTTGGCTCTCCCCTTCCTTTCTTTTATTTTGCATCTGTCCCTCTCTCTCTCTCCTGAGAGCTATGTTCTTCCAAGAGATTACTCCCCCCTCCCCCACAAATGTAGAGATTTCTTGCCCTTGGTGGCAAAGCAAGAAATCAATGCTGAGATTTCGCAGTCTGTCCCCACGCAGCTTTGGGCTCCATAAACATCCCAATTAAGGACAACGCTTTCTGTTTCAAGCCAGTTTTCTTGATCAGTTTTCCAAAGCCCAGCCCCTCCCCTGTGCAAGATCTGGATTAGCTCTGCTTTCACGACTTGTCATTTGATGAAAAGAAACGTCAAATGCAGGAGGCAACCACAGGCTTAGATTGACACGCACGCACGCACGCCATTTATGTGGGTTAAAAAGCTGCTTTCTGTAGAGCTGGGTGCATGGGGGAACCTTACTGGAATGTTGTCGTCTTGGTTTTTCCCCCCAAGTTATTGACACCCCACTCTTTGAGCATTCCTTCAGCCCTCTCTTTGACTTCTAGCTCTCCTGATCTAGAGGTTCCCAAACTGTGGGTTGAAACTCCCAAGAGTGATAAAGAACAGCCCTTTTTTGTCAGCCAAGTGCCATGTTATGTGAGTACCGAAAGCTCATAAATGGTACATGAGGGAGTGTGATATGCCCACTTCTATCTTCCATGGCTGGATGCCGTATGTGGGCACCCAACTGTGAACATGTGTTTGCTGGGGGTGGGACGGACGGACCTTTTTAACGGCTGGGTCACACCCGCTTATGGAAGTTTCAGAGTGGATCTCACAGATGAAAACTTCAGGATCCCCTCGCCTAATGTGTACTAAGATGTTGAAGAATCTTGACAGGAGGAGAGCAGCCAAGATGGCAAAGGAGCGAGTGTGCAAGGCTTGAAAGAACTGAGTATGTTGTCTGGGGCATGGGCAGACTTGGGAGACGGGTCCCAAGTGGGGAGTCAGGGCACGGGTAGAAGGGTCACAACAGGGAACCGGGTTGGAACAGAGGTCCAGGGTAAGGTTGCCATATATGCACATTTTTAGAGGACATGTATGAGAAATACAGGTTGCAGGGCTGCATTGGAGTCAGTGCAGCCCTGCAACCTGTATTTCTCATAAGTGCCCTCTAAAAATGTGCCTTAGTCCAGGGTTCAAAGCAAGCCAGGGCAAGGCCTGGAATAAAGCGTCAAAGGAACACGGACAGGAAGAAGGGGAACAGGTCACATGATTCACCCAACTTCCTCTGGCTGCAAGCCTGCCTTATATGTGGCAGGCAGCCAATCAGGAAGTCGGTAGGCTGGGCAAGGATGGTCAACAGAGTTAGGGTCTGGTGGAACCACAGAGATGCTGTGGAGGCAAGCACCACACTGGGTCCCCCGGCTGCCGGTTCGAGGCTGGGTCCTGAAAATTACAGCGGAAAGGGAAAAAAACAACAAAAAACTAAGGGGTGGGAGAAGAGAGACACAAGTCAAAGTCAAAGTCTGTCCCAAGCCATGTGGCCCATCAGGCTGGTGTGATGAAGGCATCCCAACTTTTGTGGGCTGCAGTGCACAAGGGAGTAATTTGGCTAGCACCACATCCGATCTCTTTTTGACTTCCTCACCCCGATGGATCGGGTACCCATCACAGCTGGGTGGACCAAAGGCAGCCATCCAGTGTGATATACCAAGCAGGATTCGAACCCACAGTCTTCAAGGAAGTAGTCAAATGTCTAGCCACTCCACCATCGCATCTTCCTGGGTCCATGATGGCAGTTTTCAAATATCTAAAAAGGTGCCACAGAAACATGGTGAATGTTTGTTCTCAAGGGTCACAGAAAATAGAACACGAGAGAATGGGCTTAAATCGCAGCAAGGTAGAGTGAATTGGGTATGATTGAGCACTGGAATAAGTTACCCCAGAAGATTATGGAATCCTCTTCCTTCCCTCTTGACAAGCATCTGTCTAAGATACTGTAGGTATCCAAGGTAGGGTATCCTCCTGCAGTTCAAAGTAGGGTATTATCCTGCCTTGGAGCAGGGGTTGGACTAGATTTCCTCTTAGGTTCCTTTCAGCGCTACAATTGAGATATGGATTTCATAACCGTGTGCAAGTGTTAAGACCAATTAAGATTTAATCATAATGGCACGAATACCATGGGGGCATTTCTCTGCTCACTCCTATGCTACGAGTTCCTGGTTGACCCCTTCTGCAAACATGCATAGTTCATGCATCCATCCAACTGTACTGACGGGGACTTTGGAGAACGCGCTCTCGAGTTGAGTGCTAGGCACCTCCCTCCTACTTCCTGCAAAGAACTGAGATTTTCCTCATGCGATTAAATATCCCTCCCCAGTCCTCAAAGGATGACTCCTGCACAGTGGCCTCTAGGGGCTTTGAAGCTGATCCTTTTTGATTTGTTTTTCAGGTTGTTACGGAATACGTCCCGATCTGGTGAATGAAGGCTGGGCTTGTTCACGATGCTCAGCCAACGCCTGGGCAGCGGTAAGTATCCACTCAAGCGGAGACAGGGAAGGGACAGAGCTGAACAGATGCTCTTACGTAAAGTGTCAAGCCTGGTCAGACATAAGGGGCCTGGTTGAGCTCAGTTCAGTTCAAGCCACTCCGACTGGGTCAGGCTTCCTGGAGAAGAGCCCCCGCCCCCAAAGTGGCATGACATCACAGTGCTCCATGGGGATGGGGCCATGTCGGGGTAGAAAGCTGGGGAATGCCTTAACCCGGCCCCTTTCCTTGCACGGCCCCCTCCTTGGAACACCATGGTGCTCCATAGGGGCAAGGCCATCCCGATTACAGCTCAGGCCCAGACGTACAGGAGGAGCTTGGCTTGCGGCAGGGCCGGTCTCGGGTCAGTCCTGGTGCAGTTGGGTTCCGGTCCGGAGGCTTTTCCCTGGACAGGGTTTGTAAATCTCTAGGGGAAATGAAGAAGGCTTCCCAAAGTACTGGGTTGCATTTTGGTTAATTGTGGTTATTTTGTTGCTTCTAGGATTGCTGTCTGTGTAATCTCAGGGGAGGAGCTCTTCAAATGACCACTGACGGAAGGTATGTCGGGTTTAATACGCGCACACACAGACAGGCGTGTGTATATATAACATTATTGCACGTTTACTAGTGCTTTGATCTCTGGTCCCAGCATTTACCAGCTTTGTTGCAAGTGCCTATCATGGTAGCTTTTTCATATCATCTGGATTTGGTCCTGTAGCTCTCTGTGCACCCAGAATTTTGGTCCCTGAGTCCTGCAGCTCTGTCCACAAGAGTCGGATTCTGGGTGCCACTGGGGACCGTCGGCTCCCATTGACTCGGTCATTTGTAATGCTTTGCAGGACGTGTCCTGTTACCATGCAGGACCTAAACCCAGGGACAGGGAACCCCCTCCAGTCCATGGTGGGGTTTGTTTTTTATTTGATCCTTTTCCAGTTCCTGGATCTGGCCTCTGTGGGGGAAGGAAGCAGAGACGAGGGCATGTACTCAAGAGTAGGGGATGGATCCGTGATCTGGACCTTCCCCTTCCTCTCCCCCCAGTTATCCTGAGCGCATCCCTTAAACACCCTCAATTCCTGTCCAGCCTGCTGAACTTGTACTAAAGTGGCCCGTTGGAGGGTAAAGTTTCCCCACTCCTGATCTAAACCAGATTTGCTCGACCCATGGTTAATAGCCACATCCCAAGCTTACCCTTGCTGTTACCCTAAGTGTATCCAGGTGCCAGAGAAGGGGGAAAACAGGAGACATTTAAACTCCCATCTAAAACAAGTGTGGGGGAGTCTTTTCCCTTCCAGAAGCGCCTTTGAAAATTAGCACAAGCTCCAAGGGCTGCATAGACATTGGGGTGGGGGTTGCACTAAGGAAGAAGAGGATCTGTCTGCTCTCCTCACGTGCACACCCTCCTCCCTGCTTCCTTACCCTGAGCTCCCTTGTTCAGTGCTTGGGGGTAGGAACTGGATCGAAGAGCTAGAATGGATCCAAATAAAAAACTACCCATTTGGCCCCTTGGCCAGAGTGGCATCTAATTTCTCCCGTTGCTTTGTAGGTGGGTGCACATAATCTGCGCCATCGCCGTCCCAGAGGCTCATTTCCTCAATGTAATAGAGCGCCATCCTGTGGACATCAGTGCAATTCCAGAGCAGAGGTGGAAACTGGTAGGTGCCTCCCGGGAACTCTGCGCAAGAGAAGTGATCCGTGTTGTGTAGGAAACCTGGTTCTACCAGGACGGGTGGAAGATTTCATTATAGAGTCGGGGGGGCCAGAAGGAGACCCTCGGGGGTCATTAATCCAGACGACCCCCCCCCCCCCCGCACCACCGCAGGATTCACCGTCCCTTAAACCCCTGTTGATGACGGTTTGGAAGCTGCAGCTGGTGCAGCTTTGGGGGGGCGGAGCACCGTGCGCACGTTACGTCGGTACTTCAAAGTCTGCACTGACTACCAGTAGCTTCCTGGGCCCAATTCAAGGTGCTGGTTTTGACCTCTTAAAGCCCTAAACGGCCCGAGCCTCATAGATTGGAAAGACCGCCTCTGCTATCCTGCACCATCGCAAGCCTTGCAGTTGGCAAGGGGCACCCCCTTGCAGGTACCCTCAGCCAGTTTTGCTTAGACAACACGGGCATGCAGAGGAGCATTCGTGGTTGCTGCCCTAGTTCTGTGGAACTCCCTTCCTCTGGAGGTCTGCCAGAGTCCAAGCCCAAGTATATTCCGGAGGCGGCGTAAGACCTTTCTATTTTGCAAAGCATTTGGCAGGCGGGACCCGGTTGGGTGAGGGTTATTTAGGGTTGAGGGTGGGGTTTTGTATTTTTAAGCGTTTTTATATTGTAAGCCTCCCTTAGCCTTAGGGGAAGGCCGGGGTATCAAATTTAAATAAATAAATAAACTAACCACATAGAAACATTTTCCCCAAGAGAAACGAGTGCCTATAATAAAAAATCTGCCACAATTAGAAATCAGGGGTTACCAGAGCGCACTGATGCCTGAAGTAACAAGGAACAATCTTCTCAAAGAAAACTCCAGATGTCTCAATGTGCTATTTGTTGCCAGGAAATATCACCATTTAGCTTGTCACAAAAGTGTTTGGGGAGAGGGTGTGCTGGTTTTGCTTTCTTCCTCAGGAAATCTTTCCTGCGTCTACCTGTATACAGAAATTAACAAATCCCCCCCCCGCCCCCGCTCATTTCTACCAGGGGGTCATGTCTGTAGAGAGTATAAGACGAGCATTCCAGTTCATTGGCATGGAACCTAGCTCCCCTTGTGGTAGCCTTATCTCGAGGATTGTGAATAGGTAATGAATGTTGAGTTTAGGTCAACGAGCCTTGGATTTGCCTAAGGCCTTGGTCTCTCCCAACTGATTCTTATTACCCTGTCTGCTTTATAAACAGGGAATTTCTTTTTTTCCTTTTCTTTTCTTTTTTTTTCCTTTTGCACGAGCTGGTTGTGGGGTGGTGACGTGAGAGAGACGAATGGAAAGGCAGCGTTGGCGTTGATGTGTATGTTAGCTGTGCAGCCTTTTAGAGCAGGCATCGAGGCTCGAGTCTGGACTACTGCAGCGCGCTCTACTTGGGGCTTCCCTTGTGCCTGGTTCGGAGGCTGCAGCTAGTGCAGAATGCGGCGGCCCATCTCCTAATGGGGACGGGTCGTCGGGAGCCTATTACACCTGTGCTCCGGACTCTGCACTGGTTGCCAATAGCGAGCCGAGCCAGGTTCAAGGTTTTGGTGTTGATCTATAAGGTCCTTTACGGTCTGGGCCCCTCATACCTCAGGGACCGCCTCGCCCTCCGCGCCCCAGAGCGGCTCCTGCGATCGGTTGGGGGTGCCTTCTTGGAGGTCCCCCGCGTAAAGCGGGGGGCCACAATGGAGAGGGCATTCTCGGTGGCCGCGCCGCGCCTATGGAACTCCCTACCGGAGGAAGCTCGCCTGGCCCCCAGCCTGTTGACATTCCGGCGGTGTTGTAAAACCTGGCTGTTCGCCCAGGCCTTTTGGGAGGGGGGCGTTAGGGCTATGTTTTTCTCCCCTGCCCTGTTTTATTTTTTTAATGCTTAAATTGTATCCCGGGGCCCTGTTTTAAAAACATTTAATGTGTTTGATTATTTTTAAATTGTTTTATATTTGTTTTATATTGTTTTTATTGCTGTTGGAAGCCGCCCTGAGCTGCTGTCAGGAGGGGCGGGGTACAAATGCTTTAAATAAATAAATAAATAAATAAATCTGCGCCGGGCCTTGTCTGGGAGATGAGGAAGAATCTCTGTTGGCTTCTAGAATGATTTCTCTGTTGTCCAAATGGGTTCCGTACACAAATGGGGATGTAAAAAGCATTCATTATTCAGACGGAGCAACGCGATGCAAGAGTGATAAATCCCACCATCCCGGCTCTTTATGGATCGCCCGACATTTCCAGCGCGCATCCTCTTCGTTACCCCCACTTGTAACGATGGATTAAAAATCCTTGTACGCGAGACTCACTTTGCACAGCTTAATGGGGCCTCCCAGCGAAACCTGTTAACTCCTGTGTGACCGCCAGGCAACCGTGCAGCATCCATCACTGGGGCCGCACAGCGTCGCCAGGTCATACGGAGCTCCAGTCGGTGCGGGAGAAATCTGGGATAAAGGAGAAGCTTTGGGGGTGGGAGGGGGTGGGGGCAGATAATTAGAGTGGCGGGATGTGTATGTTGAGAATACAGGGGCAGGAGATCACGAAACGGCAGGGGCAGGAAGTTGAGGAGATTGAAAGGCTTTGATTTGATGTGGCCCCTGATGAGTCTCTGTGGGTTTCTCTCCACTGTGTGCGATGCTTCAACCTCTCGCTGCTGCTGTCTGTGCTTCGCTAGAGAAGAAGATCGCATGCACTGTAGTTCCCATCGTCCCGTTTTTATTATGCTCAGTTTTTGCAGTCTAGGCAAGGACTCGTGTTCATCGTGTTTTTTCTGTTGGCAGCAATGGGGGAAAGTGCAGCGGCCCATGGGCCCTATAGAGCAGGGGTGGGGAATCTATTTCCTCCTGGCGGGGGCCACTTCTGAAAACTAGTACAAGCTCCAAGGGCAGCGTAGAAGTTGGGGAAGGGGCGAGCGTGCTCAAGAGAAGGAAGGTCCAGATCCCATGGACCTGTCCTTGTGTGCACGCCCTCATTGCTGCTTCCTGGCCCGTAGCTCCGTTCCCTCAGTGCTTTGGGAGATTCAGGGGCCCGATCCAGGAACTGGAAAGTGCCACGTAAAAACTAGCCATGGGCTGCTTGTGTTTCCCCAGGGCCTGAGGGTCCCCAGCCTGCTATTAGTGCTTCTGCCTACCTGTAATTACATACAAGAAGGGCTCCTGGGACTGGGAGACAACTGGTATACAGCGTCTCCACCTGCAGCAGCTTACGCCAAAGATATTTGGTACTTGATCAGGCACCCCCTCCAGCTCTCCACTCTTGCTGCTGCTTCCACCGCAGCGGTGTTTTTCTACACTTGCGGCCCTGTCTTCAAGAAGGATATTGGCAAATTGGGGACAGTTTGTAGGTGAGTCACTGACGATGATCAAGAGGCTGGAAGACAAGCCGTACGAGGAAAGACTGAAAAGATTGGGGTATTTTTAGCTAGAGAGAAAAAGACTTGAGGAGGAGGGCACGGTTAGCAGCTGTCAAATATCTACAGGGATGTCACCCGAAAAAAGTTTTGTTCTTCGTGGTCACAGAAAATAGAAGAAGAGGGAACGGGCTTAAATTGCCGCCGTGTTAAGACTCGGTGAAATAGTTGGGGGCGGCATCTGAACCGTTGGGCAGTGGAAGACGTTACCCAGGGAGGTTGTACAATCTCCCTCCTTGGTTTTCAAAACCTGTTCTGACAAGCCTCTGTCTGTAATGCTGTGTTGGGAGAGGAATGTCCTGCCTTGGAGCAGGAGGTTGGATGAGGTGACCTCTGAGTCTCCTACCAGACCTACAGTCCTGAGCCTGTGCAGCTCCATCATAGAAAGGCCTGCGGTGCGTGTGTTTTGCAGTTGGTTCCTCTCCTATGTAGACTTGCTTTCTATTGGGATTGTTTTGGGCAAAAGTGGTCAAGCATCGATTCATCCACGTTCCCTCTTAGAGACAGCTCCGTGCCTTGTAAGTAACCTGGCTTGCCTCTTGACGTGAATGCCCCAAACTTCAGCTTGGGTGTTAAGGTCCTAACAGAGCTGAAGAGGATGAATTAGCGGGGTTTTATTAATTTTATTATATTTATATGCCGCCCCCCCATGCCCACGGCATCTCGGGGCGGCTTCCACAATGTAAAACAATTATTAAAAACATAAAATCCACAATATCCTTATTAAAATAATTTTAAAACACCCCCCCCCTACAAAAATTCAACCCACCCTCCCCTCCCCACCTCCGAAGGCCTGGGAGAACAGCCAAGTCTTACAGGCCCGACGGAAGGCCAAAAGACTAGGGGCCAGACGTGCTTCCTCTGGGAGGGAGTTCTACAACCGGGGCCCAACCACCGAGAATGCCCTCTGCATTGTAGCCCCCCGCTTTACGCGGGGGACTTCCAAGAGGGCGCCCCCGGCGGATCAAAGGGTCTGTCCTGAGTCGCGGAGGGTGAGGCGGTCCCTGAGGTATCCAGGTCCAAGGCCGTATAGGGCCTTATAGATCAAAGTCAAAACCTTGAATCTCGCTCAGCATGTTACCGGCAGCCGGTGCAGTGCACGGAGCACCGGTGTTATGTGCTCTCGTCGGCCCGTCCCTGTTAGGAGACGGGCCGCCGCATTCTGCGCTAGCTGCAACCTCCAAGCCAACGTCAAGGGAAGCCCCACATAGAGTGCGTTACAGTAGTCCAGCCTCGAGGTGATGAAGGCATGGATCAAAGTGGCCAGGTCAGGTCTGGAGATGTACGGGCACAGCCTCTGCACCAGATACAGCTGGTGGAACACCGCCTTCGCCACCATATCCACCTGCTGATCCAGATGGAGACCTGCGTCCAATAACACCCCCAGACTCTGGACCTGCTGGGCCACGGCGGAGTGCACCCCCTCCAAAAGAGGGGGCAACACCTCCCCCCACTAGGTCTACCACCATCACCTCTGTCTTATCGGGATTAAGTTTCAGTCTGCTCTGCCATAACCAGCTTGCCACAGCCTCCAAACACGGAGATAGCACGGAGATGGCAGGGCCTGGGTCGACTGAAAGAGAGGTAAAGCTGGGTATCATCAGCATATTGGTGGCAACGCACAGCAAACCCTCTCACGATCTCCCCCAACGGCTGCATATATATATTAAACAGTAAAGGAGACAGGATTGAACCTTGCAGAATGCCACAGTCCAGGGCCCGGGGGCTAGATGTTTCTGCCCCCAGAACAACCCGCTGGGTCCTCCCCGAGAGGAATGACTGGAATCACCCAAGGGTGGTCCCACCGAGACGTCACGCAGCCATCTCAACAGCAGCCCATGGTCCACTGTATCAAACGCGGCCGAGAGATCTTGCAGGACCAGTAGTGTCGAACGTCCTGCATCTATCGCCTGGCAGAGATCGTCCACCAAGGCCACCAACGCCATCTCCGTACCATGACCGGACCAAAACCCTAATTGAAAAGGGTCAAGAAAACTGATGCTGTCTAGGTGAGCCTGGAGCTGCAAGGCCACCGCCCGTTCAATAATCTTCCCTAAAAAGGGAAGGTTAGAAACGGGTCAGTAGCTGGCAAGTGCGTCCACATCCAAAGATGGCTTCTTCAGCAGGGGGTGCACCACGGTCTCCTTGAGACCGGGAGGCAAACTCCCCTGCCGAAGGGATGCGTTGACAACCCCCGCCAGCACCGGCCCCAATATCTCCCTGGAGGCTTTCACCAACCAGGACGACGGGCAAGGATCTAATTCACAACTGGTGGCCCTAACCCACCCCTGGATCTCCACAGCATTGGCTGCCGTCATGTCCTGAAACCCATCCCACAAAGACGGACCAGACGGCGCCTCCATCACCTCCCGCTCAATTCCTACTGTCTCTAATCCAGTGTCGAAGTTTTAGAGCCTGATGCTGATGTCACAGCATGGAGAATCTGCAAAGGTTGCAGGCAACGAACTGAGAGACTCCTGGATCTAATCTTAAGTGGAATCCACCAGTGTTCCAGCCCCACAGCCGAGAGCATGAGTGGGGAACCAGCCAGCCAGCAACCAAACAGCCCTTGGAGGTTCACCCGTACACTGAATGCAGTCCAGCTGCTGCACTTCCTGGCTCCCAATAATTGTGTTTCTTGTTAGAAGTGTAGGCAGCAGTATCCTGCACGAGATGGGACTTGTGGTGGCAATAGAGAAGGGAGGTGGAATTAGGGGCAAGGGAAGAGAGAGGCTTGAGGGTTTCAGGAGTAGTGAAGCCAAGGCTGTGGCGTTTGAAGACAGTATTATGGGGTGGAGGATGGGCAGGAATTGGAGCTAGGAGAGGAGTGAATAATGTCACGTTTATGAGCAGCAGGCTAGGTAAATGCATTGGAGCAGAGAAGGGAGGTGATGGGAGACTCTTATCTGATAAATGTAAGCGTATTTTGTTACCATTTGTACCTCTCTCTACTTTGAGGCAGGGAGGGACCAGCATAGTTAAGATCTCGGGGCAAGCTCTCCGAAAAAGCTCTCCAGTTGACCTGAAGGTTTCCGTTGGGTTCCTCTGTAAAGAGCCGCCCTCTTGGCCGCCCACTCGAGCATGCCGCGTTCTTATAAAGAACGCCGTTTTGCATGGCTCCTGATTGATGGGGCGTCAGAGTCCTGTGTGTGTAAATTATTTATGACTTGGAAATTCAGAATAATTAGCTGTCATTCCTCAGTGGAGTAAATGAATTGTAGTGTTCATCACGGTGCAGACAGCCCATTCCTTACTCTCGGCTGTGATCTGATTTTCTGGCCCCGTCGCATACCTTAGACATGTTTTTTTTTTCTTCCTTTCCACCTCTTCTCTTCATTTTCCAAGGCTGTTTTCTCCCATGGTACTCGGCACTTATCAGTGTGTTGACCCTATTGCCGACTCCTCCCGACACTCAAGGTCTACATGGGTTCTGTTTTCCTCCTCCCCAGGTCACCTCTCATCATTCCTATGTTTTGTCTTGCTTTGCCCCATCCTCTGCTCATTGTCTGGAGTTTCTCTGCAGCTCAGATGCCATTAGCTGCATGTCAGCCCCCAGGCTGGGAAGCGGACTTGGGGGCCAGCAATCAGCCTACTGGCCCTTGAGGGTTAACCCTCCCCTCAGAGGCAGCATTGAGCACATTGTATATCAGTGCTTGTCCCTGCAGGCAAGAGAATTAAGTATTGACAGTTTAATAATGAGATCTCATTGCTATTGATTTGCTCTCAGTGCTGTGTCCCTGCTGCACACTTTGCTAAGGTGCTTATCTGGCTTTTGAACATGGTTTGCAGAGTGATAGAGGTGTAGCTTATTAAATACTAAAAGCTGAGGGTCTGACTTAGGGTGTCAAAGGCCAGGGAATTCAGAGTAAGAGCAGCAGGCCTAATTCATCCCTGCTGCAGGTTCATTGGCTTGGATCATCTTCATTCTCAATCTTTATTTTTATATAGTGTGCCCCTACCATGGCACTCTGTTTCATCCTCGCAACAACCCTGTGAGGTAGGTTAGTCCAAGAGAATATTGCCAAGGTCACCCAGTGAGTTTTTGGCAAAGGTGAGACTTGAACCGGGGTCCCCCCTGCTACCTCCCAGTCCAAGTACTCTGTACTTAGCCATATTTACAAAGATTCCTGGAACCTCTCCGTAACTTGCCAAGAAGATACAGATTTTAGGAATTGGATGAAGCAGTTAGAGGCTGGCAGAAAAAACAGTCTAGTCAAGAGATGGTTGCCGGTCCTAGCATTTATGAATTGGTTTTGTGCCCAACACAAGAACATCGAAGAGCCACGCCTCTGAGACAGACAGGCAGTACTTTTTAGATAGTTTTAAGCCTAGAAGAATTCTCCTTGGTATTTTGGTTGGTTTGACAATATTTTCCAAAGTTATTTCTTTTTAATTTAAAATTAGTTAAACTGTGGACAGAAGGGGGCCCTGTTTGATCATCTGCCACTAACTCACTTTGCGAGTTTGGTCCGGTTACTTCACTTGTCCGTGGCTGTCTGCCAACCTCTGCAGTGACTATAAAAACTACCTTACCCGCCTTTCTGGCTGAGTGTTACTGTCGGTGATGCCCCTCCAGATGAGAGATGTAAGGGGGTCTACAAGCGAGCAGCGTTAACCTGGCTGCAAGGCCAACCCGAACCAGCGAAACGGCTAGGAGGAGGAAAACAAGGAAGTATCGGGAGTAAAAGGATAAACCGATTGGGGTGTTCCAGATGGCGGGAGACCCTCTCGCCCTCACTGAAGGGATAAAGGGGACATCGGAACTAGATAAGTAGAGAGGAGAGGAGCGGAGGCAAGCTTGAGCAACTCCGCGCATTGGTTTTCCCCCGGAGAAAGGGCTCCTGAAAATAGTACTAAAAGACGGCTACTTTTATGTGAGCCTACGTGATTTGTGCGAGGAGGCCGTGTTCACGAGAGCATACATTTTTGACACGTTCATGGCCTTGCTCATGAATCCGTCTTGGCGAGATTTATTGTGATAATCCAAATTCTTGGCAGCTGTTTTGTTCTTTGCAGTCTGAGCAGCTTCAAGATACTGCTAATTCCCAGAGGAAGCTCGCCTGACCCCGGGTCTGATGGCATTTCATTGAGCCTGCAAGACCTGGCTGTTCGCCCAGACCTTCGGAGGGGTGGGAGGGTAGGATAGGCTGGGGGGATTTGGGGAGGGGTTTTATGGTGTTTTATCTTTATGAGTTTTATTGTTGTTTTATTTGCTGTAAGCCGCCCCGGGATGCCGTAGGCATGAGGGGGGCGGACAATAAATGTAAAGAAATAAAATAAATAAAGAAATAAAATTTGCAAGGGGCATTGGAAGGGAAGAAATTCAGGGCTGGTGTTTGTTTATTTATTTATTTATTTATTTTATTTATTCAATTTGTATCCCGCCCCTCCTGCGAACAGCTCGGGCTGGCTAACAAGTTAATTATAAAACAATTTATAAACAATATAATAATAAAACCAATCCATAAAAACAAAACAATAAAACAGGCTGGGATAATAAATAAATAAGGGTGGGGGAAGATAAAACAGGCGCGATGGGTAATTGCCCTCACGCCTCCTAGGGGCCTTGTGCTACCGCGGCCGCCGCCAGTTCCCTCCTCTCTGTTCCTGCCCCTGCTGCTGATGGCCACGGGAGCGGGATAGGAGGAGGTGGGACAGGAACAGAAACCGCATATTGTACGTTTGCCCTGATCCTTAAACATTCTAAGACAAGCCATAGAGAAACAAACGAAACATTTATCTGAGAAGCTTCTTTCTAAAATTGCATCCACTTATGGCCCAGACAAAGGTACGATTCTGCCCTGCATCAGTGATGGCTTTTGTGATAGTTTCAAGGTCCACTTCAGTTCGGTGACTGATAGATCACAGAATCCTAGAATGTCAGAGCTGGATAGTAACCACTCTGTATCAACTATCTTGCTTATGTAATCAATAAACTTACTTCTTATCTTTATGAAGAAGTGTCTGTGTCTAACATTGGAACACAAGTGAGCAACAAGAGCCCTCAAGCTCTTGCGAACCCAGAGAGTAAAGAGTCTGTAAACGGGAAGGATCGGGCCCTTGAATGACAAAGGAGTTGTCCCTGCGGTAGGCTTGAATTAGCCAGAGAGAGAAACTAATTCAAGCGGGCTGCGCGCGAGGGACAGTGTCATTGCCACCACACAGTAGAGCCCAAAGAGTTTAATCTGGTGGGTACCGTACAGGGGGGATAGTCAAAGGTATAGTCCAACCTTCTGCTCGGATGCATGATGACGGCAGCTGCATCATCCCTGGCAGATGGCTCTCCAGCCACTTTTTTAAAACCTCCATCAACAGAGAGCCTAGACCCCCCCACCCCCCGGCAGCTTGTTCCACTGTGGCACAGTTCTTGCTGTTAGACATTTTTTCTGATATTTAACTAAAATCTTCCTTCCTTCGACCTGAGCCCATTATTTCTCGTCCCGGCTTCTTACCGGTTGCTTGAATCTTCATTGTGGCCGCCCTTGAGACGTTTGAAGACTGCTCTCATGCCTCCCCTTCGTCTTCTCTTTCCTAGGCTAAACATACCCAGTTTTCTTCATCCTTTCCTCGTAAGATGCTTGTGAGATGTAGAATTTCCTCACCCAGTTGCTGTGTAGTTGGGCAGTAGTTGTGTGCCTGTGCTGCGGTTAGTATATTCATGCATTACACGATTGGCTGAGGAAGCAGGCCTTGACTATCCCTGCCTGTACGGAACCCAGCACACTTGTGTCTTGATCCAGATTAAAACCCTTGGGCTGGCCTGTGTGGTGGAAATGGTGGTAATGACACCGGATACTTTGCTGACTGACCCTCTGGCCTCCAGTCTGACTCAAATATGTTGAGTAAAAGCTGTTGCTTCCACTGTGTAATGCTCTCCCCTTTTTGTTTCTCTCCAGAAATGTGTGTACTGTCGGAAGCGGATGAAGAAGGTGTCGGGCGCCTGCATCCAGTGCTCCTACGAGCACTGCTCCACCTCCTTCCACGTGACCTGCGCACATGCTGCAGGGGTGCCGATGGAGCCAGATGATTGGCCCTACGTGGTGTCTATCACTTGCTTCAAACACAAAGCAGCCAATCACAATGTGGGTATCTTCTACACACACACACGCACACCTTGCTTTGTACCATTTCATCTTAATGGCTCTTGTGATTCCTGATTGGTGGTCTTGTTTTTCCTTTGCGCTGTAGATCCATTTTCGGAGGGAGGTATCGCTGGGGCAGACAGTGATCACAAAGAACCGGAACGGGCTCTACTACAGGTGTAAGGTGATTGGCGTGACGACGCAAACCTTCTACGAGGTGAACTTCAACGATGGCTCTTACAGCGACAACGTATACCCAGAAAGCATAACCGTAAGCAGCACAAATCCTCTCCCTCTGTTGCTCTGCTCTTGCAAAAGATGCATCCTTGCAGACATCAAAGTAACCCCCAGTGAATCTTTAATCCAAAGAGAGAAAACCCTTGCTTGCTGTTCAGCCAAAGTACTCGGTGTTCATCATAAACCCTGCCCCCTCCTTTATATATAGCACACTTCATTATAATGATAATTCCTGTCTCGCTTTCCTATAACACAGTAGGAGACATGGCTCCCAGTTTGCAAATGCAAAGGGAGCAATTCTCATTCATTCATCCATCAAAGCCCCTTGATTGCAGGCAGCCTGATCAGAGATTTATGATGATAGACTCACTGGGCTTGTGCTGTCTAAGGGCGTTTTCCCATGTTACAGAATGCGCGTGGTTTGCCTCGGCAAGAAACTCCGAGCGGCAAATGCTACGCGGCTTTTGTCCTGTGGGAAAACAAAGCTGCACAGCTTTGGTGCCAATCCTGCAGAGGATGCAGAGCTTGCCGTCACACACTCACCCCATTGTGAAGGTCATGGTGGTGGCATTGGTCTGCTCCTTGCCAAATTTTGCCAATCCCAACCTCGTACCTCTCTTGGTTCTCCCTCCTTCTCTACCTTTTTGAGGCCCCTCCCATTCACTTCTACTACGAGGTCTCCAAGGGAGTGGAGACATTTACGTCTATTGCCCACTTCTGCTATTGACTCGCCGCGCAAAGAGATGTGCGGTCACTCCATTCATCGTCCTGTGGAGGCTCTGACATCGCGTTGTTGCTGTGTTTGGTTTCCATGGGATTCCCGACTCTCCTCTCCATTCTGTCTTTAGAGCAGAGACTGCCTCCAGATGGGGCCCCCCGCGGAGGGCGAGTTGGTTCAGCTGCAGTGGACCGAGGGCATCGTCGAGAAGGCCAAGTTCATTGCAGCCCAGATCAGTCAGATTTACCAGGTAGGATCCCCAAACGCATCCATCTCCAGTACCTTTGTATGGGGGGGAAAGAGCGTTAAAGTCTCAACTGGTCACGTTTGTGGCTTCCCAGGTTAATGTTTCTTATAGGAGCAGCAAAACACAGGGCTTTAGGGGTCGTGTGTGGCCCGTTACACACAACTCTGTACGTCTGCATTCTTAGACGTGCACAGCGACCGTTTTCAATTGCCTTCCGTCCCCTTGGTGAATGTTTATTTTTAATGGTTCAGCCACAGAGAATGGACAGCGGTTAGTAAAACCGCTAACAGGATTTATTTGCGGAACTTGGTCCATTTTTTTTTTTTAATCTCTCAAAGTAAACTTGCCGTCTGAAAGATTGGATGTTGAGCCAACATTTTGTCTGACCATTCAAGCCACTGTCACCACCAGCAAGATACTTTGTTTGGGTTTTTTTTTCTTGCCAGAGGTAAGTTATTGTCCACCCTGCGACTTGAAGTGAGGAGCCTCTGGCATGGTACAAATTTTTTTTTAAATAAAATAAAATAAATGTGTCAGTTTCTGTTTTGTTTGTTTTATTTTATTTTATTTGGCCCCTCCCTTATGCACTGAAATGGTGAGCTTAGGGGGAGGGAGTGGAGATGAGGGGGCATGCACACACGGTTAGCGAATGGATCCATGATCTGCCCCTTACCCCATAGAGAGCACTCCCCTTAAAAAAACACACACACCGGGCCAACTCCTATGTAGCTTGCAGAGTTTGTACTAATTTTCAATGTGGTGCAAAGTGGGAAAGAGAAGGTTCCCCCATTCCTGATCAGTTCAGCGTCTGTGTTTCAGCACAAGGAGGTCAACAAAACTCAGCATGTTCCTTTGACTGTTTTCAAGTTACACAAGCCACAGGATGTTTAAGATGAATTACAAGAATCCAGGGAAGCTTATTATGCACTGTGTGCTCTTTTTAAAAAAAAAAAAAAAAAAAATCTCTAGCACTGGAGGTAACATTTTAAAAAACATCTATGTTGATTGTGACGTGCAGTTAAAAAACTTAGGCTCCACTTGGTTTTCAGCGGAACGGAGGCTAAGGGCCTCAGTCATGTGACATGTTTAAATTGGTTTTGAAAATCTTACTTTGGAACTTACAAAGAGCTGCAGCAGGCCTTTGTGTAGTTCTGAGACGGGAATCTAATGTACAGTGCTGTTTCCTTTTATACAAAAGTTGCCAACTGGCTCAGCGTGCAAGTCGACAGGTATAAAAATCCACAGGCTCAGTCTTTGTCTCTTTTGGGAAGAAAAAACTGAACAATTCTAAAGAGACATTATCTGCCTTGAAACTGGTCAAGAGTAAGTGTAACGCTTAGACAGATCCACAGGGAGTTGGCTGTTGTGTTTTTCTTTCTAATTTAGCTCCAGTAGAATATACATACTCATACGTTATTTCAATAACATTCAAAGCTGAATTTCCAAAAATAAGCACCTAGGATTCCAGTATGAAATTAAAATGGAATCTGCCAGTTGTTTATCTGTAACGGGACCTGCAGCTTGGCCCGATGGTGTCCCTGTTACTTGTCGCCCACAGTCTACGGAGACTTGATCTTCCCAGTCCCGCTGCCCGTGGGATTCCCACACGTACTTACCTGAGGTCCCTTATCCCCTTTGAGCAGGTCGTCCGTGTCCCCCTGGCTCCAGTCTGGGGATATCGCTCCTCTGCCTGGTTTCTGGCGTTGCCTCAGGGCAGGGCCATGGTCTGGTCAACTGGGGTGGAGCTCAAGCCCCCTCTGGCGAGCCTCCCAGATCCTCTCCCAGCCGCTCACTCTCCCGCTGCGTTTTGCCACCCCGTGGTGCTGTGTCACCGCTGAACCCAGGTGTTAACGGCCAGTTGCTTCCCAGGTGCAGGCGTTTGTACTGGGGAGCTCTGGCCCACCTGCCAGGGGCGTAGCAAGGTTGAGAAGGGCCCGGGCTCAAGTCTCAGTTATGGGCCCCCTATGCGCGCGCGTGCTTTGCATGCGCGCGCTCCAAAACCCCAAAGTGGGCGGGGCTTAAGGGATGGGGCAGGGCTTAAGGGATGGGGTGGGGCCTGCTGACAGCTTCTAAATAAACAAAATTTAGAATGATTTTAGATTTGGCCTATAGGAGTCTTGGGGTCAAATGGCAAAAGGTGGCAACCCTAGTGTGGAGTATGAGGGCTAGTTCCCCACTGATCTTCTTCCAGGCCAGGGTGTTTGAGAGGAGGGGCATGAGCAGGTGAAGAAGGTCACAGGTGTTTGCACTGCTAGAGCAGAAACCCCAAGCTCCTAAACTTGGTGGAGACAGACTTCTTGGATTCTGGTACATCCTTGTAGTTGCCCCATCCCCATCTCTGATCTCATAAGTTTTGAAATCAATTTCTGAAGGTCATACTGAAGGTCCTGGAATGTTCGCCTGGTGCGTTGGCTTATGCTGTGTCTATTCAGCTCTGTATATCTTGCATATTTTGTACACCTGCTTGTCTGTTTTGCACAGTGGGGGGGCGGGGCTTTGCTTGTGGGGGGGGCAGCAGCCTGAGAAGGGCCTTGGGGTGAAACATTCCTAAATCTGGCCCTGTCTGTGGGGGGAGGGGGCTGTGTGGTGAGAGGGGGCTGAACGAGCAGGAGGGGGGCTCTGTGGGAGGAGGGAGCAGGAGGGGACTCGGGGGAGGGAACAGGAGGGAGGGTCTGTGGGGGGACGGAGCTGGGGGAACAGGAGGGGGTTCTCTGGGGGGAGGGGGCTGAGAAATCAGGAGGGGCTCAGGGGGAGGCCATATGTTACTATTTCTGTGTTTCCATAGCTAAAAGCAAGGAAGAGGCCATTGCAGTAGCTGAGTACATGTTTTAATTTAATAAGTACGTTTGTTGACAGTTTTTTATGCAATAAGGACATTGAGGGGAGGAAAGAGGGGAGGGAGAGGGGCAGGGAAGTCTATGGTGGTGGGGGGGGGGGAGTCCATTTCTTGTCTCTGGGCCCATTCCAACCTAGCTACGCCCCTGGATACCAGACTTCCAATATCTACATTATTGAATATTAAGGCACCATTCCTTGCATCTGTAGTAATGCTGCACTGGAACACACAATTAAGGAACAGCCTTGAAGGAATGCACCCTTTCTGAGAATGCACAGCTGCCTTCTCACACAACATTCCTACCACTCAGGTTTAGCTTAGCAAAGAGAAGACTAAGGGGAGAATTGATACCAGACTTCCAATATCTACATTATTAAATAAGCTAATCCTGAGTGCATCCAGGTCCCACAAGCCCCCAGGCCGGCCCAGGCCCCACAAGCCAGGCCCCAACAAGCCCGCCCAGGTCCCCCAAGCCTCCCCCAGGCCGGCCCATGTCCCCCAAGCCAGGCCCCCCAAGCCCTCCCAGGCTGGCCCATGTCCCACAAGCCAGGCCCCACAGGCCGGCCCAGGCCCTCAAGCCAGGCCCCACAGGCCGGCCCAGGCCCCCCACAAGCCAAGCCCTCCCAGGCTGGCCCATGTCCCACAAGCCAGGCCCCACAGGCCGGCCCAGGCCCACAAGCCAGGCCCCACAGGCCGGCCCAGGCCCTCCAAGCCAGCCCAGGCCCCCCACAAGCCCCCCCAGGCCGGCCCCACCAGCCCATGCCCCACCAGCCCCTGGCCCCATCAGCCCAGGCTGCCACACACCCCCGCCCAAAAGAAGCCCCAAAAGAGAACCCAGCCGGCCCCTCCCAAGCAGGCCCCAGCCCCCCCGGCAGGCCCCACCTGCTGCCCCGCAAGTCGCCTGTGACGGTGTCTGCCGCTGCTCTGCTGCGCTCTCCACGAGAGTCCAGTGGAGTGAGTCGTGACTGGCTCCTGCGCGCACAACCCAGTTGTGAGAATGTTGGGAGCCATCTCGAAGAACCTTCTTTACAAGGTAGCAACCTTCTGATCAGCACATGGGCAGGAGCTGTTTGTAAACAAACAGCCTTATCTCCCAGCCCGATCGCTGTCCCCGCTGCTGCTTCAGCGCTACTAAGAGGGAGAGTCAGGTAAGCCCTCCCCCTCCCCTCCAACACAACCCAACCCTACAGGGGTCAGGACCAACAATTTTTTGGGTTTGTTTGTTAAGAATAATTTTTAAAAAGACAGCATGACCGGCCCCCAGACCGGCCCCCGGCCCACCGGGAATCCTCCCGGTGCATTCAATGGCCAATCCGCCCCTGGTTGCACTTAGCCTCTTACCCAGCACATGGCTCGTCGTGGCTGAGAGCCAGCGTGACCCCCCTTACAAGCTGAGCTCTCCTCCGCCAGCCAGAGACCCTCTCCTCCTAACCTATCCAAGACAAGTTGTTGCGTTGCAGCCTCTTAGCTGCGTGGCGGCTCTCACTCACCGTCGGCGTCCCCCGCTCAAGTTTATAAAAAAAATTCTCCGCTGCTGCTGCTAGCCTGCTCCGCTCGCCGCCTCGCCTTTGGAAGACACTGACAGTGACTAGTCTCAACTAGTCTGATGATCAACTCGCCGTGGCCGTGCTGCTGACCTCGCCTCGGACTGGAGCCTCAAAAACGAACAGCCTCCCCGAGAGCCAGCCAGCGCCTGCCTGCCTGCCTGCCTCGTGGTGGGCTGAAGCAAACACGCCGATGCCGGGGGAACGCAGACTGTATCACGCAGACGCATGCAACGTCTGACGTTGGGCCAGGCGACGGCGTGCGTGTGTGTGGAGGCGGGGCTAGGGGCTCCGACGGGTAGCTGAGCGGCAGGAGAACTGGGTTGGGTTGGGTGGGTGTTGCTGGCCACCCGGGGGGGCCATAATGCACACAGCTGTGAGGTTTTTTGACCGGGGCTCCAGTGCCACCTGCCCCCGCAGGGCCCCCCTGTCAGGGTGGGGGGGGGCCCAGGTGGCGGAGCCACGGCAAAAAAAAAAAAAAAAACCTCGGGCGGATTCTCCTTTCGGGCCCCACATGGCTTTTGCGGGCCCCCCGGAGAGCAGGGCCCGGGCTCAAATGCGCCCCCCCGCGCCACGGTAGCTACGCCCCTGCCACCTGCCACCCACAAGTACTGCTCTCACGTGACCTGCCCCTGATCTCCAGGGCTTTCAACTTTAAAGGCCACACTGGCCCTCTTCTTAGAGGGGACAGTTCCTGTTTTAGTCCCTGGAGTAGGGTGCGCACCTGCCACCCTGCTGCACTATTCGAGATGAAGACCGCGATGAATTCTTTTATTGGGCCAACTCCTCTTGGTGAGAGTATGCAAGCTTTTGGGCCATGCCAGGCCCTTCCTCAGGCTAGTAAAAAGTTAGAACCCTAACACACAAGTTCCTAGTTCTGACTTGTTCCATGCCTGAGGAAGGGCTTGAATCCTCTCACCAAGAGTAGTTGGTCCAATAAAAGAGTTCTGGATTTGTATCTGTCATATTGGGGATGGACACGGCAGCCACGCTTCCTCTAGGATGCACAGGCAGGCTTGCATTCATGCCAGCATAGCTGATATGGATCAACCTTTCCATATCTGTGGATATGGACCGGTGCATGGAGATCAGCCCCTGACTGAATGCAGCACGATTTTTCACTTGGGCAGTAAACGGATTACGTTTTTGTGCATGTATTCCGTTTTACTACGCATACGCAAAATGGCACTGCACTCAGGGGCGATTCAGATCTCCAGCGGAACGGTGACTGGATCCTACAACTGCCTGGTTTCTGTCCCGTTGGACCTGGACCAGGTGGGGGTGGATCTGTCTGAAATGGAATCCACCCCTGGTCTTTACTTCGGCCCTACCTGTAAAGTAACTCCTGGAGCTACTTGTTGATGAATCCTCGTTCTGCCTGTTCAGTTTAGGTGCTTATTTTTGAGAATTAAAACATCGGGTTTTTACCTTCATACCTCCTGTGCAGGTATGCGTTCAGAGCAGTGTTCTGCCTCTAACTTGTATGTCATTATAGTGGCTCATGAACGCTGCTCGGATAGACTGTCCTGTATCACCAATGGGCTACAATCACGGGACAGTGTCAGGTTTGCAGGATCGGCGCCCTGGTCCTCACGGGACAGGGCTGACGAGTAACAGTCCATGTTGGGGGCGGGTTACCAGGCTCATGGTTAGTGTCCAGGCCAGGGATCCAAGCTGAGAAATCTGTCTGTAGCTGGGTGTGTGTGTGTGTGTGTGGAGGCAGGCCAGGAAGGCAGGCACTGAGCTGGAGCTCTGGAAGTGGGGGGTGACCGATCGCTCAGACAAGGAGGCGCGGCAGGAAGGGGAAATAAGTATAGGAGGGGGCAGGGGAGCCAATGAACAGTGGCTTCCTGCTCACACTCACACACACACACTTGTAATGGAGTCAAGCTGGATCACACCTCAGGGGATGTAGTTCCCTGGTCTGGCCTCAGGTTGCCATGGTGCAGGTGATAAGCTGCCGGTTCTGTCTCCTTGGGGACCTGAGTTTGAAACCCCTGGTGCCTGACGTTCAAAAATTGGACACCTAGTCCTTCCCGCGCCCCACCCCCCCAAACCAGCCCCCAGGGTTAAGGTCAAGGCCTACCAATCAGAATGGCTTTCTGCATTATCTTAACATGCAGACTGTCTCGAGCAAAACAAACAAGAACTTTTGTAACGTAAATCTCAGTGTGCTCATTTTCCTGAGCAAACATCTCCGTAACCTCTCCTTTTACATAATTCATGATGCAATCAGTGTTCGGACAAAAAAAAAAATGGTTTGGAGTGAGGGGGTTGACACCACTGGTTCATTTTACACCTGACTGCTCACATCACGGCTTGTTAAAACATAAATGTGTTTTGGTAGCTGGAATTGTTTTATTTTAACTTGTGTGTAAAAACCGCTTTATTTAAGCAGGAAGAAAAGTCGCTTAATTGGACTGTAATAGGGAGGGGATGTGTGTGTTCTGGGCATCTACCATTCTCGCCAAAGAGTCCTGGTGCGGGTAGGAGAATCTGGATATCTTTAGATGGAGACAAAGTCGTTCAGATCGTCTTTTATTGGGGCAAAAATTTCAATTGTTTGTACGGGTCAGCTTTCGCCATGATCCCAGTACATCTTACAACAAAATAAGAGGCTTTTAAAATATAAAACAATACAATACATAATACACAATAAAATAATTACAATCTTGGGGTAAAATTTAGGGAATCCAACATAAATTTGAAAGAAAAAAATCCTGGCTCCAGATGAAGCGTAAATGTTAACCCTTTTAGCCCCTATAATTTATTTATTTAATTTATACCCCTTTAATTTATACGATCTGAATATTTAATTAATTTATTTAATTTATAAATTTATTTATTTTATTTAATTTTACTCTGGAATGAAGTGGGTTTCAAGCACAGAAGTTATTTCTTCAATGTAGAGACATGCCTTGTCTTGGCGCAGCCTATAGTTTTGACTTCTTACTGAGGGAGGGCCCTGTGTGACCCAAAACTTGTATCCTCTTGCCAACAATAATTGTCCCAATGAGAAAAGATAATCCAAAATACTTTGCCTCCATCTCCTACATTGGGACTGACGGGGCGGCCCCCTTCTCTGCCTAGACGGGCAATGGATAGCGTTAGGTGTGCTTCGTCAAGGAAGAAGTGGAAGCTTGAACCCGCTAGCCTTGAGTCCTAAAAACCCAATGGCCCTTGTGATACAGGTTGCTACAGGCCCCGTGGAGAAGCGTCTAGCTTCAGTGCCTTCTCCTCATCTGTAGCTTCAGCGTTGTGGTCAGTGCTTGGCAGCCAGGAGGACTGAGTTGTCCCCTTCCTGGTGGCCCTTTCAGGATGTCACTGGAGTATAGTGGAAGAAGCACGTAAAGGAAAACTTCTATTGCCTCTGCTCTAACAGCTTTCTAGTTAAGGGTTTTGGGGGCGGGGGGGCATCTAGGATTGGTCAGTCTGGCACATTTTCTCTCTCACACACCGCTGACACTCTTAACTCACACTGAAAGCTGCTGAGTGATCTTTCCACAATTGATTATACACACGGCTACGGGATTATAGCCCTATCCTATTCCAGTGTGTGAAAGGGAACATTCTGTCGACATCATGACAGTTTTTCTGATCTATGCCAAGTACCAGCTTCACACCATTTCCTCTGATAGAATGGGTTTTATTCAAAGTGTGAGGCATTGAAACATGATGATGATGATTAAACTTTAAGGGAAATAAGACCACAACCTCTCTGTTGTATGCTATTTATATTTATAGAATGCCAGCAGTGTGCCTGGCACTGGATAATTGTTAGTTAGAGAGTGGTCCTTGCCCCTAGGGGACTTCCAGACTAGGATGGACAAAAAGGAGAGAGTAACATAGGGAGAGACAGGGAGACATTCGTCAATTTGAGAAGTCGCAGGCGCACATGCTTAGCATAGTTACAGGGGAGAAGGGGAGCCTGAATGAGAGGCCAGAAGGGAGAGCAGTCGGGGGGGGAAGAACAGGAGCTAGCTGATGGAAGTGGTACATTTCTAGGGGAGATTTTTGAAGAGACGGAGGGAGCAGAGCATATGTGTTCCTTCTACAAGACATGGCCCCTTTGATTCTAAACCAGCCTTGTGTTTCTGTGTTAAGTGACTTCTGGGAGTCACTCAGCCTGGTAATCGGGGGGGGGGGGGGGNCGTTTTGTCGCTCTCCACAGGTGGAGTTTGAGGATAGTTCCCAGCTGACAGTAAAACGTGGCGATATTTACACATTGGAGGAGGAGCTTCCCAAGAGAGTGAAGTCTCGCCTGGTAAGTAGCCAAGCTGGAAACTTTAAAATGGCTGCTTCTGGCGGATGCTCTTTGCATATCTTAGAGTGTTGGGGTGTGAGCTGAAAAAAACGTTTCTCTTCTCTTCCTGAGCTATAAAATCCACACACAAACACACACTACTTCTCTCTCTCTGTCAGGTTTTTAAAAGACTAAAGGGAAATGTTGGAAACAGTCCTTCCTTCCCTTGCCCTGCTGTAGACTAATAAAGAGTTTGCCTTGTAGTACCTTGGGTCATGAAGGATATTGGAGTTCCACAAACTACCTAAAAGTGTGGCTTCGCTGCTGGAATTCTGCCCCCCCGGGCGCACTGGTTTGCAGCACACTTTGCTAGAGTGATGTCTAGAAAACTGCCAACAGGGACAACTGGAGCAATCCACACCCTTACTAAATCCGGGTGATTCCTAACGCTGGTTTGGAGCAGAGAGGGTCACCCTAAATATCCACACATGGTTAATGGGATGGGATTGAATCATACCATCGTACAAAACAGAAGCAGCGGGACACCAGGACACCGATCTGGGAGATAAAGCTGTTTGTTTACAAACAGCTCCTCCCCATGTGAGGGATCAGAAGGTTGTTGCCTTGTAAAGAAGGATCTTCGAGATGGCTCCCAACATTCTCACAACTGGGTTGTGCGCACTCACCCGATTCAAATAATAGACTACGTGATGGTCTCAAGCTCCTCTAGTATAAAAAAAACAAAACCTCCCCCTCTGAATGACAGTTCCTTCTAACCGTTTCTAGGAATATAATTAAAAAATTCCATGCGGGGCTGGAAGGGTGGGTGGTGATAGAATGTGTGGAGCCATCTCGAAGAACCTTGTTTACAAGGCAGCAACCTTCTGTTCTTCTTCGAGTGGCTCCTCACATGATATTTTTACACGGCTCCGCCAGGTAGGGGGGGATTTGTGGGTGTGCCAGTGCATGGGCGGAGTGTACACACGACCGCACACGCATCCCCACTCAGCCCCCACTCGTCCACACCCACGGAGCAACCGCTGTTTTCCCTGGTTGCTCTGTGCGTGGGGATGAGTGAGGGGTGAATGGGGACGCGTGTTAGGCGCGCGCGCACGTACCCCCACTCACCGCGGGCGCACACGCCACATCGGTCACACGGGGCTCGCCAACCCACGAACATGCGGAAATCTGTGTTTTCATGAGTGGGAGAGGCCTGTGTAAAAAGGGCCACATTCTCACAACTGTCTTACTTATACTACCTTAGGTAGGGATTTAGGCTGTAAAGCAACATCTATTCTATCTTGGAAAATCTGCAGATATGGCTCTGAGATTATTATGGCTGCTATTTCACGAACTCGTCTTAATGAAGTTATTGCTAACAGGAATACTGTCTTTAAACCCGCACCCCATAACCAGTTCGTTTGCGCCCTCCCCCCCTATAATCCATTCACATTGCCCCAGGGTGCAGATGGTTATGGGTGGGGGGCAGCATGAATGTGTTTATTTTATTTATTTATTATATGAGGGAGGCACAAAGGAACTGGTTATGGGGTGGTGGCAGCGTGAATTGATTATGGGGGCACAACTGAACTGGATATCTTTCTCTCTTTCCATGGCATAATGTTGTTAATAGGCTGGCTGCATTTTGGGCGTCTTGTGTGTTTGATAGTCGCACCCCCAGGCCCGTCGGCGGGACACGCAGAGGGGGGGCCCATCTTGGGTTCTTGGCCAGGGGCCCGTTCCACCCTAGCTACGCCCCATACCCTCTGGGCTCGCTAACCCTAACTGGGTCACAAATAGCCGGTGGCAGAGGGGGTTTCTTCCAGACCCGGTGCTTTTCGCACAGAGCTGATCCTGCTGGTCAGAATGCAGTTTCCTGATTATTATTATTTTTTCCCCCTCCTAAATGTTTATGATGTCAACTGATTGATGAAAAAAAACAGGCCTAAACTTCAGGCTGTGATAGAATGTTTTTATTTTTTTAAAAGCTGCTCTTAGAAGCATAAGAATTGTACCAAGTCAGACCAGATGAGCCATTCTAGCAGGCTAGCAGCAGATGCTTTCGGGACGGAAGTGAAGAAATCCTCTGTCACAGACATGGATTGAATACCCTGCCCATAGAAGAGATTTAATCTGCCAGATTCTGGCTGGTCTATGCCCAGAGAGAGAGAATTTAATCCCTCACAAAAAATTAATTTAGCCTTCTCTAATTCAAGTCTACATATTATTATTTATTATTATTGTTTGTTTATTAAGTCTATAGCATCAGTGAGGTCCCTGGCACTGAGCTATCATTAATTCGAGACTAGGCCTGCCCTGAGGGGTTGACAATCCAGGATAAATGAGGCAGAGTGGAACATTGGGAGAGACCAGGGAGGGCGGGGTATGTTCACAAAGGTTAGATGTTGCAGACACGCAAACGTAACTGAGTTATTTACCAATGTCTATTCCTCTCGTTCTCAGTGGGATCTTGTGGCAGTGAGTTCCGCAGGAGAGTTGCATTTTGGGTAGCTTATCTTTTGCTTCCCTTTTTTAAAAGGGCCGCAAAAGAAGCTTCTGTAGATTTTTTCTTTTCCCCCCCCACAGACTGTCTGTGGGGAAAAAAATCTACAGACGCAGCTTTTCTTCTGCTCGTTTTAAAAAAGGGAAGCAACAGACTTCACTTTTTAGCTCCTAGCTCCAGCACCGCTTCCAAGCAAAGGTTCCTCCGGTGAGATGGGACGGGCGTGTTATTGCTGATAAGTGCTGGCCTTCAGGGTCTGTAACATTTTCAGAGGAGAGGTAAAAATAAAGGGCTAAGTGCTATCGGACTCAAAACACCTTCATTTCCTCTCTTCCTGGAGGGTGCTATTAAGTGTTCTCACGGGTGTGACCACACGGTCCTTGCTGCGGGCTGAAGGAAGGACACAGCAGAACTTGTCAAAAAAAATCTCTTCACCAAGTGTAAGAAGAACCAGTGTCGGAGCAGTGACCTCCTTCTCTGACAATGATCTCCCCTCCCATTCCAGTTGTCCGAGGCTTAGGGAGTGACGGACGCTTCATTTGGGAGCATTGTACAAAGGTATAAAGAAAGCTGGTGGATTGGAGATGGGAGTTAAGAGGGTGAAAGACACCTAGTTACAGAAACGTGACAGATTTTGAAGCGTCCTCCCCTGTAGTTCAGTCCCTCAAGACTAGCACGTTCCTCTGAGAGAATCCAGGCGCTCTCCGGGGTTTAATGGTTCTCTGGGGTGCATGCGGAAGGATTTTTGCTTTCTTTGATCCCAACAGGTGAACTTGGCAGCCTGCCTGGTTCTGTGTGGGTAGGAGCTGTTTCTAACGACTGTACTTTCATGTCTCCTGTAGTCCCTTAGCACGGGGGCCCTTCAGGAAGACGTATTCTCAGGAGATGAAGTGAAGGCAGCCAAGCGTCCACGCGTGGGGAATTCCAAAAATCCGGAGGACTCTGGGCAGAATCCCGATTACATGGCCTTCATGGAAAACCTGTTTCAGACACCGTACCAGCCAGGAACCCAGAGCAACATGTTTTAACCAGGGGAACAAAGGGGAAAAAAGAAAAGCAATTTAACCCTTTTCAACCCTGCAGAGGAATATAGCCAGGCAGCTCTCGAATAAAAGACCGGCCTGGTTCACTAATCTGCTGTGAATTCTTTATATCTGCTCTCCGTTCGGACTGCAAAAAAAACAACCCACAACTCATCCGGCTACAGCCTACCTCTACTCTGCCGGACCCGTTGTCAACCAATAGATTACATTCGTAACCCTTCGGACAACGCTTTTCCATAGAGACTTTGGAAAAGAGTTTGTGCTATTGGAGCTTTGGGACTTGTCTCCATCTTTTCTTTATTCTTTAAAAAAAAAAAAAAAGAGAGAGAGAGAAAAAGGGGTTTGGAAAGGGTTAAAATCTATGAAACATACGACTCCAATTTCTAAAACCATTTCAAATTCTTCTCTCCTAATTTTTTTTTTTGTCTTTTGAAAGGTGCTATTTCACTGACTACTGAAGCAGCCTTTGGGATTGTGATTTCTTGTACATATGAGTCACCTTTGTGACGTTTTCTATAAATAAGCATTATTAAAAAAAACCAACAACACAAAAACGTGACAAAAAAAAAAGCAAACAAAAAATAGGAAACCAGCGATTTCCGCAGACCGTTTTTCTAGAGATCGTGTGGCTTTTAAAAACAAACAAAGCATTGCTGTCACCCCTGCGTTGAAACAGAACTAGTACCACCCCTGTAGTATCACCCTGAGGGAGAAGGAGCAGGCATTTTGGGGTATCTTCCTATGCAGGGAGCAGTAGGTTCTTTTGTAATCTGGGGAATGGGGTGTCGAAGCGGTTGGAACGCTTCCCAGCCGGTGGCTCTGGTACTGATAAGCAGGGGAGCTTGGACCCTCTCGTCGGCAAGGGGAAGATGGCTGGGTGCTTATCCCCTCTTGTCTTTCGCTTCCCCATCTTTGCAGGTGTTTGTTGCTCTCTGGCCTCCTGTCTTTCAGCTAAGTTTCTGACAATCCCTCCTCTGGCAAACATTGCTCTGCTTGCTGCTGCTGCACAAGTCTGGTCCCTTCAGAGCCTGAACGGAGCCCAAAACAACTGGCCCATCTTCCCGTGCAATGTGACTCGCATAGAAACCTTCTCTTTTTATATTTGTTGTTTGAGCTGCGCTCTCTGCAGCTGTGAGATGCCTTCCATGACAGAAGGCGTGGGGAGGTGGGCTGGGTTTTTTGTGTCCCTCCTCCCCCCCCGCTCCATGAAAGAAGAAATTCCCCAAACACCTTTTGATTGTTGTGACATCGTTTGCTTAGGTAGAGACAGTAGCAAGAGCAAGCCTCTTGGCAGAACTTGAAAGGAGTTTGCCTGGCTTGCTGGTGGTGGATGAGTATTACAGATTGGAAAGTATTAGGCTACACAGAGACCACCACCGCCTGCCAGAGAGGTGTTGCATAAAGGGCCCGATAGGAGTTCTGCAGCAGTCACTAGTGCCCGTTTACCTCAGTAGGCTTTGGATCAGTCTAGATGAGGAGAAACATAAGCAGAATTTGCAAGAGATTTGGCTTCTGGAGTGTGTTTGTGGGGTGAGCAGGGACTATGGGAAACTTAAATATTATCCATTGAAAACCACCTAGCTGAAGCTACCCCATTGGGAGCATTAACTCTCCAGGAAACGGGTCTTTGGCAAATCTTTTTCACTTGAGCCTCCGAGGCTACAAGAGGAGCATGTAAGTCAGCACCTTCACTTGTGAGGAAAACACAAACTTGCAGATATTTTCAGGGAAGCAAACGGGCAGGATCTGGGGGTGGGGGGAGTCTAACAGGTGGTAGATGAGCATCTTAAGAGACTAGACGTGATATTAAGCTCTTCCAACGAGAGAGTGGATGCGGACAGTGCAGTCTTAATTCCGTAAGGATTTGGAATTCCCTTCTTCCTTTGCTACTGGGAAGGGGAGGGGGGGGCGGTTATTTATTTTTATTTTTAAAAAATGTAATAGAACAGCCCTTGAAATCCTTCTAGGTGGTTGTTTTTTTGTTTTTTGTTTAATGTTTTCAGCTTTCCTCTCCCTTCCCCCCCAATACAAATCTGCCTCCCCGACCCCAAAAAAAGTCTTCAAAAGAAAAATGGGACTTTAAAAAAATAATGGTCAAGGTTCTAAAGGGCCCTGTGTTTGTGTCATCGCGGAGGGAAGAATTAGAACCAACCTTGGCGAAGGCGCCGCCTTCTTTTTCTCTGTTCCCGCACCTCCCTGTCGCAATTACTCCTGCATCGCTGTCTCCTGCTATTGGGTGGGAAATGATTTAAAGGATAATTTGCTTGAATAGAAGAAGAAGAAGAAGAAGAAAAAGCGGATGTTTGAATGGTCTGCCAGGCCACAGAGAAATATTTTAAGCAATTGAAAGAGAATTTAAACAGCAGAGGATTTTGGGTGGTGGGAATGGGATCCGGGAATGGGTGTTATGAGCAGTGAGGAGTTTTCTCTGCATGTCCTGACTGAAATAGCACCATTACTGTATTCATATGTAGTAACTTTTTAAAATACTATTTATATTGTAAAAAAAAAAAACAAAAAAAAAATAAATGAAAAAGAGAGCACGAAAAGGAAAAAAAAGGTGCGTCCCCCCTCACCCCCCCAGATTCAGCTGGCGAGTTCTGTCGAAACATGAATCTGGAATTGTAGAATGCCCTCCTTCGTTGCCGGTTTTTTCTTTTTCCTTTCTTTAAAAAAAAAAAAAGCAAAAAAAAATCCTGCTTTTTGGGTTTAGGAATGACTTGTTGAGATTCTCTCTAGCAAATGTGTGAAGGGTCTGTTCATCGGACTATGAAAAGAAAATGCACGTGTCCCTGTCCCCCTCCCGCTCCCTCCCAGTGAACTATATTTGTAAGTGTCTTGATTTATGTGATATAAAAATATTGGGGTTTTTCCCCCTCTTAGATCAAGGATGTGATGTATTATTTTTTTTTGCAATTTTTTTTTTTCTCCTCTGCCTCTAGGTTCATAATGAATTAAAGGCTGTTGAGCACTGCAGAACTGCAATTTTCTGGCGCGGGTGACGTCTCTTCATTTCTGAGTTAAAAGCCTCTAGGCTGGAGGAGAGAGAGCTGTGTTTTGGCTTCCGAGGTTGGGGAAAGCCAACCAGCCACATGGTCAAGAGAAGCTGAGATTGAGAGAATCAGGTCCGCCGTTGGCCTCATCCCTCCTATGGCAGCATTCACACGTGTGGATTCTTCCACTTTTTCCATTTCTGACAGGAGATAAAAAATTTTTTTTGCCAAGGATTGGTTTCCCCATGTTACTTCACCCACCTTCAAAACTGCCCCATATAATGCTGAGACTGATGTTAGCTATAGGACCCTAATGGTTGCATGAGGGACCTTTCAGGCTCCATAGCTATCCCGTGATGCCGATCCGCTGTTCTGTTATGTAGGCAATAACAAGAGTTGGAAGTAATAATTCCACTCCGTTCAGCACGAATATTGTGTCCAGTTCTGGGCACCTTGTTTTAGGAAGGACGTTGACAAGTTGGAGCAAGTTGAGAGGAGGGCAACAAAGACGATGGGAGTCTGAAAAGTAAATAGCATGAGGGAAGGGTTTAAGGAAATGGATATGTTTAGCCTAGTGAAGAAAAGAAGGGGAGGCATGATCACACTCTTCAAATATCAAAAGGGCTGCCCCCAAGATGGTACAGGACTGTGCTTCGCGGCTAGAGGGCAGGACAGGACTAGGGATAATGGACTCCAGTTACAGGCAGGTAGAGTTCACCTGAATATCAGGGAAAGGAAGGAGCGGTGTGAGAACAGGACAGGGTCGCAGGCTTCCCTGTCCCTGGAGGTTTTCAAAAATGGGTTGAACAGTCATGGCGGGGATGTTCTAGCCACAGCCGTCCTGCATCCAAGCGCAAGGGGTTGGACGAGATGGCCCTCGCCATCCCTTCCGACGCTACGATTCTTTGTGGTGAATTTGAACTCAATAAGTGACGTTTTAAAGCTTGGAACTATTCCCCTGTAGGGCAGTGAGTATTTACACACAAAGAAGCCTCGTTCTCTAGATTGGAGCCACAAGCCACTTCACTCCGGTCTGGCGGGCTGAAACCAGGCACTAGGGTGGAACACTTATTAAAAAAAATAAAAATGTTTGAGGCCCCTAAGGGCCCCCCACAGGTACCGTTGCCTAAGGTGCCAATGCAGGGCCTCCCAACATGTATTTCTCATCCATGTTCCTTAAAAAGTTGCATAGGTGACAACCCTACTAGGACGCGTCCCCCCTCGTGTTGCAAGAAACAGAAAATCACGCTGTTGTTAAACCTTAGTTTGTACCCTAGTTACTGGGGCACGGCAAGACTTCCCCTGAGCTAATCTGTTCAAACCTTGAGAAGCGCTATTAACTGGGAGAAATGGGTACGGCCTGTTTTTCTTGCGTCGTGAGAAATGGCCCCCTTAGGAGAAGCAAAGCACCTTGGGGCCTGGTTTTCAAAAGTAGAAATGACACTGATTTCACTGAAAAAGCGAATGGGAGTTAAGTTTTGAAGAACATATTTCTCTGTCTTCCTCACCCTCTCCTCTCTACTCTTCTTGCAGCCTGAACTGATGGGTTGTATCCAAATCCCACATCATAAACGAAAACACTGGTGGCGGGAGGGCTTGGCCGTACTATCAAACCATCCGTTGCTCTGTGGATTTTGGGCATCCTGCTTCAAGGAAGTAGACAAATTGGAGAAGATTTGAAGGAGAGCAACTAAGGGTGGTGTTAAACGGGACTCCCGCTGGGCACGTGGGGGAGCACTCATCTGAAGTCCTTGCGTGGGGGTGCGCGCTCCTGTGACCCACGCACTGGCCATGGACAGGGTGACCATGGGGGCGGGGGGGCTTGTTTGAAGCTTTCCCCCCATGCACTGCGAAGCACCCTTCCCCTCTCCCACACACCTGTTTTGTTTTAAAACACCCTAAGATGATAAATGGGCTGGAAGATGAGCCCCCCCTGCAAGGAAAGGCTGAAATAACTGAGTTACGAGCCTAGAGAAAAGTTTAATGGGGGCGTGCATGATAGCAGGTTTTGGGTATCTACAGTGATGCCACAGAAAGGGTATTTGTTCTCCGCTGTTGCCGAAGAAAACGAGAGGAAACTGGCTTAAATTCCAGCAAGGGAGATTTCCGTTAGATATTAGAAATAAATACTTCCTCACCGGTAAGAACTGTCAGGCAGTAGAACAAGCCAGCTGTGAAGGTTGTAGAATCTCCCTCTGCCCCCCGTTTTCAAACCTGGCTGGGTGAGCATCTGTTTGCGATGCTGTAGGCAGAGGCTAGCCTATCTCGGACTAGATGGCCGGTGAGGTCCCTTCTGACTGCCAATTCTACGGGTCTGTGTGCATGTTGGAAATCTCTTGGCCTTCCTACATGACTCAGCATTTGTTTCCGGCCCTGGCAGGTCTCCTCGGATACAGTGAGCCCTCCCGAGAACGTACTTCTTGGTATGGGAAGTCTTTTGTCCACTCCGACAAAGGCTTCATACTTAGCAAAAGGGCACTCGGACGGAACTGAAAAGCTACGCACAGCTTGGCTGGAAGCTGCTGGGTTTGTTATAGTTGAGTTTCTGCTGTGAGACAGGGCATTAATAGCGAAGGCGCGCTGTAGAGGACCACTTTTTAAAAAATAAATTCTTCCAATTTCCACCACTCCCTTTCCCCCATCTCCCTGGACTAGAGTTCTGCCATCATTTCCCACAGTGCGCTCAGAAACCGCTGCCGTTAGAGACTGTGTCAGGTCACTGGGGAGCAACACTTTCAGCAGTTTCGCCAGCCAGAGGATACGCGTTTTGATTTTAAGGGCCCACTAGATTTTGACCTGCTGCGGGGCAGCCTTGAAATACTTTGTCGTAGGGCTGGTAAAACGTTTCCAAGCAGAGTGGCCTTTAGACCTTGGAACACAAACATGAGAGTTAAAAATCGCCTGCGAGAGCATCCTAAAAGTAGTGTGGAACAGATGCTGCCCTCCCGCTAGTGGTATTCCCATACCTGGACTCTGAAACTGGGGGTATAATCTGTTTGTTTTTTCCTTGCAGACTCCACTGGAGAAGTCACTCTGGGTGTGACTGGAAAATCATCCTCTTTCCTAATACTGTGAGTGTTAACAGGTGTGACTGTAGCCACGCACACGTGAGGGTTTGCTGCCACATTTGTCAGGTGCCGCTGATTTCTCGGTGCGTTGCTGCAGCATAAATGCTATGCCCTACCAACTCTCAATGGATCCTAAGGAGAAGGAGGTAGGCTGGCCTTGGCCACAGGGTTTGTCAAGATCCAGAACCCCCGCTAAGCACCACTGTTCAAAATACTTTCCACCAAAAAACATTGGTTTATTTACAGTGCAACAATCCACACGTAGCAAAAACCAAACGTCAAGTCCAAAACTTCTCATAGTGAGACGGTCTCTAGGCCAGGGATGGGGAAATGCTTCCGTCCTGGGGGCCACGGTGAAAATTAGTACAAGCTCTGAGGGCCACATAGAAGTTCAGGGCAGTGGTGCTTAAGGGGTGCCCTCAAGAAAGGAAGGGCCTAGAGCATAGATCTGTCCCCTCTCATGTGCATCCCCTCATTTTTTACTCCCTTCCCCTGATCTCAGTTTTTCAGTAATTGGAGGGAGGAACTGTATCCAGGAACTGGAAAGGGGCCACATAAGAACTTACCACAGGCTGTGTTTGGCCCCCGGGCCTGAGACACCATTTCCCATCTCTGCTCTAGACCTCCAGCCTGTTTTCCGTCAGGCCCCTTGCAGGTACTACCTTGGCTGATTCTCATGCTACAGAACTACTCCTCCTGCTCCAGCCAGACTGACCTTACTGCTGAGCCTCCTCCAGTATTTCTATCCCCAGGCGGGGTGTGGCTTGTGGAGGCAGCCAACTGTCTTAAAGGGACAGTCATTCCCAGCTACTTGAGGGCTGCGCCCTATCCAGGACTAACACAGGCCCTAATCCTGCAGCCACGTAGGGTCAACCATCACAGAGGGCAGGAGTCTGCTCATGGTGGGAAGCACTTGCACGTACTGTAGTTGAGATTTTAGGTCAAGACCCAGCTTTCAGGGGGTGAGAGATTGACACACAAAGACTGGTATTTAAATCCCGGATATGTCTTTCCCAGTTCCTTGTTATGCGCTTAGACTGTTGGGAAGGGGAGGTGTTAGGGGGCGGGGCGGAGCTTATTTGTTGAGGGGTGGCGCTTATTGGCCAAAGGGGACGGGGTTTGTCCCCCAGGCTGCTAGGAATTTGGGGGAGGTATGGTATCAGACAAAGGTCCTGAACAGAATGGGAAGTCTTCTCACCTGGTTCTTTCCCTGTCCTTGTGGAGTGGACTGTTTCTCATGCGTGCATTCAGCGATGCTGGATCTGTGTTGCATGGATTTGTGTCGCAGAGGGCCATCTGCGACACCGTTTCCCAGCTGTGAAGTCCTGGAGAAGACCAAGTTTTCCATTCTCGCTTTCGAGACACGCGGCTGCTGTTTCTGGGCTGCGTGATCAACGAGGGCTGGTGTTCACAAGAGGTGGACATTTAAAATCCTGTAGCATAAAAGCTTTGCTAGAACTCCCTTCGTGAGTCAGTGTCACCAACTGTCACACGCACAATAAAGCCGTTCTGCGATAATTGCTGGCAACATTGAAAAGACGGGAATCAACCAGCTACTTTATTCTCCCTTCAAGGCTGACAGACGAAGTTGAGTCCTAAGCCTGGAGGGTGGGGATTGTGGATGAAGAGAGAGGTTTAACTCTTTGCTCTGTCTCTTCTGAGGGAAGGTATAAAAGAGAAAATGAGAGCGGGGAGGTTCCCTCTTTGGAGAAGAGGAGCGTTAGTTTGGGCTGTCAGGCACAGTCGTCTCTTCTACATTTATTTATTCTCGCGTTTATAGGCCGCCCCCTCCTGCACAATCATCTCAGGGCGGCTAACAACATTTCAAAACACATAATATAAAAGTCACCATTTTAAGAATAATCCAACGAATAATCCATCAATAAAATACCCCACCCTAGTCCAACCCACGCATCCCGTCTCCCTCGGCAACGGACCGGCGGAACAGCCAGGTCTTACACTGTCTACGGAAAGAGGGGAGGTCTACGGCCAGGCGGACCTCCATCAGGAGGGAGTTCCACAACAGCAGAGCGGCCACCGAGAACTCCCTCCTCATGGTCAACACCCAGAGAACCTTAAGGAGGGCGCTGCCCGCAGAGGCCGATCCGGAATCTGGAGGGTGAAGCCTTTGTTTAGAATTGAGGGGGGGGGGGAGGGCATTTCTAATTAGGGTTGAGAACTGGGCCTGCGTTACACTGTTTATCCCTTCCCTTCCCTTTGTCTGCTCTGGAAGTGGAAGTAGCATGAGATGAGACCATTCTCCCATCGTGAAACACGAGCCTCAAGTCGTGTGTTCTTAGACAGTGGGGTGGGGGTCAGGGGCCAAGTGCAGACCGCAGCTAGATTTTATTTGACTCCTTCCTGGATCTGCGTACCCTCCCAATGGTACCTTTTGGTCCCCGTACGTTAGCTTTTTGCCATCTTGTACGTGATTCCCAGCATTGTTTGCTTTTTACTGGTTTGACAAGACAATGGGGGCCATTAACACCTCATTCATCCAGCTGGAGAAAGAGCTAGCTGAGGGGAAATGAAATTAAACTGAAATGGAGATTGGAGGGGTGGTAAATTCAGATTTGGAGTAATCCGTAACTGCCCGTAATTGACAGTTATGGATAAATCCATACCGAACCGCAACTCTGGCAAACACGCCTGTTGCGGTTTGGGTTAAAATCTATAAATAAATTAAAAATAACTGCACATGCACAAAAATGGTCACTGGATCATTTCATGCATGAGCATCCTTTCTCAAAATGGCGGTGGCAGTGTTGCTGCCAGCTTTGGAAATGGCAGCCAGTCTTTTTTTAAATTTTGTATTTGTTTTTATTTTTAAATAGAATTAAATACCGATCTGTATTATGAATCTATATGTAAATCTGGAAATTTACAGATACGAACCACAACAGAAGTGTATCCATCATTTCCACAGAGGACCACCCCTACTGTTAGGGAGTGGGAATGGGGCACCTTTTCTCAAACCAGCTTGGGATAAGCAGCAGGGCTATCATCAAAGGAGAACACCCAGGCAGGAAGGAGCTGAAAACTAAAAGAGGTAGGATGAGGAGAGATGATTCTTTAGCTGCTGAAAGAGACTGTGACTGCTTCTACCTGGGATCCTTCCAGTGTCTTTAAAACGAAAACTTTAGAGCTAAAGTCAATACACTTGTTGGAGAATTTTGATTTTTGAACAGGCTGTTTTTAATTTGAACCATCTCCTGCACGACCGTACTAACCTATGTGTACATGGAGCTTTTCACATAGACGTTGGGGTTTTTTTCCAGCTCAGCCCCAGACTTAAGTCCGTGGGCTATTACAAATTTGCATATAAATACTTAATAAATGCATGTAAATTAATTTATACAAACTAGGGGTGGCATGAAGTGTACCTATTTGTCAAATGTTGGAAGGGATGGATGTGGCCCCCGGATCCAGTTCCTACCACTAGGCACTGCCTCGATCCTAGAATGTCAGAGCTGGAAGGGTCACCAAGTCCATCCACCCCCTGCACCACCAAAGGATTCGCCATACCCTAACCATCTGCACAGAAGAATTCATCCAACAAGAAACAGAGACATTAAAAATCTGCCCCAAGTAGAGACCGGGACCAACCAGAGCATATCGGTGGTAATCAAATCCGTTTGCTTTGGGACTCAGTCTTTTTGGCGAATCTCTTCTGCGTGACGTAATACAGATGGCCCAACCAAATCCATATTCAGAAATTTAAAAGACCCCACCCCAACAGTATTACTGAAAAAACAAAGCACCCAATAAGAAACTACCGAAGAGCGTAATGAATTGAAAGTATGAAATAAATTTGGGTCGGGGGGGTGATCCATGGCTGTTTTTTAATCTTATCCCTTCCAGTTCCTGGATCTGGCCCATAGATACAGTCTGGAGCAGGGAGCAGGCTGTTTGAGGGACTGGCCCTTTAAGGAGTTGGCACCAGCAGAAGAATTGCAGGTGCTAGCTGAGGCCCAGGCAGCTGACTGGTGAAGGACAGTGCCCGGATGCCTCACCCCTGGGCTTAGGAGTGGCTGGGTCAGCCAAATCCCGAGAGCACAGAGCTCAGTTTAGATGTATGTATGTATGTGGGTGGGTGTTGTTGGCCAGAGAGAGTTCTACAGAAGGATCTGTTATGTCAGCAGGAAGCCCCGCTGCAGAGACTCTGCCTGCAGGAGTAGCAGGGTCTGGTCAGAGCCTGCGGGAGGCTACCCAGAGAGCAGAGCTGAGTGTCTAGAACTAGTATGAACTAGGGTTATACGTATATTGGCGGCGGCGGGGAATTGCACAGACCGTAAATGAACACTTGAGGAGCTACTTCCTGTATAGGCCTGGGTCTTTGGGCTCGATCCTGGGGAAACTTACCCTGGGACTCGGGTGCCAGCTACACAGTCCCTTTCCCGAAGCACTGACGCAATGAGAGCGAGTGTGGGGTGCTGGATAAGGTGCTGGGCTTGGACTTGGACAGCCAGGGTTCAAATCCCACCGCAGCCATGAACTCGCTGGGTGGCCTTGGGCAAGTCACAACCTCTCAGCCTTGGCTCTCCATCTGTAAAATGGGAACATGTGTGTTTCTGCCTTTCCCTGTGTTCCCCTCACCCTGGTCCATCTTAGATTGGGTCGTTCCATCTTAGTTTGTCCGTGTACACCTACTAGTGCAATAGAAATGATCAGTAAGTACTGAGCTCGAAGGAAGGGAGCAGAGCTGGGGGCAGGAGTGAGCGATGCGATGGGGAAAGGACGGTGGAGAGTCCCAAGCGGGATCGGAGACTGACCGGTATTGACGTGCCCAGGCAGGTCATGACGACGACCGATTTGGACCCTCATCGGCTAGGCCCAAGTCCAACACGTTATCGACTAGGCTGCACTGGTTCGGGATGCTCGCTCTTCTGCCAGGAACTTAAGGGAGAGAATCTGAATCATTTAATCATCTTCTCTGCTAATGTTTCTGGTCAATGCTGAGACCCTGGAGTTTAGAACTACCTGACATCTTTATTTATTAGAAGAGAAGGTGTGTGTGCGTGCGCGCGCACGTGCAGAATTTATTTTTGATACAACCCAGCGCAGAAGAGAAACGGGAGCCATATTATTTATTGGGGCTCCGAGGAGTGGAGACAACAGCGGGTACACCCTCTGTTCTGCCACTGGGCATTTTACAGGTCTCTGTATAATTAGCTGGGCTCTATGGTACTGCCATTTTTTCTTTCTGTCTTGGAGTGGCCAAGTATCGGCAGAGCCTGACAGCTGACCCGAGCTCCCCTCTGCCCTCATCTTGGGCAGCATTTCAGATGCCAGCTGCTTCTGACAGAATAATGGGAGCTGTAGCTTCCCTTCAGCGATTGGGCTCCTGGCCAAACTGTCACTGTAGCAAGAGTGACCTCGCCTGCCGACTGTAGTTTAAAAATAAAGAAGTGGACAGGCCCCTGGACCGCGTGCCTTGCGCCACCTCTTGAGCACGCCGCACGTCTGCCCTGTCTGGCTCTGTCGAGGGAGACGGGAATTGTTTCAGGATGGGGGGCTGCATCCTGACATGGTGAAAATGGGGGCGCACTGCAGGTCCCAGGACAGTCACTCCACGCTGGCCCCGTCCAATGGTCACTCAGGTTCGCAGCCTTGGAGTAATCCTGGATCCACCGCTGTGCCTGGCGCATCAGGTGGCGGGCGTGGCCAGGAGCGCTCCATCTGGGGAGACGGCTGCGGCTTTTTTCTCTCATTCGGACCTGGTCACCGTCATCCATGCCATTGTAGCCTCAAGGCTGGACTGCTTCAACGGGGCTGCCTTTGAAGAGTGTTTGGAGGTTAAGAGAATGGTGCAGAATGCGACAACCCAACTTCGGTTGGGGCTGGGAGCACGTTACATCCGTAATTCAAGGTGCTGGTTTTTACCTATAAGGACCTAGGCAGAGCCCAGGCCATTTATCCGAATGACTGTCTCCTCCTTTATATCCTATTGAGGCCTCTGTGCTCAGCTGGGAGCACCCGCTTTCATGCACCGTCTGCTCCTCAGGTTTATACAAGTGTTCTCAATATCTGCTCCACAGCTTTGGCACTCCGCCACTCTGGAAATTCACCTAAGCCCAAGCCGGCTCACTTTCCAGAGCCAATGCAAAACCTTTTTATGTGGCCTGACCTTTGGGAGGCGAAGATAGGGGTTCGGGATGAAGAATTTGAAATGGTTTCATTTTTAAATGTTTTATTTCTTAAGGTGACATTGTATCTGTTTTTATGCGTTGTAACCTATCCCGAGCCCTAGGGATAGGGTAGGATAAAGACACATACAGCCTCAAACACAGGGAGTCCCTGCCTACGCAGGCATCATAGCTATTTATTTATGTATTTATTGGGATTTCTAGCCTCCCCTTCTCTGAAGGATCAGAGCGGATAACAATATAAGATAAACTATGTAAAATATAAAAATCCAGTTAAAGCAAAGTCCCAAACTCTATCCCCAGCCACCAAATGCCTGGCCAAGTAATCAGGACTTGCATTGCCTCAAGAAAATGCTTCGGCAAACCTCGGGGGGAAAAGGAGTTCCAGAGCAGTGAAGGATCTGCCAAGAATGCTTCGCTGTGCTCCCTTGCTGTACGGACTTGCGGGAGCAATGGAGCTTGCGAGCGGGCGCTCCTGGCTGAGCTTGGGAATGTGACGAAACCTAGGGGGAGGAGACAGTCTTTTAGGAGGGAGCCCTCAAGACGTGGAGCCCGTGGATAAACCAGAAATAACAATGCATTACAATTAACTTGTGGAACTCCTTGCCAGAGGATGTCGTGAAGGCCAGTAGGTTTAAACGGGGGGTTAGATAAATTCTTGGAGATAGCTCCACAAATGGATTTTAGTCAAGTTGGTCAAGGGACATCGCCTCTGACTGTCGGGATCTGGACGTAAATAGGACGGAGCGGATCGCTCCATTGTGACCTGTTGGGCACTTCTCTGAAGCGACCAATGACGGCCGCTGTTGGAGACGAGATGCTGGGCTCGATGTTGATGACACCCAACTCTACCTTTCCCTTTCATCTGACCTGGGCCTTGCGGTCTTGGTGCCGCTACCCAGTGCCTGCCTGGCTGCCGTTGGGGCAAGCCAACTGAAGTGATGATGGTTGGCCAACCCTGTGGCCTAGGAGGCATAGGGACCCCTGTCATTGATGGGGTTCAGCCCCGGCCGTAGAATATTCGGGGCCCAGGGCGAGGATAAAACGTAGGGGCCCTGGATGGACCATTGGTAAATGCATGGGCCTATAATGCAGGAAGTCCCCGCCCCTGAAGGGCGTACGTACTATGTGCTCGACCGAACATCAAAGATTAATTATGGTAGCATCTTCCTTTTTCTAGTGGGAGAGCCCGTGGGGCGTGCATTGAACCTTCCTGCGAGCCCACCCCACCCTCTTACGTGGGGCCCTGGCTGGTCCAGCTCTGCTCTTCACCTAGATCTGTTTGTTTCCCCGGTGTATTTTTTTAAAAAGTGCTACATCTTGAAGCCTGGACGATTAACCTTCCCTGCCCCCATACTCCCGCTGCTTGAATTTCTGCATTTTCTTTTTTTCCTCGACAGGGTGGGTGTTTTGTGGAGAACCCTGTCATTCCATCGTCTCTCCCTGCTGCCTTTGTTATTCCACATCATCTTCCCCCCCCCCCCCCCCCCCCCCCCAACATGAATCCTTTCCTTCAGCATAAATTTCTTACATAATTTTGTTGGCGGCAAGCGTTCCTTTCCGCTGCTCTTACCTTGTCAGGGGAGTGTGTTTTTAATCTCGGTTTGCTTTCCCCCACCCCACAAACCTGATAATGAATGCCCCCTCCGAACGCCTTTGCCCGGGCAGACAGGGTGCCCCCCCGCGTCCTCTCCATCCCCCCACCCATGTGATATGAATACAGCCTGTCACCATCTTGTCACTCCCAACACCTCTCTAATGTGCTTCTATTTACTGCCATAATCAGAGCCCCTGAAAGGCGAGACTGAGCCGTGGCTATTAAATATAATTGTCATTGTGACAGGTCCATTGTGGGAAGGAAAATTTGTGCCTTTCAAAGCTGTCTCTGTGATAAAGAGCAGCAGTAAAATCAGAAATTAATCCCCTGGCAAGCGAATGACATGGGGATCTCTGGATTGGCACTAACAACTCAGTCAAGGCACCTGCTGAACTCAACATCTCTCTCTCAGCTCTATAGGGCTATCGAGTACAGGGTAAACCACTCCCTCGCCTGCCTTCCCCCCGGCTGTTTGTTTGCCCCTGTTTTGATGCAAAAACGCATTGACCACGGACGTCTCCAGCATAGATGCCCCTCCAGCAGGCTGTCTGTCTGTCTTGGAAGCTGTTGCAGTCCGCCACAGAGAGCCACCAGGGAGATCCAAAGGACCGGCTGTAGTACTGCGCTAAGGCCGCGGCCCCAAGGACCCTTCTCATTGCACCTCCCAAGCCAAACTAGAATGAGGGGAAGGCGAGTTCCGAGTCCTATTGGCAAAACACCGCGCGCGGGTAAGTTGGCGCGCGCCTGCTTGCGTCGGGCAGTTGGTGGCACCCCATCCCGGTGTCAGGGTCTGGTGTGCATTGACGGGTGCGATGAGGGAGGCGGAGGAGGAATCTGTCCCTTTTCTGGGAATTGCTCCCAAATGCCTTGATTTCAGCCCAGTGCGTCTAATCCTTTGAGCTTGCGGCGGCGATCGCCATTAGCTGTCAGGAGTTGCTTGTGCTGCTCGCCATGACCCTAACGCTGGTGGAGAAGGCACTTCCGTCACAGACCGCTATTTCAAAATGCTTAGCCCTCTTTAAAAGAACCTTTTCCATCAGGACTCCGAATCCGACGCACCTGGGCTTCCAGAGTCATTCAGGGGACAGGTTGGCAAAAGGCCTCCCCACCCCGGGTGGGAGGAACCTTAAAAGGAGATGGTTTTAGTGCATTCAGAAGACACAAAACTGCTTTGTTTTCAAGCATTTCAGACTTGGTTATCTGTGCAAACAAATAGCAATGCTGGGCTAAGAGCTCAGTGCGCTACAGGCACAACGCCCCCGTGGCATCGCCAAGGCTGGGTGTCTGCGCCCTCTGCTGTGCACGTGGGTTCTGTGTGACCTTTCCCCCTCCCCCTTGTCTTGCTTAGATCGGTGGTTCCGTACTTTTTACACACAGGACTCCACTTAAGAGACTTAAGTACGGTTTTGTGGCTCCCAGACGGCAAAAACCAATCATGGCTGCGACACCATCCACGCATGGCCTTTCGTTGGGGGTTTAAACTCTATGACCTTCAAGACAGAGACTGCTCTATGGGGCATATGCACAGCTCCTAATGTGGGGGTGGCCAGACTTACCGTGCACTTGATCCAGGCATTGCCACCACCCTCATGCCATCCACCGGGACTCCTGCTGGCTCTGGCATTCCAGACCGGGACCCCTCCCAATGGCTTGAAGCTCTAGGGTACTTCCGCAACTGGTCTCTGGAGGATGACTCCCCCTTTTGAGAGCCTCCCCTGTCACACTAGAGGAGCTCCCCTAGCCTGCCTCCTTCCCTGAGGCACCAGTTCCGCTCTTTCCCTCTGAGGTAATCTGAGGGGTTGGTCCCCCTCTGCACACCACAATGGTGTGATCTACTGGTAGGTCGTGTTCTACCTCTTGGCCACGCTTGTCCTAACTCGGGGTAAAAAGTGACTTACGTCTGGGACGGAGGCTCCCTGGGCCCAGTGCAGGGTGGGAAACAGTGGCCGCCCCTCCCCAAGACGAATCGGGGCACTGACCAAACGTACCTGTGGCCGGAGAGCTGTCCTGCTGCCCGTGTGGCCCAGGTAGGGTGGAAAACACAACAGATGTGCGGGATCTGGTCCTGCCCCACTCCCAGTGCCCCACCATTATGGGTACCCATGACAGCCAATGAGGGACAGTCATGGTGGGCCATGGCGGGTCTGAACAGACACGCTGGCCCAACTGGGTGGACCTTGGCCAGGAATGTGCAGCCAGGACATTCCGGTGGACACATTCCAGGCTAGCTTCCTCCCCGGCCTGGGGCAGTCTCAGGCCCACATCTGGAGGCATGCGACCTGATGCGTGGTGAGTCTCAGGTCATAGTGGACCTGCGTCACATCAGTGTTCACCCTCAATGAGATCCCACTCTTGCTTATGCTACAAATAAATGAAGTTGCAAGCACCATTGTGGTCTCTTCGGTCAACTGGGAACAGCCTCCTGACCATGCCCTCCGTATGTCACGTGTGGACACACCAAGGGTCCGGGCAGAGGTGTTTTCGGGTCTGCTTCCTGGCTTTAGAATTTCCTTCCTCTCGAGGTCCGCATTTTTCATAAGTGTTCCTTAAAGGTTTGCCTAGGTGGCAATCCTAGTTACAGCACATAAACCTTGTGCCTTTGCTCCCAGAGGTTACCTCCCAGGTCTCTTTTGCCTGCCTGAAGGCCCCTCTCTCCTACCCTTAGTTCGTGTTGCCTCTCCTCCCCAGCTAGACGCCCAGGGCTTCTGGTGACCTGACCAAACCCAACCAATCTTAGGCCTAGCTGCCCTACTCAAGGAGCTCAAGTTCTTTAAGTCTCTGGGAGACCGGTAATCAGGGCCAGAGGCCTCCTGGAGCAGGTGCAGCTGAGGCCCTCCAGCTCATCTTGCTACAGCATCCCATTGAGAAAACATGGGCTGATTTCCTAGAGTTAGTGGATTAACAGTGAAGGCAAAGTAGGTTAGAGGCCGTCTTTTACTGAACATAAGAAGTGCCCTACCGGGTCAGACCAATGGTCCATCAATCTGAGCATCCTGTTTCCGACAGCGATTCTCGATCACCTCAGGGTAGTACCCAACAGGTCATAAGAGTTCTCCATTCCTTGCTGCTTTCACAGCCATCCCCCAAGTGTCAGAGGTCACATCCTCCGACCTACTTGGTTAATAACAATTTTGGACCAGCTACTGTTGGTGAAAGTATGGATTACATTTTTATCTCCCCTAGAGCTAAAACATTGTTTCCATCCAGATTCCGTTTCTGATGGATCCAGTCGGTTCAATCACGGTGAACAAAAAAAAATCAGGATGAATTATTGCTTTGATTTTGGTTCGCCAGGTAAAAAAATAATAATCACCTTTTGTGCATGCGTAAAACGGCAGCTGCTGTACAACAAAATGGCAGCCAGCGTACTGAGGCCACCACCATTTTGTGCATGCGCAGCATAGCTAGGGTCATTTTGCACACGTGCAAAATGGCCAATTGGAATTCCGAATTTTGGAGGCATAGCCAATTCCAATTGGCAAAATGGCCAATTGGAATTCCAAATTTTGGTCAGTCAGAATTCTGATCAAAATTCCGAGAGCGGTTCCTCTTGCAGAACGGTTCTGTGAAAAAAGGAAGGGGTGTTTCGAACCAGCCCTAATCCCACCCTAGCCCTAAGGGATCAGGGCAGGTCACAAATAAATCTAACAATATGCATCAACAAAAACAGTTAAAACCTATATCTACCCTCTCATTCAGAACCCACCCCCTGCCACCCAATTCCTGCCTAAAGAATAATGCTTTGTGTGGCTTCCGGAAGAGAGGCGGTCTTCATTGTCTTCACTGTTAATCCACTAACTCTAGGAAATCAGCCCATGTTTTCTCAATGGGATGCTGTAGCGAGATGAGCTGGAGGGCCTCAGCTGCACCTGCTCCAGGAGGCCTCTGGCCCCATTTACCAGTCTCCCTGTGGCTTAATTAAAGAGCCTGAGTTGCTCAAGTAGGGCTGCTAGGCCTAAGATTGGTCAGGTGACCAGAAGCCCTGGGTGTCCAGCTGGGGAGGAGAGGCACAGACCCCGTACAAAGGGCATCCAGTGAGTAAGCTTTTTACACATGCCTTTATGTCTGGTTTCAGGATGCTCTGAGGCAGCGAGGCTAGCCATTTCACTGAGAGGTTAATTGATTTGCAAGTTTCACGCCATTGCCAATTGTTGGGTAATCCTGTGGCCCTGGTCAGCCACCCCAGGTCTGCAAGACTTGGCCTGGCCAAAATTGGGTCTGCCTGGTTCGAGGCCTGCCTATATCAGCAGCAACAGCATGCCTTCCATTCCTCAGTTGTGTCGATAAAGTGTAATTGCCAATGGCACGTGGCAAGAGCAAGCTAATTTACTCGGACAATTAGTAGGGCCTTGCTTACTCCAACAAGACCTGAATGCATCAACCACTCAAGGAGTCCTTGAACAGAGATAAGGGTCTCCAGCCTGAGTAAATCAGCCTGGGTATTGATTGCTTAACATGGTCTTAGTAATTTGTAGCTAGTGAATGTAACAACCGAGGCTGTTGGCGTTACCGTACGGAACAAGTAGCTCCTTGGTTTTGACTTGAATGCACATTCACCCGTGATGTCGGTTTGTGCAGGAACGCCTTGTGCCTCATGTTTACTGTGGACTTGTGATCCCAGAGGACATGCTGGCTGACAGCCCATAGTTGCTGCTTACACGTCGTAGCTGCTGCCGTGACGTCTAGAGATGCGTGCTGCCCCACTTCCAATCCATGAAAATCCAAGAGAAAGTATGAGATAAGACAACCCATCGACACAAGCCCACGGTAAATCCCTGCTGCTAGCAGGGGCAATTGGAGCAGGAACGAGTCCTCATAGCATGCTTTAAACAGACTTTGTGCCTTAAACCAGTCCTGCAGGACTTTTAGTCTTAATCCGCAAAACCTGTCCTCTTTCCTAATTGATTTATTTTATTTAATCAAATTTATGTCACCCTTCCCATTACGACTCAGGGTGGCTTACGATCAATAAAAACTTCTTTAAAATCCCCTTAGCCTTCCGTAACCCCCCACGCCAACCCAACCCCTACCCCTGTCTGCCAAATAGAAAGATCGTACATAATTTCCAGAAGATGCCACTTTGCGTGCCCTTGCTGTAGGAATTTCATGGACAGATGGTGCCAGCAAGTGGGTGATCCCGGCTGACCTCAGAGGCCGTGACGGGACACGAGGGAAGGCACGGAGGGAAGGCTACAGGACCTGGGTGAGATGAAAAGGGGGGAGAGAGTTGGGTGTCAGCAGCATGCTGATGGCACTGGACCCCAAATCTCTCTGCAACCTTCCCCAAGAGTCTCCGATGCTCGTTGAACAGGAACCAGGGACAAGATGGAATCCTGTGGGACCCTAAAAAGCAGTTCCTGAGGGGATGTTGAGCCACTGCCCATCACCACTCTCTGACTTCTCCCAGCCAGGAATGAGTGGAACCATTCAAGAGGTTCCACTCATTCCTGTTCTTAGGGTGAGCGGGGGGCCTAGCAGGGGTGTGTGTGTTACTTCTGGAGGGGTCCCGCGCTGATGCATGATGTCTTCCTGGCTGGCCTGAAAGTTAACCACCACCCCCCCAAAAAAACCCAACTAACTGAGCATGCTCAGAAAGAGCCACCCAAGCCCTTTCTGAGTATGCACAGGGCTTATTTTTTAAACTTTCATCGTTACCAGCCTGGAAGAGGCCACACATTGGCGCGGAAACCCCTCTGCAAGGTAAGGAACCCCCCCGACCCCCCTGCTCACCCTAAGTATTCTCCCTCCCCTGGGTCCCTGCCTCCCTTCCCTGGCCCCCACTGGCCTATTCCTTCCCTGGCCAGTGGGGGCCAGGGAAAGGGGAGCAGGGGCCTAGTGCTGGCCTCTAGTCTCCGATTATCTGCCCTCCGATCCTCTTCCTGCACTCAGCCAAGGGTTTTCTGAGTTCCGAAGTTCCGGCGCCCTTCTTCGGAAGTTGGGAAATCAAGACTGAATGCACCGGTCCTTAGTGTTTTGTTTTCCAAAGAAAACAGAGGACTAAGTTTCAGCACTAGTCTCAACCCCACATTTGGCTTTGCTTGTTCGGACTGCTTCCTTGGCTTTTGCCCCCTGACTGGCTTTGACGACGGGTAGGGATTGCCCTTTGAGCTGCTGTTGGCCTCCAAAGTGCCATTCCAGGCCTGATCCTGCAAGCACTTACAGACCCTAGGGCCCTGGTACCTACACGTAACACCGGCTACGTGTGAGCTCTGGCTACAAACTGTCTATCTCTGTGATGTCGGGGAAATGCAGCCTGTGATTAGTGCGCAACTAGATCCGTGTTTTGCACAACTGGATGCAATGCCCAATGTGTGTGTTCAGCGAGGGGCTGGTGTTATGTCTGATGATAACACCTAGAATGTTATCCCCAAACTTTCCTCCAGTGCATTAAGGTGTAGAAAAGCCATGTTCCTCTCCCTGAAGAGAACGATTAAAATTTCTTAACATCTTAGTATTTCTCGAGCCAGACTCGAGCTCAGATGTGAGGAACTGAGATTACAAAGCAACTATGGAACATATCCAGTCCCCTTATACAACTCACCAAGCACAGCAAGGAATGTGGATTACCCATGAGAAAGAGAGTCATCAAATATGCAGGGAAAGCTGGACCCTCCTGCCACAATCATTCTCTAAGAGATAAGAACCATTTTTAGATGATAAAAAAAAAATAATATCCCAAATCCACTAGTATTATTATGTAAGGACTAAATTCTTTTGAAGTTTTGGAGGGAGTTGGAGAGACGTAAATTCTCTCCCTCTCTTTGTTCTATTTCTTGGCTCCCGTTCAAGAGTTTGGGATTTGGTGCAAGTTCTCTCGGGGGGGCAATGAGGCAGCAAATCCGCAACTTGAATCCAAGGCCCTTACAGCTCCTGTGTGACGGGGGCTGAGCCTCTGGGAGCATGCTCTGAGTTAGGCCAACCCCTTGGGTGGGGTGGGAGTGGGGTTCTGGAGGCCATCACTTCAATAGGATCATTTGAAAGAAGCCACCGAAAGCCGCCAAGATCTGATAATAAAATCTGTTTGGAACAGCTGTCTGGTGACAAGTATAATAAACTGTATGAATGGTGTCATTATTATTCCCTAATTAAAAGCTAATAACTAAGAGTTAATTGCCTTTAAAAGATGAAGCAGTGCTCTGGCATGGATTTATCTCTGTTTTTCTTTGCTTGCCTGGCTGTGCAGATATTTTCAAACTAATTAATTGAATCAAATCTTACAGAAAATGAATAATCTCCCTGTGTCAGCTCAACCAATTGAATTAAAAGGTGTTTTGCCATGTGGGGTGTGTGCGCATGTTGGTTTATTTTTGAACGTGCTTTTGGCAGCCTAAAGAGGATGGTGGGGGGGACGGCACCCTTGCCAGTGTGACTCGAGAGGCCCAGGGGCTGAAGTGAAGGTGGATTATGCCTGGTTGCCTTGCACCTGGGCTTGGGCGTGGCTAGGCCCGCCCAAACCCCAGAAAGCCTGAGTGGGCTTAGTTGGGGAGAGAGGCCTTGTAGGAAACAGGAGCTCGGTTCCAGAGTGAGAGCAGCCCAGCTGGAAGGGCCTTGGTTCTTGGATCTTGGAGGGTGTTTCCTAAGCCTGGAGGGTTTGGACTGGCTCAGGAGAGATCAGACTAGTGTATACAGGAGGAACGGCGAGTGGCCACCGAGAACGCTCTCCCCATCGTGGCCCCTGAGTCAGGGGCCGCAATGCAATCCGGGGCCTGAGGCGGTCCCCTCAGGTAAGCCGGGCCCAGGCTGTTTAGGGATTTATAGCTCATTACCAGCACCTTGCATTGGGCCTGGAAGGTAATAAGCGCTGGTCGATGTAATTGTGTAAGTACCGCAATGCAGTAAGTACGGGGACATACGCGCGGCTAACCGATGGTGTGGCCAACACACATCCAGACACCCATTTCTGTTGAGTCTAACGGTGCCCAGTCTTTCAATGAAAAGACTCTTTGATGGCGGGAAGTGTGCAACTCTCCTGTTTGAGAGAAATGGAAAGCAACAGCTCGCTGGCCGCTAAGCAGACTGATAACTCAGGTGGTTAGTATTAAAAAACCCTACCTTTTCCATCCGGAATTTCCTAGCTGCTCATCCCCATAGACCGCTCACAGATGCTTCTCCGTCTATCCTTTTATCCTTCAAGATCCCCATCTCCCCTTGTAACTAAGCTAAGGATGTGCACCTGCAACGTCTCAGTTTCTTGAGCGTATCGATGTCTCTGGTTATGTTCCTCTTGCCTTCTCTTCATTGTCTATCCCAGATTGCAAGCCCCACATGGCAGGGACCTGTCTCTGATCAGGAATGTACAATGTCAGGGGTTCCAGAGCACAGTTTGAGAACCTCTAGTCCGGGGGTGGACAGGAATATAGAGTCACGAGGCTGGAAGGGAGCTCAAGGATCAGCTAGTCCAGCCCCTTGAACCACCACAAGACCTGCTGCCGCACCACAACCATCTGCACAGAGAAATCTCACTAACAGCTACAAGTAGAGACCGGGACCGACCAGAGCACACTGATGCCTGAGATAACAGGAAATAATTTTGGAAAAAGAGGATCCAGGTCTTCCAAACAGGCGAGCCACACCCATGCTGCAGGGGAAGGCGAAAATCTCTCCGAATCGACTGCCAATCTGCCCAGAGAGGAAATTCCTTCCTGACCCCGAATATGGCAATTGGTTAGAATCTGAGCCTGCGCGCCGGCCCGGCACAATCCACTTGATCCAGGTGTCGCCCTCAGGCAATCTACCAGAACTGGAGATGAAAACAGGACCCACAAAAACTGGTAGACCCGTTAAATTTCCGGCCCTCAAATCAAACCGACAATTTCAGGTGCCATTTTCGGGTAGCCGAATCGGTCCCTGAACGCCTATTTGGAAAAGGGCATCCAGTTTGCACATGTGCAGCGGCCGTGTCGCACATGAGCAATTCGACACATGCGCAATGTTGCTGTTTTCCCCCCCCCCCCGGTTGGGATTCCAATCGGAACATTATTACAAATGGAATTTGGATTGGGAAAAAAACCTATTTTGATCCAGCGCTTGAGTAGAGGTGAAATGGTTAAAGATGCGGTAACCCATCTGCACCGACAAAGACCGGTTACTGAGCAGCATCTGTTTATAATTCGGTGGTTTGGGTAACCACGTTACCCTCTTACCGTTTTGCGCCATGTACAGTGTTGCTGGTTTTCCATCCTTTCTCTGTCAGGGCGCTGTTGCTCGAGGACACCCCAATACCCTCCCCATGCTGAAAACGTCTTTCCTGACAGGGCCCTTTGCAAATTTTCAGAGTGGGTGGGGGAAGAAGTGGAGTCAGCCTTCTGCCCTCACCCACTCTGAAAACTTCCTAGTGGTGCTCAGGCCACATACTAAAGCCCCCGCCCTCCAGAGTATGGGGCCCACGGGTGGGTTTAACTGAGCCCCTCCTCGCTCCACGGTAGCTATGCCACTACTGTGGCGGACTCCAGATAATCTTTAAGTCATGGTCGAGCTGCTCTTTATTTTACACAGCTACAGCAACCCCCTCAAACGAAATCGTACAAGGCAGTCGGGCAGGATGCACCAGAGCTGGACTTGGGCGCTCGCTCCCTGGAGCCCCATGCCTTAAATTGCTCCCTTTTTGAGAGCCCATTCCAAGACGGAGAAATCCAAGTTGTCAGCTTTCTCTGCTGGTCTCGCTTCTGGCCTAGAGTGCGCACCAATCCTTTAACCTATTAGAGTTGGACATTTTGCAAACGAGCTGCGATCAATCGGCACAAACCGAATGAGAAAGTCCCCCTTGAGATCGGTTGGATTTGAATTACGTTGCAATTGCCCGTCTACAGCAAAAGACATCCTTTGTATTCTGAGCGGATGGCTATAGAGACGTCGTCATTGCAAGCTGACATCATTAACAAGCCCCTGCAACAGCAAAGGTTATTTATTACACCCTCAGCTCAGAGTTGTAAATAATCCCCCTGCTTGGTTCAGGTTTGGGGATGGGGGAGCCTCAAACTAATAAATAAATAAACAAACAAATGACAAGTTTGGATTTTATCTACGGGAGGGAAGAGGGCGGGGGGAGGAAATACAGCTACCCTGGGATTTCTCCTTCAGATGTTGACTAAATCTAAAAACTTTTGCAGTCAATGAGATGTGAAACATTGTCTAGAATCTACAGTAGTTTAATATTTTACCCAGCTGAGAATGAGCTATGCACAAGTCTGAAGCTTTAAGGGAGCTAAGAATGTAAGCAGCGCTATATTGGCTCCAGCCAAGGGATCCATTGAGCCCAGTATTTCTGGAGGGACAGGTCCATTAGCAACTATTAGCCAGGCGGGTTTGGGGAATGTAACCTCTTAGGGAGCTTTGAAACGATCCCGCTCACAAGGGGGATCGTTCATTCTGCCGCGTCTCCCCCCCACCTTCCTCTCTAGGACGTGTCTGATGTTCAGAAGAGCGTCAGACACGGCGTAGAGAGTATGGGCGCATGCGCGTCCTTCTGCGCATGCACGTCCTTCTGCGCATGCACACTCTGCCAGGGAACCCGGAAATGCGGGTTAAAGCCGGCACATTGGCGATCCGCCTTGAAGGGGGCAGGATCACTGGGCCGGCTTGACGCGGGGGAGACGCGGCTGCATTCCGCGTCGGGCATTTAAACCGACGGTGTCGATGGCGGCTGTTAAAGGGCCCAGCCGCCATTTCCGTCTCGTTTAAAAGCGCCCTTACTGTCCGGAGCTTGGAGTGGACAGCAGGGAACGGATTGACCCCAGTGTGACCTGTTGGGTGCTACTTCCAAATGACCAAAATTGGCCACTGTCAGAGACAGGATGCTGGGCTCGATGGACCATTGGTCTGACCAGTATGGCTCCCCCCAAACCCCCTCCCCCCATTCAAAGGCTTCTCAGAGTGATGTGGGCTTGTTATCCCCAATGTTTTTATGTGCAAACTTGTTCAAAGTTTTTTTCAGGGTAACATGGGTGTGTTATCCCCCAATGTTCTTATGTGCACTGTTCAAAGGTTTCTAAGGATGACATGGATGTGTTTATCCCCAATGTTTTTATGTGCAAACTTGTTCAAATGTTTTTCAGGGTGCCCCTCCATCTGTCCCCATCCCCGAGCCGGGGCCTGGGGAGCGCCCCCCGACCGTGCTGGGTAGCACCCCTAGACCCGCCAGCTGGTAGCGACTTTCCCACTGGCGGGAGAGTAGGGCCCCGCGTTTCTCCCCCGCCTGCAACTCCTAAGGCCGGCCCTTTTAGAAGTCTAGAGAGAGCTGCCTCTCATCTAGATTTCTCTATAAAGTGTATGACGTGTAAATATTAGACGTTTGCACATTTTCTTGGTAAGTTTTTGGGCCCAGGAGCAAGTGCTGACCGTGTGTGATCCCTGCTCAGTTCCGTAATGATATGTCACTTTGAGAGTCCCTTGGAATACATTTGTGATCGGGTTCACTTTTGAATGCGCTAGAGCAGCGGGTTCCCGAGGTTTTTGCCTACGTGATTCCATTTTGAGACTTCAGTATCATCCTGTGACCCCGGAGAACAACAACAGTCATGCAAAAGGTGTTGAATTCTGAGGTTCTAGCCTGCAGCTTGGCACCCTCTTAACTAAAGCAATTTTTCTTGCCCATGTCCTGTGTTCCATCGCAGCTGCTAAGGCCAGCCGGGGGTGCTCTCTTGCAAGTTCATCGCTGCACCAAGTTTCTGCTGCAAGGGTGCGCGTGCACGGAGAGGCCTTCTCGATGGCTGGTCCGCTGCTTTGGAATTTTTTTAATCCTCTGGAGGTTCACCCAAACCTGAACATTTTCATGTTGCAAGACCTTGTTGTTTAGCCAAGCCTTTAGCAGGCAGGGATAAGGCTTGGGAATTGGTTTTAACGAGGGATTTTATACAGTCTACATTTTTAGAGGTTTGTATTGTCTTATATTCTGTACAGTATTAATCCATATATCATATTGTAAACTGATCGGAGCCTTGTAGGAAGGGTGGGTTAAATATAAAAATAAATAGCTCTGGGGTAGAGTGTTAACAGTTGCCTCGAAATCAGTCGCAATTTTACCCCAGGACATCTTGCCGTGGAATTAAAGTGCCACGTTTGGGCTGTTCCAGGGCTATAATTAGCTACCATGGAGAGAGGGGGGCTCAGTTGGGTCTGAGCCCTGGAGGACCCAGGGCCCAAGCATAATTTCTCTGAGACCTGTAGAAACTTGTATCACAACCTCCCCTCCCTGCCACATTCCCATCCCCCACACACAATCTCATGAGTCATGAAAGAAACATAGTTACAAGGAAATAAGTTTGTATAAACATCCTCAAGCATCTACTATTTATTTAGCCTCAATTTTTTTCTCATGGTAATGGGCTTGCAGCCCGGGCCCTGCTAAAGTGTACCCATTCCCCTCCCCTGCCCTGGACTCTAAGGGGGCGGTGCTTTGCAAGGGCTAGGAATCACAGCTAGGAAGATCACAGCTAGGAAAGTTTCAGAGTGGGCAGGGGAGGGAGCAGGGACAATACTTCCCCCACCCACTCTGATTTTTTTTTTAAATTTTAGCAGTACTCAGGCTGTTTGCAAAAGGCCCCGCCAAGAAGACAGTTTTCAGAGTGGGCAGGGGTGGAATGCTGGTCCTGTCCTGCCCGTTCTTAAAAACTCTTCAGCCCACTTTGCAGGGGTTGCTGCAGCTCCATGGAACCTCACAGGAATGGAGGGAGGCACCAGAACTTTTGCAGCGGGAGGCCAGGCTAGGCAGGAGGAGCCGCTGCTTCGGAAGACCTTGCCCCTAGAGCGGGAGGCCATAATTGGGACATGGGGCCATTGCAGCCTTTCTACCCCATGGGCCTGAGGCGTTCCAGAAGCATGAAATCTCCAGCCCCCAAGGGGCATGTCGCCAAGCTGCGTGCTGAACAGCACTCCCCTTCTCCTCTCTTGATTGGCGCTAGAGGCATCCGCCTGGCCAGCCGTGGAAAGAATAAAGGTTACGTGTCCCCCTAAAATAATTAGGTGCGCAGGCGAAGGAAGCGCTGCTTGCTAAGACATGCAGAGCATCGGGCCAGAGGCTAACGAGAGACTGGCACCTTCAGCGCCGCCGTCGTTGGTCAAGCAAAGGGCAATGCAAGTCACCATTTTCTTTCTCTCTCCCGGCCATGCGCTTCTGTACTCTGGCAACCGGTCAGTGCTCGGGGCTGGAAGGAGCATCGAGGGAGTAGCTACCATGGAGCAAAGGGGGCTCTGCTGAGCTGGGGCCCTTGGCAGGTGGCCTGGGTACGGCTAGGAAATTATCCGAGGGGGAGGGAGTGGGGCCAGCAATCCTTCCCCTAAAAATGTCCTAGGAGCACTCAGGCCACTGACCAAGGGCCCTGCCAAGAAGGAAGTTTTCAGAGTGGGTGGGTGGGTGGGGGGGGTGAACTGCTGGCCCCAACCCCACCCATTCTGAAAACTTCCTTCCTGGTGGGGTTGCTGCTGCTCTGGGTGGGTGGGGGGCGGTGATGCTGCTGCTGCTTTCATCGGTAAGCCCCTCCTGCCCCCACCCCCTGGAGACTCTGCCCCCTTTTCCCTCAGGGGGGCCCATAATCGTAGCATGAGCCCGGGTCTGCCCCTGCCTTGGTACGCCACTGAGGAGCCTCAAGGTGGCTCTAGTCCAGCGCCGGAACCAAGTGATGTTGGTGTGGAGCTTCCCTTTGGAGTGCTGCTTGCAGGAAGATGGTTTAACCCTGTTCCAGTCGGGCCTGTTGGGGGAAGAGCTCTGCAAAAAGACCTGGGTGGAGGAGCGGGTCCTATGAGGGTCAAGGACCAGAGTGGGGCCCTGTGGAACCGGCAGGAGTTGGAGTAGCATGGGAGGTGTCCCTAGGGTGGCCAGATACCCGGTTTTTAGAGCACACTAATGAGAATTACAAGATGGAGGGCTGTATTGGCTGCAATGCAGCCCTGCAACCTGTATTTCTCATAAATGTCCTCTAAAATTTGTATATCTGGCCACCCCCCTCTATGGCTTCTGCTTGGGGCTTCCAGGGGAAGGGAGGGGGCGTCACTGTGGCAGCCATTGGCGCAGGACCCCGCCCTTCATAGGTCTGGCCACGATCTAAGGGCTAGAACTACCGATGGCAGAGAATTCACAACCCTGCTGAGCGCAGCACTGAGCCCCTCCCATGCAGCCTCTGAAGTAGGAGCAATTTTGACAAGCAACACTTTAGACCCATTCACACAACACCCTTTCCCCCTTGCAAATTTGCCACTTTTCCCTTATGCCTTTGTGCTGTCCAGAGGCCGTGCAGTCACATTAAGTGCTGGCTGCCCTGCCTTTCATGACTTTCTCTCCCTCCCACAATGCAAAGGGCATGGAAGGATGCCCATGTGATATCCCTGCATGGCAAGTAGAAGCATAACAGACTGGAGTTAGGAGTCCCTGCTCCAGGACACTCTAGCCACACCTCTATGGCCATTTGGAGGTAGGAAGTGACCGTCTCAAACAGGAAGTGATGTGTGTGGAATTAAAGCTCACTCCAGGATAATCAAGCCACACAATGTCACAGCTGCTGGGTAAAGTCAGGCCCTTTGGCTCAGATGGCAGAGAAACAAGCCCAGGAAAGGGGTAAGGCTTTTCATACACAACTCAGAATGTGGGGTTTGTGCTACTCCCCACTCTAAAAGAGCATGGGGGAAAATGAGAAAGAGAAAGCTAAAACTAGAGATATTGATAAAGAGCTGTAGAGTTCTATAGCTTGATGCAAATTGTTATATGCTATATTTTTTTTTATGTGTGGTCTTGTGGTTTTGTTGTGTAATTGCTTTTGTCAAGGTTGAAAGGCCAGTCCAATAAAATTGTATTATTATTATTTTTCAAACGTGTCCTGGAAAAATGTGCATATTTTGCAACCTTAATCAGAGCAAGGGGGTGG
>QEPC01008752.1:3658775-3684223 GCA_003113815.1 Sphenodon punctatus | reverse complement strand
CCCCCCCCCCCCCCCCCCCGGCCCGGGTGCAACTGAACCTCTTCTCTCCATGGTAGCTACGCCCCTGATCCAAGATCTACCCTCCTCTTGTTGTCTATGGCCTGGTGCTGATTTAATTCAGCCCCTGAATAAATTGGGTGCTATGCATTTGCAAGCAGCAGGTGCGTCCCCGTAGTCTTGGGATCTGGACGTCAGTAAGATCTCAAGGCCTTTAATTAGTTTTCTAAACAGTGAAGATGACCCTGCGGCCTCTCGCTAGAACAATCAGCGTTTGCCTTCCTCCAAGACTGCGGCTTATGGAACAGGTGGTTCTTCAGAGCGTCCTGTTCCGAACCACGCGGACCACGCGCCAGCTTCTCCCCCTACCCCAAGAAACCGTCAAACCCCCGCTTCCCCACCATCGCCACATGCTCCTCTCGGCAATTGGACGCTAATTGAAAGCAACCAAATGTTCTCTCCTGGAAGTTCACTTTATCAGTGTTAATCTTCTCTGCAGGCTAATTTTATTAAAGTTCCCCAAAAGAGCAAATTGTAAATTCATTAGTGCCCGTTTTGGACTGCACCCTTCCTCACGCCGGGTAAAAAAAAAAAAAAAAAAGATTAGAAAGTCATCTGGGCCCTGTGATAATTAAAAAGAAGATGCTAAAACATAATTCTTAATTAAACTGTAATGAGATAAGAACTTGTGTAGTCTGCTTTTAGGCTGTCTAAGTTGCAGAGGTTTCTACTGTAATTATGTGATTTATGATCTTCCACACAAAGATGTAATTAGTTTTTTTCCCCCCCCCTTCCCACCCACCCTATTTAAAAAAAATTAAACATTATTTAGATTAAAAATAAATAAATTAGTTCAGCAATTTAGGTCTGTGTTCCCCGCGCCCCCTTAGTGGCATAGCGATTTTGTAGGTTGTCTTTTTAAAAAATAAAAATTGCAAAAGAAAAATCAGACAACTCCCATGTGTCTAAGAGCTGATGTTCCAAAATGTTAATCAGGAAGATGCAGAGAGGGGCAGATTTGCAGAGTGTGCAAGATGGAGATTAGTTGGAAGGGATGGAGAGGTAACAGGGAGACCGCACGAGGTAGTGAAAGATGGAGAAAGAGACATGGTCAGCAGGGCATAAATAGCAGGGGATGGGAAATGGGAAGATTGCTAGAGATGTGGGAGTGAGGGAAGAGAGCGGGTGCAGGAGAGATTTTTAGGACAGCGAAACATTGAGTCTATTAAAGGCATAGGATTTCAGTTCTCCAGACTCTGAATGCAGCCTTGTAAAAGGGGGGCGGAATCTAGTTCCTTGTTGAGTTAAATAAATAGCTATTTATCAGATGCTTGCAGCACGATTCTACAACTGTTTAATGGCAGTGTGAACCCTGCGCACCAGGACAAGTTCCCTACGTTTCAATGGGACTTATTTATATATTTGGATAGGTAGCTTGCCCTTTCCTTGATGACTCGGGATGGGGAGCAAAACATATCTAAAAATACGAAATGGTAAAACCGATTAAAAACCCAAACCGTATACAAAAATTCCCCTTTTAACAACAGCGTCCGAGACGTGCTCCCACCCCAGTCAAATGCCTGGCTGAATAAATAGCTCTTGCAAAGTTGCGTATGGGAAACGCTCCGGCTTCAGGAAACTTCCAGGGAAAGGGAGTTCTGGCATGCTTCTGCTGTTCGGGGGCGGTGCCGGGATGGAACTTGTGGGAGGGTTATCGAGGGAGCGTAGAGGAGAAGGCTTTATAGGCTAGACTCAGCACCTTGCATTGTGTGTCTGGAACAGGAAGCCATTACGGACTGTGGGCTGCAGACACAGGTGTGTCATCTGCTGCCATCAAATTTTAATTAATTTATTTATTTCATTATATTTATATGCTGCCCCCCCCCCCCGCTCCCACGCCTACGGCATCTCAGGGCGGCTTCCAGCATAATATAAAACAATTTTTAAACATTAAAAAAAATCTACAATATCATAATTAAAAGAAATTTAATACACCCCCCCACAAAAATTAACCCCCCACCCTCCCCTCCGAAGGCCTGGGCCAACAGCCAAGTCTTACAGATACGTCAAAAGGCGGGTCGTTGCGTTCTGCCCCAACTGCGGCCCTCAAACCGTCTTCCAGGGCAGCCCCGCGTAGAGCGCGTTGCAGACGCCCAGCCTCAAGGTGATGAAGGCCGGGATGATGGTGTGCAGCTTAGAGGATCATGTCCCTAAGCATCAGCAGTTTGGGTTCATGCTCCCTCCCTCCCCCCCATTCTGCCTCCGCATCTCTGCAGAGGCTTCCTGCCTAAAATAGCAAAACTCCTTTTGTTACGTCTTTCCAAAGAGGCCTCTGATCTTGGTTGCTTCTGTTCTTTGGGGAAGCTCAGGTTTAGATCCTGATTCCCTCCCTGGGTTCAAGGGCTCAGGTCTAAGGAATGACCAAAACTGGGGACCTAGAAACTATAAAAGGAAAGAGCTTTTCCCCAGGATCACCAGGGGTTGATCACATGCTGGTGTGTGTGTGTGAGAGAGACAGAGAGAGATGGCAAATAAATCCAGGAGAAATGATCCTGTGGTGGCTTTCCTGCTTGAAAACTCTTTGTCTTCTGAAAGTGTCGTAAGTTGTCATCGTGCAGTCGTACCGTTATCTAAATGGGAGCCTACCCTATTCTGAGCGCTCTAGGTAGGTAGCATCCAAAGGGGCTGGCAGAACTACATTCGGGGGAGAGGGCAGGCGAGCCCCTTTGCCCCGCCCTTTTCTGAAGTGACCACGCCCCTTTCCGAGTCGTGATGTCATGACACTCGGGGGGGGGGTGCCAGAAAGAAGTGGGGCGAAGGGGATCCCCTCCCCTTTTCTGATGAGACCACGTCCCTTTCTGAGCATTATCATGTCACAGCGTTTGGAAGGGGTGGGAGCTGGGGGTGGGGCGTGGAACCATCCTTGCTTTCACCTTGTGCCCGTGGTAACATCCAAACCTGTCTGGCTCCCAAGACTGGGACAGGGCCGGATTGCAGGATGGGCGGGAGCACGGCTGGAACACAAGCAGGAAGGACAGGGCTACAGCAGAGACAGGATCGGGATCTGGCAGCTGGCAGGCTGGGGAGTCTTCAAGTTGCTTGGACAACTTCCTGTCTTCCTTATCTACCCTGAGGCAGCCAATGACAACACAGGCTAGCTGGCCAATCAGGAGCCGGCGGTCACCAGGGGAACTGACTGTTGGGGCTGCAGGGGTCAGCGTGGTCAGTCAGAGCAGGTTCAGATCCAGCGAGGTTCTACATTAGCAGATCATTGCAACGTAACTTCCCGTGTCTAGAAATAGGATTTCTATACCGATCAGCTGTCCAGTGCTCAACAGCCGATCCTCTGTTAAGTGTTTCTCTATTTTGGACATGCTTTATGTCGCCCCAAAGTAGCGAGTGACAACGTATGTCTAGAGGCAAAGAGGAATCCATATTTCAGAGACTTTTATGTCTAGTTGCCTAATGATTTGTGAAGTAGGAGAGGTCTTTCGGTGTGTTTGTGTAATTCATTCGTGTATACCTAATTCTATATTGATAGAATATATCTAGCATACATTTACTATTTACCGGAGTTGCTGCTACATGTGGATTTTGTTTTTTTTAAAAAACGAACTAGAAAAACCACATTCCACTCACGTAAAATTTGTGCCCCAAAGCAGAATACACGTATAGCTTTTTAAAAAAAGTGTCTGTTTTTCTAATCCGGCGCTTGGGTAGCGATGAAACGAGTATTGGCGTAAATAGGAATTCCTGACAAAATTACAATCCCCTTTCCCATCTTGGTTGAATCGTGGACCAAGTGGTCCCCATTAACTTCCTGATCGATTTCCTGTTTCCCATTTTACCACTAAAGTTTACTGATTTTCTAGGTTAGTGTTTAACGTTTGCCATTTTTCTGTCAATTTCTGTTCCCGTTGTAAATAGTGTAATTTCTGTCTGCATTCTCTGTGGGCTGGCCTGGGTTTATTCAGCCTATCCTCACTCTAGTTTCTGCTGTATTTCCCTTTGAACGGATGCAAAACTGTAAGTAAAACTGAGACTCGGTAATGCAGTAAATCGGTAACTTGGAAAGATGGTAACAGTAACAAGATGGTAAACAGAAAGTCAGTAAATCACAATGGTATTTCCTGGTATTTCTAGAAATCAAGTATTCATATCGATAATCGGGAAACGCTTGGGAAACCATTACTGGCTTCTGAAATTGTGGAATTACCCGCGAGTAGCAATTTAGCTGCCCCTTCTGCCCTGCTCTTTATGCTAAAGAATTGTTGTCCGCTGCCTCCAGCCTTTTTTGAGGGGAGTGAATTCTGTTTTGCTGTATGGGTTCCGCATACCAACAAAGAGATTTTTTGTTTTTGTTTTTTCTGCATCACTTGTAGGGGGTGAAAGTGTCTCTTTGGTTAAGATCAGTTCGGTCCCTGAAGGAGCAATCTGTATGGAAAGCAGTGGGAAGTGGACAGAGCTTGGCCTGTAGGATAGATGGAAAATATTAGATGCGTGCAGTTTGCAGACCTTGGGCCTCCTAATAGAAATTCTAAACGGCCCTTTGTAACGACAGTAAAAGAGACCCGATCTTCCCAGGTGGTATGTTATTGATAGTCTGTGCCTTTTTGCATTGAGTAAATAACACACTTTAAACGGTGTAACTTGAAAAGAACGCAGGCAGCTGAGAGCTCTGTGGGGAAAGCGACTTTATTTCTGACCTGCAGCTGGTGTGGAATTTATTTTTACTTTCTCTGTATGTTCCAACATTGAATTTGCCAGGCTGGATCACAGTATGAATCTGTGTTGGTGCTATGCTTCTCTGGCAGCGGTTTCAAAAGGAAATAACTTTAAGAACAAAATACTAACGGTGGGGTCTGTGAATTGTGCCGTGGTGTTGGTAGAAATGAGGGCATCTTGGGTTTCTGCAGAAATCTGGGTGACCATCCCCCCCACTTGAAGCATGGGTTCTGGTCAATTCAAGCTTGATCTGAGCTTGGCAACTTCCTCCAGCAACAAGTTCCGCAAGTTAATAGTACGTTGAGTGGGAAAGTACTACATTTTGTTGGTTTAAAATCTTCTGCCCGCTAGCCTGGAATCTCTTGAGTTAAAATATATAGTCTCTGGGCATGGGAGTAACTTTGGGCCGAAATCTGCAGGGGGTGCTGACTAGAGCGGAAATAGGTACTAGGGATGTGCGAATGCGGTTCGGAGTTCGGACCAAACTCAAATAGTTTGGTCAACGGAACAAAACTTTCGAACCGAACTCGAATTTGACCGAACTGTTCGGTCGAATCTGAACCAGTTCGGAAGGCCAAAAACCCTGGGTTTGAACGTACGAACTTTCGAACCAAGCTTTCGAACCGAACTCGATTTTTGAACCGAACCAAATTTCTGAATTCAGTTCTGTTCACACATCCCTAATAGGTACCCTCCAAAATGGGTATATCCATTGAATTTGCAGTGCCTAGTTCGATTTGAAAAATTTGAGTACTTTTTGGCACCCAAAATGGTATCCTGGGTACCGTTTTTGTCCAGCTTTCCCCCCACTTCTGGTCCTGTATTTTGGAAAAAGTTGGGGGTATTTTTTTGGGGGGTGGGGGTTGGTTAATTCCAGGCACCTGAAAACCTGACTTTTTTAGCATTCGGTTACCAGGATGGTATTCTGGAAAAACTACCAGAAAATCTTGAGTTTTGCCCATGGGTACTAAATTGGGTATCCGTTTCAGGTCTAATGCTGACCTACGTAAGCTCCTCTCACCCTGTCTCTAGGATTGCAGGGGGAGGAAATTTGCAGGGGATCTGCATCTTATTACTCTCCTGTCTAGTTACTCCCATGTCTCTGGGTGTGGAACCTGGAGTGGTGGAGACCCTAGCACCAGCGCTATTGGGGACCACGCATGTCTCAGAGAAGGGTTTAATTCCCCAGCACAGGAACCTGACTCCTGGGTGTTGGTGCAGCTGAGAGCACTCATTAAATCGGGCAGTGAGGCCAAGCCTCAGGCCAGGTGCTCTTTAAAAAAGAGCAGGTGAGAGACCCTGCAACGGCGTGGCGGTAATTGGGGGAGCTATGCTCTCGGATGACTCTTTGTGCTCGCTTTACAGAGAGGCCTGTGTGTCGTGTTAGTTGGCTGAACTTTTCGACTCCAAGCGCAAAGCCTTTTTGTTGTGGATTATACCATGTGCGGCTGCATTTGAAAGCCGCTCATGGCTGTTCCCTTTAGCGATCGCTCTGTGGCTCTTTGTAATGGCTACCTGCTGGGAGAGAGGCCATCAGGATTTTGGGCCACATCTGCTGCTGTTCTGGAGCGTTCAAAGCCAGGGACAGTCAATAAAATGATCAAATAGCCTCTCCAGAGACGTGACGTTTTACTTAGCAGTGGTTAGACTTCAGCTGGGGCAAGGTCCATTGAGAGACATTTGGGATCTGTGGTACCTCCTGGTTAGGGTTGCCATCGCTCCAGATTTTACCCAGAGACTCCAGGTTTTGACCCATTGGGTGAAAACAGACATGACGCTAAGCACCCTTTAACCACCCGTGGTGGTTATTTATGCATGTTGCAGGGCTGTATTGGTGCCCTATGCAGCCCTGAAACATGCATAAATGACCACCAAGGGTGGTTAGCGTCATGTCGGTTTCACCCATTGTCTCCGGACTTTGGGGGGATACCCCGATTTCTCTGGGTCCGGCAGGGCCGTCCATGGTTAACCTGGAGAACTGAGGCTTCTGGGGGGTGCCCAGGACAGAAAGGAGGCCGGCCCTAGGGACTTCTCCACCCGCCACTTTCTAATGTGACCGTAATTTTTTATCCCGCCCTTCGCCCGGAAGACTATCAGCAGCCGATCGGCAGTCAGCACTATCGGTGCTGCGTGCGGCGCACCGGTGTAATGTGCTCACGGTGACCCATCCCCATAAGAAGGTGGGCCGCCGCATTCTGCACCAACTGCAGCCTCCAGACCGTCACCAAGGGCAGCCCCACATATTTATTTATTTATTTAATCGTATTTATTTAATCGTATTTATTTAATCGAGGTGCTGGAAGTGATAGCTCTGCAGAGCACTCTAGGTTGTTTCGCCTGCGTCTCTATGGTGCTGGTGGACCTGTATGCACAGAGGCTGCATCTAACCTAATTGGCGGGATGCGGACATATGGGCGCACATTAGCCCCTACTCACCCGCACAGCAGGCTCCGCAAGTGGGGGTCTGCACATCTGGTGGGTGGGGCCGCATGGCTGGTGGGAGTGAACACCTAATAATCGGGCAGGTGGACACCCACCTGGTGTGGGCTACCGTCTCGTTTGTTAACTCCCCCTACGGTGAATGAGAAGCAGGAGAGTGTCTGTCCTTTTTATGTACTTGGAATTTTGGGAGGGGTGTGGTGTGCGCGTATGTGAGAGGGTGGAGCTGATTCAATGATGGGTGAAGCTTACTGACGGGGGCGTTGTTCCTCTTTGACTGCTGGAAAAGTTGGGAGGTATAGGGTGTGGGGGACAAGGAATACATGTTTTTGGGAGTCGGAGGGCAGAGCTAAAGGGGTGGTCGGAAACTCAGGCCGTCGGGCTCCACCCTAGTTGCGTCTCAGATTTTACCAACATGCGTCCTAGAGCAGTTAAGCTACTTGGAACCAAATAGCAATTGAGTAGCTTGTTATAATTGCTATCAACATGTAAGTAATAAACTCCACTGGACTAGATTTTAATTTTTCCTGATCCTGGACAGAGAAGAGTCGACCAGTCTGGCAGTATTGCCAGCAACAAGCATTCCAGAATCATGAGTCGGACCCAGATTATTGTTTTCCTTTCCAGAGCGTTGGCAATGTACCTGGTGTTGAGCAGTCCTGGTTAGAGACAGACTAAACACTGGCCGTTTCCAGGTTATTGTGAAACCACTCGTTCCTATTACACAGTTGGGGTTTATAGCTGCAGAATGCCTGGGTCTTTTAAGATTTCTTTTCAGCATTCCCTTCCTCACCACCTCCAACAAATAAACTCCTAAATGCTCGCTGCGCCTGAGTGTCTTGTCAGCTTTTGTGATTATATTTGTAGCTTTCTTAATTCTCAGAGATGCTCCGCACCTCGTCTGCTGTCTGTAGCCTAGAGACCAATCTGGGAAAACGTTGTTGTTTTAATTCCACCCCCCGAGGCAATCGCTTTTCTCGTTGTTTTTTTTATAAAATTATTTTGCTTTAATGTACTACTTGTACAAGTTAAGCGAGGTTGGGGAAACAGACACGAGACGATTGTGCCATAAACTGATTTTCAACGTCTCTTTTTGCTCCTCTCCCATGCTGTGTTGGGAAATGACACATCTAGATGTAAGCGCTGTGATACCATGGTGATAAGGGTTGCGTGTGGCGGGGGGAACGCTATGGAGTGGGGAGTTACCTTTAGTAAATGGATCAGTGGAATGTGTATGTTGGCTTTTATGCATTTCTAAAAGAAAAAAAAAAGTTGTTGGATAAAAATACAAAATCCTCCGGGGGGGAGTTCTTACTATTGTTGCCCGTCTGATACCATAACATACTTGAGAAGAATCCCGACTCAAAACGGACTGAAACACGCTCCCTTTCTGATGGAACCCTGCCCCTATAGAGCGTCAGGACGTCCCGGTGCTCCATAGGTTCGGAGCCATGTGAAAAGGGAGACGGGGAAGTCTCTATGACCCACCCTGCTTCTGATGCGGCCAGTTCAATCCTCTGGGTTAGCCACGGGCACCCCATGGCTGACGTGGGGAGATTGAGGCTTTCCCCGGAGGCCGGAGACGCTGGGTCGAAACCCGGGGTGGAGGCAGCCCTCTTGGGAAGAGCCGGGTGGGGAAAGGGCCGTTGACGTTGCTTTCAGGATAAGCAGGATTTATTGGGTATTTTGGGGGAGTGGGAATTGTTCTTCTGGCCAGAAATGAGCAGAACCATTCAAGAACTCATCGTGTGGCCCTAGGGGACTGTACTTTGTCTCCCCGGGGTCTCACGTGGAGCAGGGTTCGATTCTGTCCCCTCTCCCGTTCAGTGGGTACATGCAGCCTCTGGGCGAGGTCGTGAGAGGATTTGGAGTGCAGTGTCATCAATACTTTGATGACACTTAGCTCTGCCTCTCGTTTCCAGCAGACTCAGGCCTGGCAGTTTCGTTGCTCACTCGGTGTCTGACAGCGGGGGACTGTAGGGGCGTGCGCTTAGTTTTCGTTATTTTGGTAACAAAAATGAATTTTTTTGTTTTCGTTACAATAACAAAAATAAAAATGATAACAAAATCAATAACAAAATGTTGTTTTTCATTATCGGTGTCGTTATTGGTATCGGTATTGTATGAAACGGAAAATTTTGGTTTCGTTTCCGTTTTCGTCAGCGTGTGTGTGTGGGCTATAATGAAATGCAGTCGGCTGGTACTTTTGCCACTGGCACTTCTAACGCGCACAGACACAGACACAGACACAGACACAGACACAGACACAGACACAGACACAGACACAGACACAGACACAGACACAGACACAGACACACACCCCGCACTGACAAAATGGAAACAAAACTGTTTTCAGTTTTATGCGATACCGATAGCGAAAAATGAAATTTCATTATTCACGAAAATGAATGACAGTTTTAATAACGAAAACGAATAACGACTTGGGTCCCTGGGGCACACCCGCCTGACGTTGAAACCGAACAAGACGGAGGTGATGCTGGTGGGAAGGGCCAAGACAGTGGAGACCCTTATTGATGGGGTGCGCCCTGCCTTGGTTCCTCAGGTTTGCAGTCTGGGAGCTCTGCATGGATGTCCAGGTGGTGGCTGTGGTGAGGCGCTCATTTTGTAAATTATATCTGGTACGACGGTTACGGCCATATATCTGACTGTGAGCTTGCCAACATCATCCGTGCCTTCATCGCTTTGAGGCTTGATTACTGCAACGCGCTCTATGTGCGGCTACCCCTGGTGACGGTTCGGAAGCTGCAGCTGGTGCAGAATATGGCGACCCGCCTTCTAATGGGAATGGGTCGCCGAGATCACATTGCACCGGTGCTCTGTTCTCTGCACCGGCTGCCTATAACCTTTTGGGCCCGATTCAAGGTGTTGATGCTGACCTATAACGCCCTACATGGCCTGGATTCCACCTACCTACAGGACCGCCTCACCCCCCGGGTTCTGGAGCGGCCTCTGCGGTCAGCTGGGAGCGCTCTTTTGGGGGTCCGAGCATGTTCCGGGGCGGGGGGGGGGAGAGAGGGGAAGCACATTGGAGAGGACGTTCTTTGTCACCGCACCTCGTTTGTGGAACGCCCTCCCGGCAGAGGTGTGCTGGTCCCCGGATCGCCTCTTCTTCAGGTGCCAGTGTAAAACCTGGTTGCTCCTCTGGGCTTTTGGTCGGGGAGATGGGTAGTGGGAGGGTTGGGGGGTTGTTATGACATGTTCGGAGTTTTGTATGTTTTAATTGTATTTATTTATATTTATATTTTTTTATTTGTTATAGTGTATGCCGCCCTGGGCTGCCTAGGCAGGATGGGGCAGTTTGTCAACATTTAAAAATAAATAAATAAAATGTGAGGGGGTGACAAACCTAATTGGGATGGTGGGCATTCATTCTTTGACCCACTGACCTGTATGGGGTCCCAACCCCATGTATCTCAGTTACCCTGGGCCTTCAGTACCTGCCTTCAGTACAAGGCTCTGGAGGCAATGTAAGATCTTTCTTTTTGGCCAAGCATTTGGTAGTCAGGGATAGGTGGATTTTTTTTTTAATAAAAAAAATCTGTATTTTAATGTGGTTTTTATATGGTTCTTTTGTAAGCTTCCCTGAGCCTTGTGGAAAGAGTGGGGTATATGTATAAATAAATAAATAAATAAAATAAAGGTTCTACCTGTGCCCCCTTTCCTGTCTTCTTGCTCTTCGTATCATTGCTTCCACGTGTGTGTGGGGGTTTTGGGCGGGGGGGAGCAGGCAGCCTCAAGTTTGAGAGGAGAAGGGGGAAATTTGACCCTTTTGAAATGGGCCGCGGCTATGGGTGGGATTGGGGTGCGCGCTGCACCCCGATCCCCCCGGTATCCTCCTGCACAGGGCGATTGCTGTTTTGACCAAGTGCTCTGTGCGTGGGAGGTGGGTGGACACGTATGTTTCCGAGGAGCACGTCCACCCACCTGCCCTGGCATTCATATCTGAAGCACCCGCTCATGCCCATTGCGTCTCATGTAAAAAGGGCCTTGGTTTGCTATTCTGAGAGAGCCCAGGAATAAACTTGCCCTCTGCAGCGCGTTAATCTAAAGAGCCAGGTCCTTGCAAATCTAGGCGCGCATGTCTTGGTGTATGTGCTTCTGTACATATATGCAGATGGACGGGCCCTCGAGGTCTCTTATCAATCAGGGCTCTGTCTCTTTAGCAGCGAGACGAGGATGCTGAATGTCTATCTCTGAAGAAAGAGAGCATGATCACTTAGTAAAATCAGGCTTCTCCTCTCAGCCCTGTCTGCAAAGTTCTCTCTCCACAATATTGATGGATGGGGAGACAGAGAGATTAGAAAAAATGGAGAGGAATGAACAGATTAGCTAGATGTCGAGAAGGAAAGGCATGAGTCAGTGGAGAGAGATGGCTCTTGGCCGGACCCGTCCTCTTTTTAAATTTTAGAGAGATGTAGAGATTTATTACGACTGGGGATAGTTAATCGAAGACTGGTGTCGGTGGGTGATGTTGAACCGCGGTGACCTGCTGTGACTCACTAACTTTGCACTGGACCTCGTCTGTACGTTGGTGCCGGCGCTGCCAGATGTTGGTCCGGGATTGCCCCGGGCCGTGTTGGCGGCTAGCTCGGGCTCTCACTATGTCCACCCGGGCTGGCCTTAGGATTTGCGGGGCCCAGGGTGGCGGAGAAATGTGGGGCCCTATTATTTGCTACCGGTGGCTGGTGGGCCTAGAGGCGCTCCCCGGCTCAGGGGGCTGTGCCCTGCATGCCTCCCCCCACATGACGACCCCCTCTGGGCCGGGAACAGAGGGCTAACGCATGTGATAACCCACTTAGGCCCGGTTGGGTGGGCCATTGGCTAGGCATGTTGGTGGCTAGCCTGGGCGCACCACCAATACACCCGGGAGCAGTCTCGGTTCAGCACCTGGTGGCCCGCCAACAAATGTGCCGGTGGTTCGCAGGCCAAAGCGAGCCGTTGTCATGTTTGTTAATACCCTATGTCTCTGGGACCCTGTTTATCCAAAGGATTTCTTTTGAAATTCAACATAGGCCAGTTTGTGTGTTGGGCTGCGGAGTAGCCGGAATGATGGCTGTTCTAACCAGGTCCCAGGTCCTGATTTATGATATTTATTTAACCCATGCTCAGATGCTTGCGTCTCTTTCTTGTGCACAAAACAACACGTATGTTTAGCCCTGTCTATTTCCCTCCTCTTTGTCTCCCCTACCCTGTCTCTCTTAGATTGTAAGCCCACTGGGGCGGGGACTTGTCTATAATGTAACGCCCCAGGTATATTGCTGACATTATATAAATAAGAATAATAATTACACAGAGAGAAATGCAGAAGTTTAATGCTATCATTTCAGAGCTGTCAAGACTCGGGATTTTATTGCGAGTCTTGTGATGTTAGCGGTTTCTGGAAACCTAAAGTTGCGCATCTCCTAAAATCACGAGTCTCTGTTTTCATTCACTTGTTTTTCTGCTTCTCCTGATGCAGCACAAGACTTGAAAATATGGCTCTAGAAACCCAAAGGCAAATAAAATGCTTAAAATGGATACTTTGATGAAGAACATAAGAGATGCCACAGTGGGTCAGACCAATGGTCCGTTGAGCCCATCATCCTGGCTCTGACTGTGGCCAGTCATGGTCGCGTCAGAGAAGTACAAAATGGGCCAAAATGAAGGGATCCATTTTCTACTACTTACACCCAGCTTTCTACAGGCAGAGACTATGTTCTGCAACGTACTTGACTAATAGCCATTAATTAATAGCCTATCCTCTAAGAACTTAACCAATCCTGTTTAAACCCAGCTGCGCGACTGGCCTTCGTAACGTCCCCAGGCAACAAGTTTCACAAGTTAATTTGCCCACTGAATGAAAAACTTTTAATTGTTTTCAATCTGCTGCCATTTAGTTCCACAGGGTGTCTCTTAGTTCTAATATTAGTAGGGTAGATAAAGGCAATTCCCAATTTACTTGCTCTGCATCAGTCATGATCTTGTAAACTTTTATCCTATCCCCTCTCAGTTCTCTCTATTCTCCAAGATGAAGAGAGTCATCTCTTCGCCAAGCGATGTGGGCCTCCTCTTTAGAGGAATAGTGAACCTCTTGAATCTCTCATATGGAAACCATTCCATACCCCTGGGCATTGCTCTTCTCTGCCCCTTTCCCAATTCGGCTATATCTTTTTTACACAATACCAATTCAGAAATCATGAGATTTTCTTTTTTTCAAAGTCTCACAATCTTTAGGTACTTCACTTGTAATCACTGAATTCTTGGGGTGGTTCACTCGGTGGTTAAAACCACTGTTTGGGCTACCTGTTATTGCCTGTCAGGAGGGTGGTCTGGAAACTCTGGGCCTAGAGTTGAAAGGAGTATCTGCAAAACCCGATATACCTGTCAAAGTTCTGGTACCTGAGTCGATTTGAAAATATCAGGTACAGTCGGCACTCAATTGCCACCTGATTTGGTTTCCCAGTGTCCCAGAATGTTGATGTCCGGTCCCAGAATGTCAACTTCCAGTAGAGATATTTTGGTTTTCTATCCCGATTTACCATTTGGTAACTGGAAAATTAAAAAAATTGGTACCAGAAAGTACCGATTTTTTTTTTTAAAAAAAGTATTTTATTTTTTGAGTATCCATGTACCTGATCAGTGATCAAGTAGCTTGTCGAATACCCGAGATGGCATTCAAAAATGTGGGCATTGCCCATGGGTATGAAATTAGGCTCCCATTTCAGCTTTTATGTGGGCCGCCTCTTTAGTGGATCTAGGAAGAGTTTTGCATGGTCTGTTCCTAAGACCAGTTTAGCTGATTCTATTAAGGCCTATTTATTTTCTTAGATTTCATCTCTGTGCCTATTCATTTGTGGATGTGGGCTCTCCAAACATTATTAAGTTTATGTAGAGAAAAGCAATTCATTTCCTTCTTTTATGACCTTTCTTGGTCTAATTAAAACCTCTCGTAACATGCAGAGGTTTTCTAAAGGCCAAGTGCTTTCTTTAGACTCTGAGCTTCCCCGCTTCCCATGTTGCTCAGCAAACAGGGAGCCTTATTGCTTGATCTCTGGTCGGCCTAGAGCAGAACTTCCCAAACAGGCATTTGGAAGCCCAAATGGGGTCAAGCTGTTGTCTGTGCAGAGGTTGCAGGGAGGAGCAAAGCCACTGGAGACATGGCATTAGGCCGGTGCCGTTGGGTTGTTGCCAAAACACAAACAAACACAAAGCCCTTTCCAGGACTGTGTATTCGGGTTCTGAGTGAACCACCAAATTGGGGAAAAGGGGACAAGAGCTGCTAATGATGGAGCAACCACCGCAATTAATTCAAAAGAAAAGTCTTTACGTATAAAAACAGATATGGGTAAATCCAGTTTGGGACAACCCCAAATATAAACCTGTACAGCTGCCCAGCTGGGCAGTGCAATGGAATGAATACAAATCTCTCAACTGTGTTCACAATGATACTTGGAATACAATACAGCTGACCCCAAAAGGTCAATATAATGTGAGATGTTCTTTCAATTGCCCTGCTTTTTCAAGGCACCCAAACTCCGCCATGTGCTCATAATAATAAATACAATGCAATATGGCTGACCCAAAGAGGTCAGTATAATGCAAAATGTTCTTTCCATTGGTCTGCTTTCTCGAAGCATCCAAACTCCACCAGACGCGTTTCGGGGGGGGGAGGGCTTATACTATTGCCAAGGCCATGGCCAAAATACTAATGCACTGAAAACAGTTAATACAATTCTATGTTCCAATGGCCCCTCTGAATCACACATACCTCCTTAAATATTTGGTAAAGACCAGACTGGTGGTGGGTCGATGCTTCTTTCAGAGTGGCGTAAAGGGGCCCTCGTGGGAATAGGACTTGTGTGTGCTTTAGAGATCACCAGGGCTACCCCAGTGAGTTGTGATTATTCACTCAGTCAGGGCCAGGATAGTAGAGACTGGGCCGCAGGTGTTGCATGTTAAGATCAAAGACATACCTGAGCCTTGGCAGACAGCCAGTTATTGGAAAAATAGTATAAAACCGGCACTGGGGAGAATTTTCCTCAAGGCTAGGCTGAATGCTTTGCCTTCAAAAATTTTAGAGGGCCGTTGCAAAGGAATGCCGTTTGCGGATCGATTATGCCCTTATGACATGCTTCAAGCCGAAACGGTGGCTCACATTCTGATTGACTGCCAATTATATAGCAGAGTGAGGGCGGGGCTCTTGGATTCTATTGTTAACAAATTCCCTGGCAGATCTAGTGTTGAGTTGGCTCAGATCCTGCTGGGGGACCCGGTATACGGAACTTCTCAGGCGGCAGCCAAATTCCTACGTAAAGCGTTTGCAATTTGAGATTGTTTTTTTAAATTTTAAAACACCTGATTGCTGGAGTCGTATTATTGGACTGTGAGGGTGCGGGAGAAGGAAATTGGGCCCTCCTCCCTGCATGGAGACGTAGCATAATTATGTTTATTGTTGTAGCAAATTGCCGAATTTGGTGGTTTCTATTTTGTTTTATGTAGTTTTTTATACAGTTATTATTATTATTATTATTATAAACATTTATATAGCACCAGCCATGTGCCTGGCGCTGTACAGAACATAGAAATAGACGCGGTCTCTGCCTGTGGCTTACAATCTAAAAGACGAGAGGGGACAGAGGGAGAGACAGGGGAGAAGACAAACAAACATTCAGGCGGATGCGAAGTCTCAGGTGCGTGTACTTGGCTTGGTTACAATCAGGTTGGTTGCAGCAGTCTGCAGAGGAGGGCAGACAGTAAGTATATGGAGAACAAATAGCAGGCAATGGGAAAGGAGGAAAGAAAAAAGTGGGTCTTGAGGAGGGATTTGAAGGAGCGGAGGGAGGGGGCAAGGAAGATGTGGGTAGGGAGGGAGTTCCAGGCATGGGGGGCAGCGAGGGAGAAGGATCGAAGGCGGTTAGGTGAGCAGGAGAAACGAGGGAGAGTGAGGGAGGGGACAGAGGAAGAGCGGAGAGCACGTGCAGGAGTGCGTAGGGAGATTAGGTCCGAGAGGTAAGGGGGAGCTTGGTTGTTTTAGCACTGTCAAGTCATACTTGGGCTATGGCTCTTGCTACGCCCCTTTCTTAAATAAACTTGAACTTGAGGTCATTTAAATTTCTCACCTGTTAGCAGACCGAGTGAGTCTACACAAGGGTGAGGGAAAGAGGGGTGGGACGCGCCCAATCAGTGGGCCAAATGTGACCCATGACTGTTTTTCAGTTGGCCCCTTTCTGGCTCCCGGATCGTGTCCCTGTGCTCAAGCACTGAAAGACTGAGCTGAGGGGAAGGGAGCGGAGATGAGGGCGTGCCCACAGGGTTTAGGGATGGATCCACAGTGCAGATCCATGATCTAGACCCTTTCCCCCCATCCTTAGCCATCCCTTAAACACCCCCGCTCCCAATGCCTATCTGGTCCATGGAGCTTGCACCAATTTTCAAAGTAGCCCAAGGAAGGGAAACGGTCCCCCCACCCCCACCTGTATGTTAAGGCAACACATCTTAGCATAATGGGTTAAAAATCCTATTGTTCACAAGACACGCAAAGTGTTAGCATATTTTAGCGGGTTGACGCAAACCCTAGGCTGCCTTCTAGGATTTATCTCAACTGGACTCTTTCGGCCAATAAGGATTTTCACATGTGTTACCTGCACGTCTGTCAAATACCCACTGGTTTTCCTAACAACTGCCAGGGTGGAATGTGCTTGGCTTCATTAGAGGAAAAATGTGTGTGTTATAACTGGAAGTAGTACATTTGTGTGGACTTTACTCGATTTAGTAACCGCGGTTACATACCACCTCGCGTTTCCTGTGGGCAAAGAGGGACAAGCCCCGCCCTCTCAGCAAATAGGCCCCGCCCCTCGGTGAATAAGTTCCACCCCTTCCCACACTTCCCCTCATGGGCACACCTTCCCGACATTCCAAGGGCACAAAGAGGGAGCGACGGTCTCCTGCTTCTCATTCCACTGCGTGTCTTGTCCTTTCATCCTCTTCTCGTCGTCCTCTCAGTGGCTATTAACACATGTGGCTGCCTCCCATGGCGACCTTCCACGCCGGGCCGGGTAAGCATGAGAACAGATGGGCCCGCTCCGGCCTTCCTGGGTAGCTCTTGGGTCTGGACTGGGCCTTTCCGGCCCAGCCACCTGCCCCACTGGGGCTTGAACTAGGCCCGTATCTGGCGGGCCTGGAACAGACGTGCGGGTTCAGTGCTGGCCCAGAACAGGCCGAACCTGGCGGCGTCACGTTTGTTAACACCCAATGTGGTAACTAGGAAAGAGGTGCCGGAGGCTTGAATTACCGGCCTTTTGATCTTTGTCTCCCCTGAAAGAGGAACAGTGGGATCGGATACCCAAAGTGGGGACTGTCCGGGGACGTAGCTATAATAGGTGCAGCCGTGCCAGGTCCCATGAGCCTGGGGGGCCCCACACGCATGACAAACGCATCTGCACATGAGGGTGGAGGAGTGCCCCAGCAGGGAGCCCATTCCATCTTCTGCACCAAGGCCTGTTCCCATCCCGCTACGCCCCCGGGACTGCCCCTTCTCCGTAGGGACCGCCCCTTCCCCGTAGGGACCGCCCCTTCCCCGTAGGGACCGCCAGGAGGGATGTAGCGAGGTTGTGTGAGAAGAGGTAACAGGATCAGCCTCAACCAGCTAAACCGGGTTTGCAGTTGAGCTGACCTTCCCAACAGAGAGTTAATCTCGCGCATCTAGACAAGAGAAGAGGAGGTCTGCAATGTGCAACTCTTAGCTGGCTGGGGATCCGGTTGAAAGTTTGGTGCTGGAGGCAGTTGTCTCCCTTTTGGTCCCGGGATGCGTCTAGTTAGTGGAACGCTGTAACGTTCCCCCTAGGCCTCCAGGTGGCAGTGTCTCTGAGCTGTTCTGGCCGGCGACGTTTTACCAGCTGGATTCAAGTTAAGAGAGAATAATTCAGACTTGACCTTTGGAAGCAACATAAATAGAACATTATGTTTAAGGGAGAGGAGGCAGACGCTGGAGATGGGTTAAAGAGCCATTTATTAAACTATGAAAAGATTCTCTTCAGGATTTGCATATAAATGATTGCAAAACAGTTTCGGTAGGAAAGTGTCTCCACGTCCACCTGCTGCTGAGCAAAGTGCCTGCTTGAGAACAGAAGGATGTGTGACTTGGAGAAAAGTCAGCTGGGTAGCTGTTAGGATAATCCTAACTCCTCAAAGGCGAGGGACCAGGAATAGGATTTCCATGGCAGCGCTTTGAGTGTACAGGGGTCTTGGGCACTGCCTCCTAATTAAACCTATCTGCTTTTGGAAGTAGCTCATCTTATTGAGATTGTTGACTTGGCTGCCAAGGGATCAGTTGGCCCGGGATCAGAGTTGAGTTGCTAAGGCTGCCGGTTGGGTTTCAGATGGATCAAAACAGCACTTCCCAGATTTTGGGGCCTACAGTCCGTTGTCAACTCCAAACATCTCTCCTAGTGCAGCATGCGCCTGCTTGAGATGTCTGCAACCTAGCGTGTGCGCCTTGGGAGCTTCATGAGGTATGCCGCTTTGGTGGTGGTGGTTGTTGCATGACGTCCGCCTCCAAGCAGGGATGCTTCCGTACAGTCTTTTATATGCATAAAATAATCATTTTATTTATGTAAGCACCCCCAGCCAAATAGTGTTAGGAGGCACTTCGCATCTTCTGAGAGCATAAGAAGTTCCACACTGGGTTAGACCAGTGGTCCGTCGAGCCCAACATCCTGTGTCCAACAGTGGTCACCTTTTGGTCACTTCAGAGAAATACCCAACAGGTCATAATAGTGTGATCCTTTCCCTGCTGTTCTCTCCCAGCTCCCGAGAGTCAGAGGTTAAATCCCGTGACTAGTAGTCATCTATAGACCTATCCTCTGAGAATGTATACAGTCTTATTTAAACCCTTCACAACATCCTCTGGCAACAAGTTCCATGAGTTAACTGTACGTTGAGTGAACAAAGTCTTGCTTTTGTTTGATTTTAATCTCTGCCTCTTAGTTTTGCCGTGTTCCTTAGTTCTAGTACTATCTGAGAGGCTAAATAACAGATATCTATTTACTTGTTCCACTCCATTCATGTTTTTCTAAACTTCTATCCCCTCCCCATCATCTCTTCTCCAAGCTGGAGAGCTCTAACCTAAAGAGCCTCTCTTTGCTTGGAAGCCGTTCCATACCCAGAAATTTGCAGGGCCAAGGCCGAAGAGAAAATAACGGCTCCTGGTGGCTCCTCCCCATTTAAGGGCAAGAGTGACCTAAAGGTGGTCATGTTGGGTCCCCATTGGGAGTGGGGCCCCCATACCCTGCCACTGCAGGCCCCCTTGAAAGAGCGAGACCCAGGGCATTCGCCCTGGATCACTCTGTGGTAAGGCTGGCCCTGATCATTCCCCTCCCCTCCCTCGCCATGAAGCTGTTCATAGCATCAACAGGGACCAAAGCCTGCTTTGCTGTAACTGTGATTATTAGAGTACGGAAGCGCTCTAATAGTTGTGTCTTTCAACTTACACCCTCCATTATAAAGCCTCAACGTTCTATTTTCTATAAAATTGGCATGATTAAAGTTAGGATTGTGAAAGATGTGCTGAAGGATCAGTGGAGTAAGCAGTTCAGGCTGTCCAACCTTCAGCCAAATTGTATGGATAACAGTTGAGATATAGCAGTTTGGAAACTGCACTTTGAAAGCCTGTTTTTTCAAAAGTTAGACCGTCTTGATCTCGGCAGGGTAAAGGGGTTTTGTGTTGGTTGGGAGGAGGTGTAAGCCTTTTTAGAAAATTCAAGGAGACTGCCAGGGGGTGCCTTGTGGTTTACTTTTTGTAAATCCGGTTAGTAGTTTTTAAGTTATGATATCTTCAAAATTCAGTGTTAGCCTATGGGAGACCATCCTGAGTGCGGAGTGCTTGCAAACATTCTATGTGTAATGCAGAAGCTGTTTAAAAGCAAGCAGTCTTGAATACTGGGGACTACAACTCCCAGCAGGCACTGCTTGCTAGAGCCTATCAGTGCTGGGGAAAGAGAGGGAACTGCACCTCCCAGGGGGCAGTTTGTGACTGGTCACCCATGTGAGATGCGCAGGCGCGTCACCAACATCTCATGGGCAACGGTATCAAACACAGCCGACAGATCTAATAGAATCAATAGGGTTGAGCGACCCTGATCCAATTCCCGGCAAAGGTCATTGACCAGTGCCACAAGTGCAGTCTCACTGCCATAACCTGGACAAAATCCAGACTGTGAAGGATCAAGAAAGCCAATATGATCCAGATGCTCTGTAGCTGCTGAGTCGCAACCCGTTCAATAACCTTGTAAACCTTCAATAACCTTACCTAAACGTTTCTTTAAAACTAAGTTGGGTGTGCATTGAAATTAATAAAATGGAATGGCCATTGGAAGGAATGGAGGCAACAGCAGTGCCAATTTCTAAAGAAATACTATTATCATTGCAACATCCAATTAAGTGATTGTGAAATTATACAACACAGTTGCATCGTTGGAAGTACATTGGGAAGGCAAGAGGGTGTGAAATGATGAGGAAGGCACAGATGCAGTAAGTGGAATGGTTGGAATGACAGAGAAAAATACAGAGTGCGCAGGATTAAGTAAGTGGGTGGAATGACAGGAGGAATCAGTTATTTCACCCAGAACCTTATTATTGTAAATGTTTCTGATTCGGGAGACTGATGGGATATCTGAGGAAGCAATCCTATCGTTTTACCCACTTACCATAGCTGACTCTCTATCCTTTGACTCCTAATAGCCTCCCTCCCTGTTATTCCATTTCCGCGCCTGTGGTGTTGTTTTTTGTCATTCCACACAGACACTTTTGTTCCATATGATACACACAGATGAACATTGTATTTCCCAGGACTTTTGAGTTCTCAGTGAGGGGAGTGGGGGCTACAGGGTTACGGGGCGACTTGGACCCAGGACTCCTGGGCTGTCTGTTACAAGGTTGAATGCAGGGGAGAGGAGAACAGGCTCGGAACAAAGACTATTGAGTTGCCTGTGAAGGGAGCGCAGCCTACTGGATTAGAGTGGGGTGGAGAGGCTGGAAGCCAGGAGTCCCAAGTTCTCTGTTCAAGAGTTGGGACCAAGTAGATTAGATGGGAAGAAGTCGTGGGAGCCAGGACTCCTAAGTTCTCTCTTTCTTAAAGAGGAAACGGAGTGGGTGAGGGGCCGGCTCACGCCCTCCTGTCCCCAGCTTCAGTGTTGCCCTAACCTGCAGAGGAAGAGGATTGGTGCTGAAAGACGAAGACAAAGTGCATGGAGCCTATGTTGTAAGTGAGCACAATATGTGAGACTGTACAATGTCTTTACTGCTAACATGGCACGGAGGTTAAGGTTGGGAGCCTTCACTTGCAATTTCAATGCTTTTTAGTGCATGACTGACCTTGCAAATCTTAACTCTTCTTGATTCTGGAATTGGTTCTGTAGACCAGCTACCATGGTCTTGGGCATGGTTAGTGGATTGCAGTTTAGAAACCATAGTTTGACATTTTGCCTGCGCTGCTTATTCAGGGTGAAACTTTCAACTATACCTTGGCCCCTTCTCCTTGAAGAACCCACTCAACCAGATTTCGGTTCCATCCATCCAGGCCGTGTCTCCATTGCTGTCTTTTCTAATCTACGTCTCCTCCCTTTATCCATCCTTGAATGAGATCGGGCCTCTCTAGCAAGATTTTTTTAGTAAAACTACCACCTAATACGTTTAATAAACTTGCTTTCGGCCTTACGAAATGATGTCCACGTGGCTCTCTTGCACCTCTCTCTAGTGTGACACCGCTGGCGTGTAAAAATATTACCTGTGATGATTTACTCTTTCAAATACATACTAACATAGCCAATAAAAGTGCTGTCAAAGCCATCTGTCAAGGCAGACGTACCAAGGAAAAAAAATAGGATGAAAAACACTCTTCTCTTGAATCGATATTGAATGCTGAGCCAGAACCTTCCTGCTTGCATTGCCGAAAACGGGTTTTAATGGCTCTACCTTCAACATATTTGTATTTAAAAATAAGAATGTGAGCTAACCATGTCTCTCTGATTTCAGACTAATGTGGTCTGACACGATAAATCCTGAAAGTATGGGTTTGTAGTGAGACCTCAAAGCCCATTTTGATCATTCCAGTGATGACAAGATCAACTGTAAGACTCGGGAGCAGTGTATTATTCATGGCTTGTATCCCAGCATGACTTATGCTCAATCAAACCCAAGGTACATCACTCTGTCGTGTTTGTGGAGCCTGGGCATTTGAATGGAATTTAAGCAATTTGTGAACCTGAGTGAAATATGTTACATCAGCCAGATTTCTGCGCCTTTCCGGAGAACCCTTGCTTCCCTCCATTTACTTATTTAAATTCATATCCCACCCTCTTCCCTAGAATAGGAAAGGTTACAACATAGAAAATGAATAGATATAAAATCAAACCTTTTAACATCCTCTAGCCCTGACTTCCCCAAGCCTTATCCCCGGCTACCAAATGGTTGGCCAAATAAAGAAGTCTTGCATCGCCTTTGGAAGATGAACAGGTTCAGCGTTAGGCGAATCGCTAGGGAAAGGGAGTTTGATCATTGCAGGGCAGCCGCTGAATGCCTCTCTGTGCGCTCTTGCTGCGTAGACTTAATGGACCAATGTTGCGTGCAGGTCGGGGCTCCCAGCTGGCCTTGGGGATCGTGATGGGACATAAGGAAGAAGGAGGCCTTTCAACTAAGTGGAGCCTAGGCTGTACTTAAGTCTGGAGTAGAGCATGTGTAAAATATACCCTGGCCTTCTTGCAGGATGAAAGGTGGCGAAGAGATGGGAGGGAATCGTGCTGCTATCCTGGTGAGATGACCCTACCTGGAATACTGTGTTTGGTTCTGGGTACCACACTCCAAGAAGGATGTAGACTACAGGTGGGGAACCTCAGGCTTAGGGACCAAATGTGGGGCATGGTTAGTTTTTATTTGACCCTTTTCCCGTTCCTGCATCTGGTCCCTAGATCTAGCTCCTAACCCCAAAGCACAGAGGAACTGAGCTCAGGGGAAGGGAGCAGAGATGAGGGCGTGCCCACAAGGCGAGGGAACAGAGCCATGATCTGGACTCTCCTCTTCTGGAGTGGAGGGTGCTGACCTTTAGCATTCCTGTCCCCAATGCAGCCCTTGGAGCTTGAGCTAATTTTCCAGGGAGGGAAAAAGGTTTCCCCCGCCCTCCTGGGGAGATGAATTGGAGAGGGCTCGGAAGAGAGGAAGCAAGTTGATAACAGGGCTGGAAGACAAACCATCTGAAGAGAGGCTTGAAAGAACCGGGTATGTTTAGCCTAGAAAAGAGAGGGCGGCGGGGAAAGGAGGCCGCTAAAAAGCTAGGAAACATTTGTTCACCCCAGTCACAGAAGATCGAAAAAGAGGGAATTGACTCAAACAGGGGCATCCGAGTTGCACCGACGACATGAATTTGAGCTGATGCTGGAGTGTTCTATTTGCCCGTGGCCAAGTTTAATTGCTGTGTTCCTTGTCTGCTTGACATAAATAAAGTAAGGCTAATGCGGAGAGTGAGATAGGGAAGCAGCTACTAGGCCCTGAACCTCCGCTCAGTTGGGATTATGCCAGTAGAGAGAGACCTGGAGAAGAAAGGCGAGGTTGCCGGTCAAAATAAGAAAAGGGAAGCGAGGGGATGAGTTTTGGTTGGATGGAGCAGAATCTCACCGTATTTAGCTAAAATTATAATTAAATTGCTAAGCTTGATGAATAATCCTAGGGTCGCCATATTTGTTGTTCCGGTAATGGAATGGTGTATGATCCCACTTGCCAGATGACTAGCTGCGCAGCTCAGTGCTCCTCACCCCTGGACCTCTGTCTGCTGGGCACTTGGACCCCAGCCGAGTCCCTGTCCGGGGAAATCGTGCCACGTTGACCTGCTTCTTATCGTCTCGTGGGTAAGACTGGCCAATTCAAGGGGACTGGCCATCTCCTTGGAAAGGTGCCCTTTAATATTGAGCTCTTTTTCGGATCTCCGAGGTATCATTTGCTTTTTATTTCTTATTCCTCTCTTCGTGAGATAATTTATAGGCTGTGTGATTTCTAAATGTATTGTTGGCTTTGGATTTTTGGTCCAATTCTAGGAATACCTAATTTACTTTCTTTATTAAATAGTATATTTCCTTTTTTGTCCTGCATTTTAATAAATGATAGGAATGGGAATTTCGGTTTCGGATAAAACCGAAAGTACCCGAAAATGGCCATTTCGGATTAATCAGAAATTTCGGTTCTTTTTGGGTATCGGTTCTGTCTGATCTTTTGCATTGATTTTTGTATCGGATTTTTAACATTGCGGTTTGTCCCCCATTGAAAAAACGCAATGTTAAGAATCCGATACAAAAATCAATGCAAATGATCTGATAGAACCAAAAAGAACCGAAATACATGAGAACCGAAAGTCACCGAAACGGAAATTTTGCCGAGTCCCAACCTTAATAAATTACAACGTTACTTTCTGTAATCATCGCATTGGAGTGGTCAATTCCTGAGGGAGGAGAGGGACACCCACAGAGAGAGCTCGAATTTGAACAGTTTACATATCTGACGTACCGGTCAGCTACAATACACTCTCTGCTATTAGAAAGCTCCTCTCCTTCCAATTAAAAATCCCCCCTTAGCTGACCATTTCTTAAATCGCTCTGCTGTTTGATAGTGGGGCTAGTGTAGTTAAGAGTAAGACAAGAGGTTCACGGCGAGGGGATATTCCCGGCTGTCGTCTCCTGGCTAGGGTTGGCACCTGAGGCGCCAGTGCAAGGCCTGCAACATGCATGTTTCATAAGTGCGCCTTAAAAATGTGCATAGGTAGCAATCCTACCTCTGGCTCTTGGCTTGGGTCCAGTTGGCAGATCTGAAAGGTGCAGACGATCCTGCCGCTTGAATATTGCGCGCGGGTCTGGTTCCTACTTCTCACAAAGGGCCTCCAGTGGGGAAGGTGAAGAGGAGGACAACAAAGGACGGGTGCGGGAGGAAGAGTCAGAGGCATGGAACGGCTTCCGGACGAGGAGAGAGGCCCAATGCGTTAGGGGTCTTCAACTTAGAGATGACTGGGCCGGGGGATATTTATTTATTTCAAATTTTAGCTCCTCCACCCCCCCTTCCATCCGAGGCTCAGGACGGCTGCTGAAATAACATACAAACATAAAACATATATATCAAAACAATTAAAAACACAGTAAACCCTACTCTCCGCCCCATCCCACACAACCCTATCCCCACCCCTGCTCATACCACCCCCCCTCATCAGGGAGCCTGGTGTTGCAGTCCCAGCCCCTGATTCCACCCCCAATTAA
>QEPC01008752.1:3553083-3657766 GCA_003113815.1 Sphenodon punctatus | reverse complement strand
CCCCCCCCCCCCCCCCAAATAGTTTTTCTCTGCTCTTGCAGGCTTCACTCTTGTGGCAACGAGATTTCATTTCTCATTTGCTGTTGCCGAGCGCTTCCTCCTGCAGCAATTGTTTGTGGGGGAAAGGTTCCATTATTTCCCAGCTGCTCTTGCAGTTCTCTCTGGCGTTTCGCTCCCCCCGCTGTATCCTGCGTTTCAGCACAAATTATTTTACAACATGGGGAACGGTCACGGCATCTTGGCGCAGGAGAAGAAGGGGGTCTTTGAGAGACTGGCAATGAAACTGATTATGGGCATGAAGAGAACTCCGTATGAGGAGGAAAAAAAATGGATTAGGGCGAGTTGGTTTAGAGAGAAGAGGAAGGTGACCTTGGGCGATAGAGGGATATAAGTTGACGAGGGGTTTCGAATAAGGCTTTCCCCACCTTCTCTCCCTGAAGGCTGTGGGTTCAAGTGCGGCTTGATGGTCACCTCCAGTCCACCCAGCTGGGAATGGACACCTGATCCTTTGGGTTGGGGCAGTCAAAAGCAGTCGGACGTTGTGTTGGCCTTGTGTGCCGTAGGCCACAGAAACCGTGGCGCCTTAACCACTCCCACTTGATCAGCCCCGTGAGTCAGGGCAGACTGTGACTTTTGGACTTTCTCTGCCCAAGTGCTTTAGTGGGGATTGCTGATTTCTTCCCTTTTATGCCTCTTTTTTAAAATCTTGAAACCAGGTTTGTTTCTAAGGCCATGTTTCGACAAACAGAGGTAAAGCAATCGAAGTAACTGCTTCCCTTTGGGTAGCACTCAGACAAACAGGGCGGTGCTGGATCAGTTTCTCCCCAGACAGCATCATCACTGAATCCTTCCCTTGGTAAGTGTTCACACAAACAGTTACTTTGAAATACAAACCAAAAGGGAGTGCATTCTTCTGATTGTTTGGGAGTACATAATTTTCTTCCTACTCCTGAATAACACTGGTTTAGTGGGCTGTTTGCATGAATGCTTCAGGAGTAAAACAGACGGCAGGCCAATTACGTCAAATTAACTGTTTGTTGGACCACGGCCCGGGTCTAATGGTTGAGGAGAAAACCTCAGATGTGTGACTCTATCTTGGCTTCTGCAGTCAGCCTAGAACGATAGGTGTGAATTACTCTGTTCTTCTCAGCTTCTCTGTGGACTTAGGATTCTGTGTTCTTGGAGTCTGGTGTTGTCCCACATTTTGCAAAATGGCTCCTTGACTTGTTGGTCAGCTGTGAGGGGTTGCAAAGAGGGGGGCAGTGAGTCAGAAGCATGTACTTCTGTTCTGGCTAGAGCTGAAATGGTTATCCACTGCTCTTCGGTATTCAGCTCGATCCAGAAAGGACTGGATAGCGAACGGTATCGATTTATTGCTTGGTGGAATTAGTGGTTTTACCGATTTGCCATGTTAACAGATTTGCCCACTCTTGACCCTTCTAGCTATCGTCCTGTCTCACTCCTTCCTTTTGCTTCCAAGCTGCTTGAACGTGTTGTCTACTCCCGCTGCCTTGACTTTCTGTCTTCCAACTCCTCCTTTGACCCCTCCAATCTGGCTTCCACCCCCTTCATTCTACTGAAACTGCTCTCGCTAAGATCACCAATGACCTTCTGGTGGCTAAATCTAAACGTCTCTATTCCATTCTTGTCCTCCTTGATCTCTCTGCTGCCTTCGATACTGTCGACCACTCACTCTTGCTGGATTCCCTTCACTCTCTTGGCTTTTGCGGCTCTGTCCTTAACTGGTTCTCCTCCTACCTCTCTGACCGCTCCTTTAATATGTCTCTCTCCAACTCCACCTCCTCCTCCCTTCCCCTCTCAGTTGGTGTTCCCCAAGGCTCTGTCCTTGGCCCTCTCCTCTTCTCTATCTATACCTCATCCTTAGGCAAACTCATTGCCTCCCATGGCTTCCAATACCACCTCTATGCTGATGACACTCAACTCTATCTCTCTACTCCTTCTCTCTCTCCCTCTGTTCAAGCTCGTCTCATCAACTGTCTCTCTGACATCTCTACCTGGATGTCTCAACGTCAACTCAAACTCAACATGGCTAAAACTGAACTCCTTATCTTCCCCCCTCATCCTTCCTCTCCTTCCTCACTGTCAATAACTATTGATGGAGTCACCATCCTGCCTGTCCCCCAAGCCCGTAGCCTAGGCTTCATCTTTGACTCACCCCTTTCTTTTAAACCCTACATTGACTCTGTTGCTAAATCCTGTCGCTTCTCCCTCCATAACATTGCTAAGATTCGCCCTTTTCTCTCTGTCTCGTCTGCCAAAACTCTTGTTCATGCTCTGGTCATCTCTCGCCTCGATTACTGTAACCTCCTTCTCACTGGCCTTCCCCGGTCTCACCTTTCTCCCCTCATCTCTGTCCAAAACTCTGCTGCCAGGGTCATCTACCTCGCCAGTCGCTTCGACCATGTGCAGCCCCTCCTCTCTTCGCTTCACTGGCTTCCCCTTCCTGAACGAATCCTGCACAAGCTCCTAGTCTTCACCTATAAAGCTCTTCACAACCTTGCTCCCCCCTACCTCTCTGCACTTATCGCCCTCCATACTCCAGCCCGTGCACTTCGCTCCTCCTCTGTCCCTTCTCTCACCCTTCCACGCCTTCCCTGCTCCCCTAAGCGCCTTCGTCCCTTCTCACTTGCTGCCCCCCATGCCTGGAACTCCCTCCCTGTCCACATCCGCCTTGCCCCCTCCCTTCATACCTTCAAATCTCTCCTTAAAACTCACCTCTTTCGCTCTGCTCTGTCTGACTCTTTATCCTGCTGAGCCACTATTCCTATACCTACGATCGGTTTACCCTTATCCTTGCAACATGGACCTGCCTGCTGTCATTCTCATCGTAACCAAGCCAAGTACGTGCACTTGAGACCTCGCATCTTCATGAATGTTAGACCCCTTGTCTCTCCCTCTGTTCCCCTTCCTAAGTCTCTCCCCCAGCTCCTGTCTCTCAGATTGTAAGCCCTAGGGGCAGGGACCGTGTCTATTTTATTACTTTGTAAAGTGCCAGGTACACTGCTGGCGCTATATAAATGTTTGTTAATAATAATAATAATTAATGTTAACACATAATCCTGCAGCGTGACAATTACCGTATCACCATTTACCGTAATGCCATTTATCCATAATTCCTTTCCTGGTTATGCCTTCCCCATCTCCAGACCTGGTTTCAGACTAGTAATGGTGACGTTTGGTAACATGGTAAGCTGGTTAACTGTTGTGGTATTATTCAGTTTGTTGGTTAGCCATCACGGTAATTGGTTTACGAATGAATAACTGCCAAACTATCCAGAATGGTGTGTGCGTGTGCACCTTGGCCATAAACATCTAGTTCGTTAGTGTTGACTCCATAACTCTGGAAATTGCTAGAGCCTGAGGGCAAGCAATGTGAGATCTTGCAGCATGGCAGGCTGGGATAGGCTCTGGGCGGGTTTGCTTTAAAATGGCAATTTGTATTTATAATTTTATTTCAGGTTTATTTAACATGCTTGATATATATTTTTGTTTTTCTGTGATCTTCTCCCTGATCCTTTGGGATAATGGGACTAGCAATGGAAATCAAGACTGAGAACTATTTCTAACAATTGCCTGTTGAGATACCCTTTTACAATGAACAGCCTGAGAGAAAACTCCAACCCCAGCCCCATGAGGATCCATTAGACGCTACCTGAAATTGCAGCTTGTTTCAAGCCCAATCCTGCCGATTTACTCACACAGGAGTGGACAGACGGGCTCTGTCTCAGACACTGAAATAAATAAATGGGTTGGTGTTATTTCGCCGTTGCCTGTGGCTCAGGGTGGGGTTACAACACATAAAAATATATTAATATACAGGCATAAAACTAATTAGAAAGCCCCTATTCCAACTTCCCCATCCCTGCCTCCTGAACACTTACATCGTCTCCGGAAGATGCTTAGACCAGGGCCTTGCCGAATCGCTGAGGGGGAGGGCACTCCAGAGGTGTGGCGCACCCACCGCAAACACCGCTCGGCGGGCCCCTTGAGGTATTTATTTATACAAAATTTATTCGCTGCCCTTCCCCCTTAAGGCTCAGAATGGTTTACAACATACATTAAACATTTCCTTAACCATCCCAACCAACCCGAACTCCTAAACACAAGGGTTGATGCATGGACTGTGGCGCGTGCGCAAACCATGTAGAAATCACACGTGAACATCTAAGCTGTGCACGTGTGCGCTCTGAATCCCGCCCAATGATCTGAATGGGGGAGGCCTGCGTCCTTGGTCTCCCAACACAGGGTCGGCCTTAGCAGTTGCGGGCCCCACCCCCTTCCTACAAGGTCCTTCTCCCCCACCGTAGTAACTTAGGTGAGAGGAGGGGCAGGGCTAGAGTTGCCTCACCTAGACTTTAATCCTGGCAGCTTATGAAAAACATGTACCGGTGACTTCTCAACCTTGCAAACATATCCCTCTTTCTACCTAAGTTCCCCTCTCCCGTGTTGTTTCAACTGTAAGCCCCTTGGGGCAGGGACCCATCTCTAATTAATGACAACTGCAAGGTACAGTGCCTGTGCTATTACATAACTAATAAGTTAGCCAGGGGAAGAGACCTCTGCGTGTCGTGAGCTTGGAATGGATCACTGTTGGGTGCTTTTCTGAAGCAACTGAGATTGGCCACGGTTGGAGACAGGATGCTGGGCTGGAGGGACCACTGGTCTGACCCAGTATGATAGCACGTCTTATGTTCTTCCCTTTCTCCTTCGGCCTAGTTAGGCATCTGGTTTCTCATACTGCTGTGCAGGTTATTTTTCCCGTAAGGAGGGAGCTTTGTTTTTAAAAGGAATAAAGACAATTGTCTTCCCTTCTCTGCTTGAAGTAAACTTAGCGCAGAACTACTTCCTCCTGGCCCAAGCAGAGCAGCACAGGTGCGCTAGCAGCTGGGTTAATGAGCAGCATATGCTTCCAGTCCCTGCCGGAGCCAGAGAAAGGCTTGGCAGACAGAGAGAATGGATAGGGAAGCTGCCCCTGATCTCCCAGCGTAAGGGAGGGCACTAGACAGCCAGGATTTGGAGGCCTCAAGGCTGAGTTTATTAGGTGGTCTTGAAAGAGAAACTGTAACCCCCACCCCCAGTCTTAATGAGGGAAAAGGCAGCCTGTGGCCTGGAATGGCTTGTCCCAGGCAGACGGCACTATTTCACAGCGCTCCCCAGAAGGCAAATGCGTTTGTGTCAGCAGCACAAAGGTCACCCCATTAGCGGCTGTGTTTCTGCATAATACATTAGCAAAAGCAACCCCCCAACAAAGAGCCCGCAATCACGCCTTTCAGACAATCTTCCTTTAATACAAAGTCAATATATCTACATACAGAGCGGTAGGAAAACCACTTACTGTTTCAGTTTGAAATAACAGTGTGAAAGCAACAGCACTTTGCTCTCATACTAAGGAAAAAAACAAAACTTTTTTTCTTCCTAAACTCTCCCAAGTTGGTCTTTTTTTTTCTCCTCTCTTTTCTTCTTCTGGAACACACTTAGAAATCTGGGCCACTTTCACCCAAGTAGGAAGTAAAATCTCAAAGAAGCCTTTAAAAAAAATGTATTAAGACAGGCAATTGACCGAGTGTTGTTGGTTGTTTTTTTTTCTGGGTAGCCGTTTGGTTGTGTTCAGTACATCCCCCCACAGTACCTGGGCGTGGCCGGGCTCACCTCTCTGGGGAATATAAAAAGAAATACCCAAGGGCCGTGTCTGCTTCGTGACACGCTCGCCTCCTTCCTGCGCTTTGGCTGGGTGAGAAAGTACAACCGCTCGGGCTAGCGTCGGCCACAGCCACAGAGGGTTGAAACCCCCTGGCGTTGTTAAGACTAACCACCCGCTGTGTGTGCTCCCCAATGGTCACTCTCTCCTAGACACTGGTGCGTTCAATCCCACAATTCAGCAGTGGCCTTGGGGCAGAGGAGGTAACATCACATGGGACCACAACCGTCATCCAAGCCAGGCTGCTAACTCCCGCCTTTCCGGAGACACTTGATATGTTTTGAGATTTAAAAAACAAAAAAAATAAGGGTGGGGGGGTGGGAGGGGGAAAGGCCGTTTGTTCTTAAATGAGCAAGTTAAACCTTTTTAAATGGTAGAAAAGCGATATGTAAAGTAGCAATTTGCACTGCATTTTTTTTTTTATATATCACAGCCATTACACGTAACATTTCTACAGTGAAAAAATAGACTGTCTTTGAACATATGAACAAATAAGCAAATTTTTTCTTTTAAATTCATTGACTGATATTTTTGTTCTTTTTTTTTTAAAAAAGGAAAAAAATACACTATTAAAAAAAAAAAAAAAAAAGGTAATGTCACTTGTTAACAGTTACATCAATACTTTAAGGAAAGCCACTCACAGTAGATACCATTGGATGCCTCTTGGTGGACCTAGGGGCTTGTCCGTAGCTTGTGTCTACGAACTAGACGGGATGTAGGTTACTGGGCAAGTTGTTAAGTCTCCCCCAATCCCTTGTGGGGATTTGCTGTGTTCAGGAGCTGGAAGGTAAGCAAGGCCCAATGGGAATGAATCTTGCCGATTCGGTAGGAAGCTACCCTGCAAGGATTAGACTCGGTGACCCTTGCAGTTGTAAAATTTTAGATTCTTTCAAAACCCATCCTTTCCCCGCACAGAGGCAAAAACCAGCTGCAGAAGGTGGGGGTGGATTAATGGGCTGAGCGGAAAAGAGTTTTCTTTTTGTGCCTCCTACTCTCTTACCGTTTTTCAAAAACCTGTGTCTGCCTACAAGGAAAGGAACCCAAAGGCCACTCAACCAGCCAGGGTGGGAGTCTTGCTTCACCCAGCAGCGCCTAAACGCAGCCTACCACGCCTGCCCCCGGAGGCCGGGGCCCTGCGGCACTCTCTGCTGGGCTTTTTTCTTTTCTTTTTAATATCCCTTAAAAATAAATTCTGAAATCAGAAGGAAAAACAAAACAAAACAAAGAGGAATGTTCCAAGTATTCAAAAAGATGAGCTCTAAACTCTCTTGCCGAGCGGCAGAGGCCGGAGTTGGTGAACGCTGCCTACGCCGTGCCCGCGAGCCCAGCATCATCCTGAGGCGGCGGGGAAGGATTATTAAGACTCTCGAACCCCCCGCCGTATGGTCTGACACACCGAGAATTTTTGCTTTCGTTTTTTAAAAAAAAACCAGAGCACAGTCGTTTCTGCGAGTGACTTCCTTTAAAGACTGCCAACTAGATTAGTAAAATAAACTGAACTCTAATGATGTAACCAAAGCCGGTGTCCTTCCCTGCTCTCCGCTCCCGTCGGTGGTAACGGGCCACGAGGTGGGCGAGAAGCTTTTGGATCGGTTTCATGATGTCCACGTCGCTCAGCAGACGTCCCTCCGCAGCGAACACCACTTGAGGTAACAAGAGCAGTTCCCCACTTAGACTAGTCCTTCCTCAGCTTTCCTGAGCGGCCTCTTCACACTCCAGGTTACAACACAGGAGTTCCTGAAGGGGCGTTGCCTTTCAAATCCTTTCCCCTCCCCCACGCCCCGCTGTATTGTCCAAATGAAAAGGTACTTCTTCTGATTCAGTTTGGTAAGTTCAAGCACTCCTCCTGGGTCAGAAGAGGCCTTCCAGGACTTAAGTGGTTGGTAGAGTCTGCAAGACGGATGGCTTTTTATGTTGCATAGTGATCAAAACTGCCCAGATACTCCAGAGCCGCTTGGTAACAGAACTGGTATTCATCCTGGCGAGTAGCAAAAGGGAGAAAATAAATCAAAGGGCAAGGAGGAATGTTCTAAAATGCTCTTACAAAACCCTCCCATGCATTTGACTTCACAGCTTGCGGGACAGAAGTGATGAACGAGCTGGAGGGCTCCTCGGAGTATTGGCAAAGGAGGAGAACTTGCTTAACACTGGAGACCAAAGGGGGGAAAAAACCCTTACACCCTCCCAGCATTTGGGAGGGCTTTCCTTTATCATCCTCAATATGTTACGTTAGCATTCAACTTGCGTTACAATCTTTATTTTCTTTGTCCTCACAACTACAACGTTGTGGGGATAGGTCATTATTATTCCCATTTTACAGATAGGTGGGACTGAGGTTGAGAGTGATGTACCCAAGGACACCCAGTGATGTCACAGATAAGTTGGGATTTGAACCCTGTGCAGTACGTGGACCAGGAGGTAGAGGGGGGGACCCCGTTTCTAGTCTCACCTTTGCCAGAAACTCACTGGGTGACCTTGGGACAGTCACAATATTCTCTCAGCCTAACCTACCTCACAGGGTTGTTGTGAGGATTAAAAAGTTGTGTGTGTTCTATGTCAAGTGCTCCCAGTGCCATGGCAAGGGGGGGCGGTATTAAAAATAAAGATTTATTATTATTTATTATTCACTAAGCTATACTGGCTCTCTTCACTGGGGTCAAGCCCATGCCCCGCATTCACCATGCGCAACCTGCGCGTAAGTCTATAGACAATACATTGTGCCGCACGCAACCCATGCCGATCCCACTTGGGATTGTGGCCACTGTCAGATCTCGGAGTGCTTTATTAAATGCCTGAACGTTTACTGGAGGCAATGGAAGAAAAAGCAGCTTCTCTGGCCAGGCCTTTAGCGGGAGGGGATAGGGTTCTGGGTGGGAGTGGTTTTGATTGGAATCTGCTATAGGTTAAAGTGGCAGTATTGTAACCGATGAGGTGAACACGCGTAGGGCTGGCCTCAGAAGCACTGTCTATGGGACCCTAAAGGTAGTCGTGTTTGGGGTCCTGCTGGGAGGGATTGGGGCCCCAGGGCCACTGTGGGGTCTAGAAAGAGCAGGATCTGGGGTGGTCACCCCAGGATAAGGTGTACCTCAGCTGTGACTATTGCCGGTTGAAAACGTTGCACTGGGTTTTATATTTTTCTGTATGTTTTACACTGTAAGCCGCCTCGAACCTTTGCGAAAGGGTAGGATCCAAACCCCAATCCATCGATCATTAGCCAGCATCTTTATCCCCAGTTCAGCCTATCTTGTAATAAAGGGCCAGGCTTTGGTCTATGGTGCGCGATAGGCATCGTGTCTATTGGGCAGAGCCTTGGCCAGGGCGGGTATAGATCATGGGTGGAAGAGGCCGATCGTGATCTACTGGTACATCCTAAGCCAGGCTGCAGTAGATCCCGGTGTGGGGAGGGGAGGAGGGCTACTGCCCCAAGGAGCATCTCTGGGGAAGAGAGGGCAGCGAAAGAAGCTGCCTCTCAAACCTCTCTCCACGCCGGAGACCAGTTGCTGGGAGCTAGCACGGCGACTTATCTCATCGGCCCTCCAGCCTCATGGGGAAGGTCAACAGCAGCAGTTGGGGGCTGAACCAGGAAACTTGAACAGGGAGGTGGATGTAACCCAAGCTGGGGTAGAGGCTCCTCACCTCAGACCCCCGATTCCCTACCTCTGTCTGCACCATGGCGGGCCGCTGTGTTCTTAGAATCTTTACTGTCTGGAAAATATCTACGACCCCCTCGTAACGCATTCGCTCCAGGACGATGCTCAGCGTGATGAACACCCCTGTTCTGCCCACTCCGGCGCTGCAGGGAAAACAAAAGGGTGGGAGACAAGGGGCCTTACTTTTCTGAGTGGCTCCATGTGCTGCAAGCTCCCCCAGCAAAAGAGATGCGGAGCCCGTTGGCTCGGGTTAGGCGCCGTCCTCTTCCTTAATGCAGGGGAGGGGAACCTTTTCCCTCCCAGAGGCCACTTTGGAAATGAATGCAAGTTTCCCATAGAAGTTAGGGGTGGGGGTATTTAAGGGGTGCCCTGAGGAAGGATCTGCCCCTTCCCCCTTGTGTGCGCGCCCTCCTCTCTGCTCCCTTCCCCTCAGGCTCAGTTTTTCAGTGCTTGGGGCCGGATGCTGGAGCTGCAAACGGGCCCAATAAAGATTAGCAATGGGCCACATTTGGGCCCGAGTTTCCCCATCCCTGTTTGGAAGCAATAAATTGGTTTTGTTTATGTTGCTTGTACTAGTTTTATTAATTTTGTATCCCGCTAAGACCAGATGGTTATAGCAATAAATTGACATCCACGGAGTGCAAGGAAAAAAAGATGGATGAACCAAGTTCAGCAATCCGTTCTTGCTGGGCGTCAGGTTTTTTTCCCCCCGATACCACATTTGCCGTCTCCAATGGAAACACTAAAACTCAACACAGATAATGACACAGAAACTTCAGGAGTTCCAGCAGTCGCTGATATTCAGCTTGAAAAAGCAATTTACTGCAACCAGAAAATAGATTTTCCCTGAAATTACAGGGAACAATCTCATAAAAAGAAAAATGCAGATGTCTCGAGCAGCTGAACTACAATCCACGCCGCAGGGGCAAGTAAATCCCAAGCGGACTATCGATCTGACCCGCGTGGAAATTCCTGTCTGACCTGGCGTCGGCGTCCTGTCCCAGCCAATCAAGATGCAGGGATCGTCCCTCACTTGAGGTAGGGGGAGCGGCCGTGCAGGGTTTTTAATTCTAACAGCAGCGGATGTGAAAATGGTCAAAGGAATCTGCCCTGAGGCCGAGCTTCCTGGAGGGCTAAATTCCCACCGCTGAACGCCGCAACTTTACCCGCGCTTGTGCCTACCTGCAGTGGACGGAAATGGGCCCATCCTGGCCAAACTGCTCCTTCGTTTTGTGCACCTGTCCGATGAAATCGATAAAACCCTCTCCTGATTTTGGCACGCCTTGTTCCGGCCAGTCGGTGAACTGGAACTGACGGACGGTTCGGGATTGACCATCCTGGGGGAGAGGCAGAAAGAGGAGAAAAACAAACCCTGCCGTTAAAGTTCCCTGCAAGACTCAGGCTCTTCTGAACGACTCAAATCAACTCTCCCAGTGTCTCAAGGAAAATAAAAGGAGAAGAATCTGTCGCCATTTTGCGTTGAGGACATTGCTGGACGGAGAAGGCTTCCTCTGCAGTTGTGAAGAAGTCACTCCACCGCAACGGAAGTTCTTGGAGAAGAGAGTCAAATCAAATCAGACTTTACAAACGGTGTATTGTTAGGAAGCAGGTTGTTGCCTGTGAAGCTTATGCCTCTCTCTGTTGTTTTTATTTCTATAGTGCCATCAATGTGCCTGGTGCTCTATAGTCATGATAGAGATAGGTCCCTGCTTTAAGTGGTGACAATTTAGATGGAACGAAGGAGAGAGGGACGTAAGGAGAGACAGGGAGACATTCACGAAGCTGAGATGTTGCAGGGGTAACACGCTTCACTTAGTTACAGAGGAGTAGAGGGGGGGGCGCCCTGAGGATAGACAGTATAAGAAGTAGAAACAAGGAATCTAGGGGGGGGTGGCAGACAAGTTATGTTTTTAGGAGAGACTGGCTATCGTAGGAATGTATGCAGGCACTCACGTTCATGGCATTTTCTGCATTGCTCCAAGTCTCCCGCTGACCCCACATCCCCTGTTCAGTAGGCTGGGTGAGCACGCTCCTCTAGCCCCCTCCCCATCCCCTGTTCAGCACGTTGGGTAAGTGCCCTCCCCCAGTGGCTGGGGTGATCGGATTCCTCCAGGCCCAATCCACTGACCATGGCTTGCAGCCGACTGGGTGGGCCTAACCGAGGTGCGGGCGCCCGTTAACCCGGTTTAGCCTGGGCTTTTCTCCAGCCGATGCCCCCGCCCCAGGGGGTACATCCGGCGGGGACAGAAGAAACATGCAGGGGAGTCCTACTGTCACGTCTGGTTTCCCCCAATGGAAGCAGGCCCCCGAATCTGTGTAAGCTCAGCCCTGGTGCAGACCTGCAACCCGTTTACAAAATTGAAAGGGGTTTGGTGCGTGTAGGAGCTTTGAAATGTGTTTTTACATGAGGGCAGGAAGTACGCACTAGGGTAAAAGCGTTCTCTACGGTGTCACTCTCGCCTCTTCTTCCACCAAAATTATGATATAACAATTACAATATAAAGCAAAAAGTACATGGATTATAATTCATATTAATTGACAATAAAACAAATTTGAACACACACAAGCATTCGTTCAATCAAATCTTCTCTCTTCATTTGAGCCAACAAGGCAAATCTGCCAAGTGGGCGTCCCACACGCATTGAGGTGGTTTCTTGGTCCACTCAGGATTCTTTGCCTAGCCACTCCCACCCAAATCACTGCCCTGGCTCTTCCTAGAGACCTGGCCTGCATTTGCTCAGTTGATATATTTTCTGTCTTGTTAAGTGCCTGAAGGAAAGGCCCTGGGTGGTCTAAAAGCTTGCATATAGTCTCAACCGAAGTTGATCCAATAAAAGAGATCATTTGAAGGACTTCTCCCGTTCTTGCCTCTTTGCAGCAGATAATCCAGTGCAGAGCCATGCTCTTGGGACACATCTGCATGCTGGAGCCATGCCCAGAAAGCTCTGGGCTCATCCACACAACACAACTCTGGGTGAGTGGCACAATTCCACATTCGGAGGGTGGTTGTGTGAAATCCTTAGCACTCTGGTGCTGGGCTCTTGGAGGATCTGTTGTTTTCTGTCACCTGATGCAAGAGGTGGGCTATTGAAACGTTGGGATAGGAGCAGTTAGGTGAACTGCCCACAGGATAGACATTTAAAACCAATCAATCCGTATCAGCAGAGACTTCTGCTCCTGCCCGCTGAGAAGTGGCCATTTCCTAAGGACAAGGCAAGGGGCGAGTTTGCAAGAAGCAGGGTGCATGTGTGGGTATTGTGTGAACAAACCCAGTGGCCATTGCATAGTGTAAACCCCAATCCTCCTGCCTTGCGCCCCCCAGTACTTGTCAACTTCTCTCTTCACACCATACAGATTCCGGAAAAGCTGAGATGGAAACTGTGACTCAAGGATGCCCAGTTTGGGGGGGGGAAAGCAATTTCCCCCCTTTTCCAAAACGCAGCATCCCCCGTTCTGACAGGTTGGTTGCTAAGGATATGTTACACCAAAGCTTCCACGTCTGCACTGGAACACACCATTCAAGATGCTGGCATTGACCTATACAGCCTGACATAGTCTGTGCCCCATATATCTAAAGACCACCTCCTTCCCTCTGCTCCCCCATAGCCTGAGTTCAGATGAGAGCGCTCTCCTGCCCACAGCCTCCGTTTGCCATGTTTATAAGGCAAGGGCGCGCAGAGGGCGATGTTCCTGCAGTTACAGAAGTCCCTTCCTTCTGAGGTTTGCCAAAGCCTGAGAGTTTTCTGGAGGCAACATAAGACGTTTGTTTGGCCAAGCATTTGGCATGTTGTTATTACAACATAATAATGTTTTATTATGTTGTAACCCACCCTAAGCCCACAGGATGGGAGGAATAGAAATTGAAATTAGTAAATAAATCCATATCAGCAGAGACTTCCGCTCCGGCATGCTGAGAAGTGGCGGGTTAGTGGAAAGGAACTGACTGGCTGTTGGAGCGCGCTCCCAAACCGGCCGTTGGATCTAAAGATCAAGAGAGCAGTTGCTGCCGGAAGGTAAGGACTAAGCTGCAGCTAGCAGCCCTACATGCTTCTAGGACAAGAACAATGTCAAACTTGGCCTGATACTGACAAAAACCCCATGGCCGAGTAGGTCTCGCGCGTGTGGTTTGATAAAACGTAGGAAGAAACGACCCCTTTCCAAACTAGGTCGCTGGAAGCCGCCGTGAACAGCCTGTGGGGGTTTACCGAAGGGGAGGGCAGAGGCAGTGGGTCTCTCTAGGTCTTTCCCTGCAAGGTTTGCCACGGTTCCAGCTGCCTCACGTGAGGGCAAGCGTTCTGTTTAGACAGACACACAAACCCTGGAGCAACTTAGCGGGGCTGGTGGAGATTTGCTCTATCCGGGGAACCCCTCCGCAGACCTGCAGGGCAGCCGAAAACACATCACCGAGTTTTGTGGAATCATACGGCTGAGTGGCTCACCCCCCGCCCCAAGGTAGGCCTGCCATACCAAAACCAGCCCAATGGATTCATTCATATTAGAGAACTTTGATACCGACAGACCCTCGTACGTATCAATAAGGCAGCATCTACAGGGGGGGAATGAGAACCATGCACCCCCCCACCACTTAAGGGGAGAAAACCCTGTGTAAATGGGAGAATGGCTTGATCGCCACTGTCTTTCAACACTCCTGCTTTTCCCCCATTTCCCTAACCTGTCTCTTTTCTTTCCCTGCAAGGAAATGATGAGCTTGGGCAGACACACATTTCTTGGACCTCATCTATCCGAAAAACCGCCTCCTCCCCCATGTCCCATCACAATCGCGGAAGGTCAGTTGGGAGCGCCCTCTTGCATGGACCATCAGCACAACAAGGGTGCACAGAGAGGCAGTTTCCGTGGCTGCTCTTCAGGCATGAAACTCTCCTGCAAATCTGCCAAAGCCCGAGCATCTTCCAGAGCCAATGGAAGACTTTTATTTGGCTAAATATTTGACAGGCAGGGAAAGGGTTTTTGAAGGTTGGAGAGTCTAAATTATTTGATATGTTGTAATCTGCCCGGGGCCCTGTCTTGGGTTAAGAGCCAGTGTGGTGTAATGGCTAAGTGCGCAGTACTTGGATCGTGAGGTAGGAGGGGACCCCAGTTCAAGTCTCACCTTAGCCAGAAACTCACTGAGTGACCATGGGCCAGTCACAATATTCTCTCAGCCTAACCTACCTCACAGGGTTGGTGGGAGGATTAAAAGTTGTGTTAATTAATTCTATGTGAAGTACTCCGAGTGCCATGGCAGGGAGATGCTATATAAAAGGAGTATTATTAAGATATACATTGAAATGAACAGTAAAGACTGAACAGGCAAGGCAGATCCATTGCCTGTTTGGGCTTGGGGAGAGGATAGCGTAAAGAGGAAAGGCCAAGCTTGTTTAAAATATTAAAGAAAATCTGGTGTCTGAACTAAAGCAGCGCAACCAGATCACTTCTCAAACAATTCAACTGAGTTCCCGTTCATTTCAGCAGCCATAATAATATAAGACGTGCCCAATGGTCCACTGAACCCAGCATCCTGTCTCCAATAATGTCCAATCGGATCACAATGGGCAATCCATTTCCTGTTGTTCACTCCCAGCTCCTGGCAGCAAGACGTTACGTACTCTAAGCCCACTTGGCTAATACCGGTTGATGGTCTACTCGCCAAGAACCAACCCAATCCTTTTTTAAACCCAACGGACCCATTCTCTGGCAACAAATTCCACAAGTTTTGTGTGCTAAGTAAAAAATACTTTCTTTTATTTGTTTTAAATCTACCACCAGTTAGTTCCATGGTGTCCCCTAGTTCTAGTGCTGTTTGAGAGGGTAAAGAACCGTTCCCTATCTACTCATTCCACACTACTTGTAATTTTATAAACTTCTCTCCTATCCCCTCTCAGTCGTCTCTTCTCCAGGCTGAAGAGCCCTAACTCATCAAGCCTCCCGTCATACAGAAGCCGTTCCAGACCCTTGATCATTTTTGTTGCCCTTCTCTGGACCCGTTTCTAGTTCTACCATATCTATTTTGAGATGGGGCGGCCGGAACTGCACACACTATCCAAGGTGTGTTCGCACCATAGATTTATATAGCATCATAATATTTTCTGTTATATTCTCTATTCCTTTCAGAATAATGCTTAACACTTTCCAGACAAAATTTCCACTATTTCCTGAGTGGTAACCCCTAATTTAGAACCCAGTACTGTCTACATATAGTTTTGATTATCCTCTTTGCATCACTTCGCACTTGTCCACATTAATTTTCATTTGCCATTTAGATGCCTCCTGCAATTCCTCACAGTCCGCTTGGGTTTTAACGACCTTGAATAACTTTGTGCCATCTACAAATTTGATCACTTCACTTTTTACTTCCTTTTCCAGATCATTAATAACGATATTAAACACCACCAGTCCCAGAACAGATTCCTGGAGCACTGCACTATTTACTTGTCTCCATTGCAAAAACTGACCATTTAGTCCTACTCTTTGCTTCCTATCCTTTAACCAGTTACTCACTGACGATAGGACACTGCCTCCTAGCTTGTGACTATTTAATTTCCTCAAGAGTCTCTCGTGAAGGACCTCATCAAATGCCTTCTGAAAATCCAGATACACTCTATGGACCGGCTCACCCTTAACCACATGTTTATTACACCCTCATAAAATTCCAATAGATTAGTGAGACATGACTTCCCTTTGCTAAATCCAGGTTGACTTTTCCCCATTATGCAGTGTTTATCAAAATGCCCAGTAATTGTATTTTAACAATAGTTTCCACCAGTTTGCCCTGCACTGACACCAGGTTCACTGGTCTATAGTTTCCAGTATCACCCCTGGAGCCCTTTTTAAATACTGGCGTTACATTTGCTACCCTCCGATCCTTGGATACGGTGGCAGATTTCAGCGATAGTTTACAAATTACCAATAGTAGGTCTGCAATTTCATACTTGAGTTCCCTTCAGAACTCGGGGGTGATCATTAGGGGGTGAGACACCGGGGAGAATACCAGATACCGGATGTACCGGTATCAGATCTCCCTGGTACTGGATTTACCGGTATTGGCAGACCGGATTTTTAATGTTGGCCACGGTACCGGATTTGTTACACTGCGGCTATTGACTTCAATGTCACAATGTAAAAAATCCGGTACCGCGGCCAATGTTAAAACTCCAGTATGCCGGTACAGGTAAATACCGGCAATATTGGATCTTGGGAGAACCAGAATTCCCACTCCTAGTGATCATCATCTGGTCCTGGTGATTTGTTACTATTTAGCATGTCAATTTGCTCTAGAACCTCTTCCATAATCACGTTGATCTGTGACAGCTCTTCCGATTCATCACCTACAAAAATAGTTCTGGGGTGGGTATCTCCCCAACATCCTCGGCAGTGAAGACTGAAGAATTCATTCAGCTTCATTCTCTGCAATGTCCCTAGCTTTCCTGAGCACCCCCTTTTACCCCCTGGTCATCTATCTACTGGGCCAACAGGCTCCTTGCTTCTGATGTACTTGAAAATATTTTAATAAATTTATAAAAAAACGTTTTATAAATTGCCCTTCTTGTTTCTGAGAACGCTCCGTGAATTTGTACATCGCAAAATGTTGGGACCTCTTCCTTCACTGGTGTAGCAGAGATGCTTTCCCTCTGTCCCCCTCACGTAGCCATGTCAACAAAAAGAGTCCTCTGCCAGAGAACTCTTGTACCGCTGGCTGCCTCTGCAGCACTCTGCGTCTCTTTGTAAAGCTTGGCTGAAAGAGTTTCCTTCCTTCCTTGTCTTACCACTCTTCGATTTCTTTACGTGGCTCTAACATAAAACACTTGGGATGCAGCCCGTACGCAAGGCCCTCCATAGCCAGAGCGATACTGCGTTATACATCCTCTTTAGTTATCCGTAAGGCGATTCAACATCCTCATTCACCTGTGATTAATGAACCGAAATGGGCTTGGATTACCGGATCCTGTGATGAAGCACCTGCCGCAGGCCTGTCCAAAACACTCTCTTTACTGCTCATTGGGCAGCCATCTCTCACCGAGCCTTGCAGACGGAGAGAGACACTTAATAAAGCAACACAAATTTGTTTGCCCATTTGTCAGACTGCAACCGGCACCGACCCCGCATGGCAATTTGTGTAAGCTCTAGCTGTCTCAAAACCAGGGCAGGTTGCCATTTTTGATGCAGAATCTCCCTAAAACTTAATCTTCTGAAACGAATTTGAAGAAATGATCCAGTGGGAGCCATGCAAGAGGTGGCAGGAAACGTGGCAGTGACTCCGAGTATGGGGCTAGGATTTGGGGGGATTGAGAGGGGATGGGAGGCTTTGGAGAGGCCAATTCTGAGCGGGGTGGAAATAACTTTAAAATCAGGGATGGGGAACCTTTTCCCTCTTACCGGCCACATTCAAAATGAGTAAAAGCTCTGTGGGATGGGTAAGAGTTGGAGGCAGTGGTGCCTGAGGGGTGTGCTGAGGATGGGGGAAGGAAGGCGAGAGTCCAGATCATTGATCTATAACAATAATCTTTATTTTTATATAGCGCCCTCCCCCCCTGCCATGGCACTCGGAGCACTTTACATATAACACACAACTTTTTAATCCTCACAACCACCCTGTGAGGTAGGTTAGGCTGAGAGAATATTGTGACTGGCCCAAGGTCCACCAGAGAGTTTCTGGCTAATCCAAGACTAGAACCAGGGTCCCCTCCTTCCTCCCGGTCCAAGTACTGTGTACGTAGCCATTACACCACACTGGGTCTCTATGGCAGGAATCCACCCCCTGTCTGTCCTTGAGTGCATGCCCTCATCTCTGCTCCCTTCCCATGAGGTCACTCTTACAGCGCTTGGGGGCAGGAACTGGATCCATAGGCCAGGTCGGAGAATTGGAAAGGGGCCAAATTAAAACCAGCCATGGGCTGCACTTGGAGGATCCCCACCCCAGTTTAAATAGTCTCTGTCTTTCTCCGTCCCTCCCTCTGAAGGACAGCATGCACCCCTGCATTGCCCGGCCACCATCTCTTTCTTCCACCTTTCCCCACCCCCTGGAGAGTTGATGCAAATTGCTGTTGGCTCAAACTTCAGACCAGAAATGTGCGCTCAAGAGGCAAAGCTAAGGATTCTCACTCTTCAAAGCACGGAGCGAAAGGAAGGTTGTGTACTCACCCTGGCATCGGTCACCTTGAACTCTCGAAGGATGTACTGAGGCATGTTGTATTCGGCCATGGGGTCCACCACAAAGTACTGGTACCGTGCTGACCGCTCTGCTGGCCAATACTGATGGCACTTTTCCTACCCGGAAACACAATAATGAGTCAAGTTGGCCGGGGGATGCCATGCTTGCCTGACTGCTGGTGGGGCTGGGAGGGAATAGGTGGAAATACCTCACTCCTTTATGGGTCCTTTCCTGAAGAGAGGATGCTGTGCTAGATCAGTGGCTTTCCCCAGGGTGGGGGCGTGGAAGGTATCCTGCGGGGTGTGTGTGTGTGTGTGTGTGTGCACAAAGAGCAGCACAGCTGGCAAACATCTGGCTCCACTCTGAGCTGGGAGGAATTTCCAAAAGGACTGGCTACGCAGCAACAAGAGGGCAGGAGAGACGGAGCAAAGTGTGTGTGTGTGTGTGTGCGCGTGTGCACGCACACTGGGGCCCCAACTACCACAGACAAGGGGATGTGGTGTTAGTGGGGAAAACACAGCAAACAGGGGTCCCTGACTGGCACTTCTTGTGTCATTTATCCACCCACGTTAGTGACAACAGCGTTAACAAGCTATGCTGTCAAAAAGGATTTCATCAGGCTTACCCGACCCATCTCTCGAAGCTTGGTCAACATCACCACGATGGTGGAGTTGTTCTCCCAAAGCATCCTCCAGAAATCCTCTGTGGTCTCTGCCAGCGGCCCTTGAGTAGCGATGTACGCTTTCTGTTGTCTGCAACGAGCCACGGAAAGAGCAGATTATTAACAGATGGGAGAGGGGGGTGATGTGCTTAGCATTAGGGCTCCACAAACTTGAAAGGCAGGTGGTGGTGGATGCCTACCTGGAGATCAGCTAGGGAGTAAGTGGCTTGTAAGTTGCAGCCTTGGTCTCTAGGGCTACATCCTAATGGACAGTTAATTCAACGTACTTGGGCCTTCTGTTTTACCCCTGAAGTGTTCACACAAACACACTAAACCAAAGTTTAAGAGTATGCACTCTTGAAAAATCAGGCATACATACTCCTATTCAGTTTGTACTTCAAAGAAACTGTTTATCAGTGGGAGGCCCCGGCACATGCTGATGAACAGAGGTAAAGTGAAGTAGCTACTCCACTCCAGTTCAAAATACAAACCAAAAGGGACGTACGGACTCCTGATTTTCCAGGAGTACAAACTTCTCTTCCCACTCCTGGATAACACCCAGTTTAATGCTTTGTTTGTGTGAATGCTTCATGAGTAAACCAGAAGAAAGACCCAACTACACTGAATTAGAGACTAAGGCTGCAATTCACAAACCACTTACTCTGGAGTAGTAATTACTTATTATTTAAAACTGCAGATTAATAAGTAGTTGAACTAATACAGAGTAGTGAGTGCTTACTTGCTAGTTACTAAGTTACTTTGAAGAGCAGAAGGATTCAGATGGGATTACTTTGGAAAAAGTGGCTTGTGGTCCAAAGAGTTGAGTTCCTCCTTAATCTAGTTACAGTGACAGACTAAAACCCTACTTAATTCTGCAGAGGTGCATTCGATAGAGGCTATCATTGGGAGACTGTGATCTCAGTTGCCCCAACTCAGAAGCCAGATGGAGCTGTGTGAGCAAGAGAGAGGCAACCAGCAAGCACATCCGAGGTATTCAGACAGATTCAGGGAACTGGACCTTTTGTGAACCTGGAGGCGTGAATGCAGAAACCATATGCTGCATCTGGGGCGGATCAGAATGCTCCCACCTCAGCCTGTCCTGCCCAGGCAGAATGCCACAACGCACCACATTTTCAGATGCTGCACCTCTCTATTGCTACCTCCAAAACCAGATCATAGAACTAACTCCCTTTAGATGATTCTAGCACTGGTGGTATACTCATCTTGGGGCAGGGAGACAACGCTCTCCAAAAATCCCAACGTTAAAGCAATGGGAAGGTCAGGATTGATCTCGTAAACAAGAGTTTTGCACAATGAAATCCATCCATCTGTAACGCTCTGGGTCTAACGTTGCAGCGGCACGGATCCATGTATCTTTTAAACAGATGGAAAACACTGTGGGCTTTAACGTGTTTTCCATATATTGATGGCAAAAGGGAACCCAGTCCTGTAGCTAATGGTGTAAAATGATCAGGTTCTCAGGATAAAATTTCCCCTCCCAAAGCATGTGTGGGAGTCCTGTCCCTCACAAGTCCAAGGCGTGGGCCATTGCCGGAGGAAAAGCAATGGCTCGATGGTTGATGTTCTGACCTCAGATGGCAAATCGATCATCGTTTCCCTCTCTGCCGTGCTTTTCCAAGAGCCTATCAAAACCAGCATAGTCCGCCTAAATGCCCATTCAAAGAGTGTCGCGGTTTACCTGTATCCATCGATAAAGCTGGCGTTAATATAGTCAGAGCCCTCCACTCCTCTGATGGGCTGAAGGCAAACCCGTGTGGTCTCGTATGGCATGATGTTGACAAGGCGATTCTTGAATTTGTTGCACGGGAGGTTGGCGCTTATGAACCTGGACGTGTGGGCTTTGGAGTTGGCAAGCCTCTGGAAGGGAAAAAATGGGTATTGCTTTAATGGGCATAATAATCTCTTCCACCAGGATTTCCCTTTCTTTTAACAACAAACTTTGTTTTTATATAGTGCACTCAGAGCGCTTTACTTACAACAATTTAACACAATTTTTAATCCTCACAACCCTGAGAGAATATTGTGACTGGCACAAGGTCACCCAGTGTGTTTAGGCGAGACTAGAACCAGGGTCCCCCCTCTACCTCCCGGTCCAAGTACTGCACGCTTAGCCATTCTACCACACTGGCTCTAGTCTCAGGATGCCCCCTTCCTCCTCTGTAACGAAATGGAGATGCAACTTCATGAATGTATCCCTGTCTCTCCCTACGTGGGGCTACCTACGGTGACGGCGCGGAAGCTGCCGCTGGTGCAGAATGCGGTGATCCGGCTCCTGGTGGGGTTGGGCCGCCGGGAGCACATTACACCAGTTCTCTGATCTCTGCACTGGCTGACAATAGTCTTCGGTGCCCGATTCAAAGTGTTGGTTTTAACCTATAAAGCCCTACACGGCCTGGGCCCTGCCTATCTGCGAGACCGCCTCACTCCCTGGGTTCTAGATCGGCCCCTGCGGTTGACCAGGGGTGCCTTGTTGGAGGTCCCCCGGGTTCTCCGAGGGGCCACGCAGAATAGGGCGTTCTCGGTGGCTGCTGATCTGCGCCTTTGGAACTCCCTCCCGGTGGGGCCACTGGACAGCCTGATAGAGTTCCCGTCCACCATGCCCTGATTGGCCCTTTATCAGGCATGCTCTGTATGAGGCCACTTCCAGACCCCCCCCCCCCCCCCCCCGCACATATTCTGGCTGCGGGGGGAAATGTGCAAACCAGGATATGCGTGGGGGATCGGCTGGTCTGAAAGCCCCCCCCAATGTGGCTTTGCCGGCAAACACCTGCAGATGTGCAGAGCAGGAAATCCAGCTCTACATCCCTATGAGTGTTTGCCAGCAAAGGTGCTTTTTAATTGGTCCCTTTCCAGTTCCTGGATCTGGCCACTCTTGGTTACTATTTCCTACATATAGTGACTTTCTACATCAGGGGCCGGGAACCTTTTCTCTCCTGTTGGTCACTTTGAAAATGAGTACAAAATTAGGAACTAGTCCCTCCCCATCAAGCACTGGAAGAGGTTCGGGGGAAGGGAGCGGAGATGAGGGCAGGCACTCAATGACAGGAGATGGATCCATAGCTTAGATCCATGAACTGGACCCGTCTCTTTCTTCCCCCACCCCCAACTCCTATGAGGCCTGTGGAGCTTGTACTCATTTTCAAAGTGGCGAGCAGGAGGGAAAAGTTGTAGAAAGTTGCTCTGTGCAGGATGGAAACCAACAGCGTAGGACAAGAGGAAATGGACTCGTGCTGATGGAAGAAAGACTTTGGTTTAGTATGGGTAAGAATTTCTAGCTGTAAGGGCAGTCGGGCAATACGAATTCTCCCTCCCTACGGTGCCCTGGGCAGTGTTCCGCCCTGGGATTTTGGTAACTCCAGAAAACCCGCAGCCCTGGAACTTTGCTGCCAAGCCCTGCCGTACACCTTGCCAACACTGTGTTTCGCATTCAAACGATAATGTCCAAATCAAATGCAAACCGGGCCAGGAAATTCAATCTGAATTTCTTGAGCGCTGAGCCAGCCTCGTACAGCAGCAGCTGGGGGCTTCCCCTGGGAGCTGCCGCAACCACCCTGGAGTCAGAGACGTAATTACTGCTTTAATGTAGGAACACAGAAACAGGCTTCTCCAAAGGGCCAGTCATCTGTCACTCCATGGGGTTTCCATGGCAGGGAGCACCTGTCAGGAGCACAGACCTCTTCTCAACCTCCCTTTATTCTCTAATAAACCATCATTGCTTGTGATGGTTTGGGCTCTGGGATTTTGGGTTTAAGCCTCCCCTGTTTTCTCAATTAAAATGGCAACTTCAAGATCGCTTCATTTTTGCTTGGACTATGGAACTGTCCTTGGAAAACAGCATCCAGTCACACTTGGCATGCTGGGACTATGCCAACACACATCCGAGTGTGGACACAGGCTGTATCACTGCTTTGCCGCCCTCTGCCATTGCTCACGGAGAGTCCCTAGGGCTGGGACCTTGTGAATTTTGCACAATTTATTTTCCAAATTACATGAGAAGAAAATCCAGATTCTGGAAGCAGAATAAATGATGCAAATTTAGGGCTGAAATGAAATCTCACAAACGTGAGCAATCTCGTTGAAATCCTGGTTCTCAATACCAGCTCGGATGAATCCAGAACTTCCTGCTACTTGGGAATGTCTCGATTGAAATGTTGATTCTCGTTTTACTGATAGTTTGCTTACTGGGATCCCGTCGTCACACATACCATTTTGCCATACCGTTTACCAGTCCTGGCAGTTGCCAATTCACTACATCAAATTTAACATGTGAATAAAATCACTGATCAGGCCTACAGGGTAAACGAATTGTGATCATATAGGATAATGGAATTCTGAGCAATAAGTAGCATGGCTTTATAAATAACAAATCATTTACTGCTTTGCTGCAAAGTTCTAATTCTGATGTAATACTGAACAACAGGGAACAGATTGCCCCACTGTGACCTGTTGGGTAGTTCTCCCAAGCCACCGAGATTGGCCACTGTCGGAGACAGGATGCTGGGCTTGATGGACCATTGGTCTGACCCAGGATGGCACGACTTATGTTCTTATGTCAATTGTCGCTGCATTCCATTCTTCCTTTTTCGGTCAACAGTCTGGAGGTGACAATTCTGATTGGCAAGGCAACCAACTCGGTTTGCCAGGGGCCAGTTCAGAATTGCAGGGCATGGGACAATTCTGATTGGTTTCTAGGGGCTAATAAAAGCCATTCTAGTGCCATTTCCTCCCTCTTTTGCTGGTGACTTTGCAGCAGCTGCAAGGGCCTGGCAAGTGCAAGTCTTCGATCTTCATGGTATCTAACATGGAACTTCTACATACTATTTTTAGGTTTCTCCAATGCTCATTTTGCTAATTTCATCATGTTGCAAGGCCTTTTCTTTTTCCATTGGGCAGCATGTCTAGGAATTGCAGATAGGTGGCATCTGGCATGGATTGGGCTGTCTGATTTGCAATCCTCCTCCACGGATCCATTCTCTTCCACTATTTGTCTCCGGCTGGGGCCGGCAGAGTTTGGGGTTTGCACACTGCACGTACTAGGGTGGTATGGCATGGATTGTACTATCTGATGAGCAATGCTACCCCCTGACTGCACCCCAGTTTGGCGTTCTCTGCTCCTTTCCCCTGGATCTCTTACTGAATTTCTCTCTGGGCAGGGCAGCCTGCATTTGGGCACTGTAGAAGGCTGGGTGGCCAGCCTGCTGGCTTTCTCAGGAAGGAATGCGGTAAACAACCAACGGGACAGAAAACAGGAAATAAAATGGTCCCCTCGGTAATGCGGTAACTGGTACAATTAATGGTAAACGGTACGCGGCAAGTAGGTAAACTGAGATGGTATTTCGTGGTATTTGAGTATTGGAAAAAAACGCATCAAGTGTTGAGAAACATTCGAGCAATCGATTCCATTTCTCAATATGGTGAGAGTCCTTGCGAGTAGCATTTTAGCTGCTCCCTTCAGCTCTAAATTATACAAAATTCTCAAATTTTGAATGTAAACACAATTCTCAGCATGCCACTGCATCTATTCTGAATGTCTTAAATCTTGAACAAAACAAAACAAAACCATATCACAAACTACGCCATGGGCCTATCAGTGAGAGGAGACTCTTCTCTTGCTAGGGGGCTGCTCCTCTTCAGCAGCCGTGGCCCAGAGCCCCATGGACTCGGAATATATACTAGCCTCTAACAGTGCCAGCACGCCATTGGCTAGCCCCCAGGGCTGGTGTCTCATTGGCTAACTCATGGTGCTTCCCCACTCAGGCTGTAATTCTGTGTTGCCAGAGGCAATTTCTGCAACAGTTTGACCAAACACAACGTTCTATGGAAATGGCTGCAATTGCAGCAGCCTGGAATTCAATCCCAAGGGCCTATGGAATTTCCGTTCTCTAGTACCCCATGACATAAGAACCTGGTGTTGCGCCATTACCTTGAATTCCAGCTCCATGCCCGTGACGTGCTCTCCCACCTCTATCTGTGCCAATTTCTGGATGTAGGTGTAGAGATTCCTGGCTGGCACCTCTGTGTTCCCGCAGGCGACAGCCTCCAGCAAGGCGTCGTGGATAAAGCTGTACTGGTCTTCTGTCTGTACCATGTAGTTCCGCTGTGATCGCATGAGGGTGACGTGCCCATAAATGTCCACCGTCTTCTCATGTTTGATCCTCTCCAGCATGGCGTCGATCACGATGAAACAGCCTGTCCGCCCGACGCCCGCACTGAAAGGAGAGGGTTGGAAAAGGTTAGCAACATACCGACACCCTTCCAACCGAGGAGGAGGAGGAGGAGGAATGCTTTCATTCACGTTAACAATGAAGTCATGGAGGGGGTGGAGTGAGTAGCTGGGTGTGTGGGAGATGGACAATGAATGACAGATGAGTAGGGTGTGTGGGAGAATGAGTGAGTGTGGCAGACAGGTCGGAAGTAATGAAGACCTCATAAAAACAGCTGTAAACAGAAAGGGAGAGGGAATGCTTAGAAAACTGGAAAATCAAATCAGCGGGTCAGGTTTTCTACAGCCTTAGAGTGTTACGGAAACTTGTTGGCCATTATCTTTAAAGAGTCAAATTTACCATAGAAGCCCTCTTACCATGGGGGACGTGCTTTTTTGTTGTTGCCCAGAGTGGCATTTGGATAGGAGGGGAATCTAGTGTAACAGTCGCACCAGGATCAGCCTTACCCAGATTGCCCTGGGCCCCACTGTTTTCATTTCTTCTGGGGGTCCTGCAGGGCCCCCACTCCCTCCCAGTGGGGTCCCAAGCATGACCACCTCTAGGGCCCTGCAGAGGGTGTCCCAAGGGGGTGGGGTGACGCGGGGCCCCCACATTTTATCTTTGCTCTGGGCCCCGTCAATTCTAAGGCTGACCCTGAATCTCACAGCATGGGGGTGGGGTCTAAGATGCATCCGGAATAAGAAAGGAAGGCCTGGATAAAGGGTTTTCTAACTAACTGGGTCTTCTCCTTCTCGCCACGGGTATCGGATGAACATGTAGCATCTGATAACTGCGGGAGAGACCAGAGAAATGGAGGGGGGAAATGTGCTGCTGATTTTTTGCAGAGGAACCCAGAGTGATCCTGGTAGTTGCCAATTCACTATGTCTAATTTAAGATGTTAATAAAATCACTGATCAGGCCTACAGGGGAAATAAATTGTGGTCATATAGGATAATGGAATTCTGAGCAATAAGTAGTATGGCTTTATAAATAACAAATCATGCCAGGCAAGCTTGATTGCTTTTTTCTCTCTCTCTCTTTCTTTTTTAAAAAACAAAATTAATGGATGAGAAGGAGAAGCGTCGCAGCAATCTCCGTACGCTAGTAAAACACTCGATAATACCTCAGACAATTACTTTGGGGTGAGCTTGGATGGGCTGAAGGAGATTGCTCACCCGGCAGAATGGCAAAGGGCAACGCGTTGACTCGTGGGGAGTAGGTGTCTGGGGCAGATGCAACGAGAACTCCCTCGACATCCGCTCGCATCCTCCTCAGGGCCCGAGGGGGGGAAATGAGGCAAGCGGAGTTTAAAATGAAATTCAGAGGGGAGCCTGGAGGGGGTGGGGGCACGAGTGCTGGTGGAATTGGAAGGTGAAGAGACTAGAACCATGGGGAGAAAAAGCAGCACGTAAAATTCCGCTTGGCCCAGACGCCGAGTCAGTGAAACAGAGGACGGGGGTATTCCTGAAGTGATCCATCGCCTAGCGTGGACAGCAACACCTGTCCCCCTGCTGCAAACTCAGCTCATCCCTTGTTCCTTAACTTGCTTGTAGTTGGGTTTATTTTGTCCTGCAGTAATTGCACTGAACCACCTGCAGATGTCCCTGAATTTCAAACCAGTGGAGTAACAGTCCCCAAACTTTGTGAGGGACAGTGGGGAACGACCGCGTTGGGGTAGGGGTCGCTCAGGGCTGTCCTGCTGGCTGTAGTGATGCCGGCTGCGGGCTCTTTTCCTGGTGGGCAGTGGCAGCTGAGGCCGAGGACCGGGACTGGGAGGTGGTGTGTGTGCTCACATTCACTGATGCATGGCAGAGTTAAGCCCTGCCCCTATTTCTCATCGCAAGTGCAAACTGAGAAGATTGCCATCCCCCAACCCCCTAGTTTGGGGGGGGGGGGATGTGTCCCTCGTGTCCCTCATAATAACCCCCCCCCCCCAACACACACCACCTGATTGATAGCACACACTGGGAAGATTTAGCAGCTGTTGCTTGCTGGAAGGCGGCACCTTGGCATTCTTTTTTAAAATCCACTTTTAATTCTGAACCTTATTTGGATGCATTGAATTACCCTCCGCTTTGCAGAGTTTACACCTTATTTCGTTTCCAGCTATTTGATTCAGCGGTGATCAGAAGCCACTATGACCAGACCCCTTACGAGCAACGTGTATGCCCCTGTGGATCTGGGGAAATAGAAAATTTGGAACATGTTGTCTTTTATATCCATTTTTATGAGGAATTAAGATGGCAGCGGATTACTCCTATATTGGCGGGTAAAGGATTTCTCTCTGTGAGATGCAAACTTTAATTATTACTAGCCTTCACTTCTGGTCTTAATATTCAATCTATGGCATCTTTTCCTTTTTTTAGCTATTTGCCTATGTGACAAAATGTCAGAAATGTGTCTGTTTCATTTTATTTTTGTATATTGTTTCATCTGTACACTTTTTGATTGCTTTTATGCAGTAACAGCTATTTATGGCTAATTCCTGAATAAACTGGACTGTAGCACACGCCCTCAGGGAGGCAGATAAAGGATCACAGGCAGGGGTACAGATTTTGCCCCACACGCAGAATGTGGGTTTGTGCCACTCAGAGTGCTGGGCGGGAGCCTGTAGATAGCATTAGTGATAGACTTGCAAAGCTATTTGGCTGCATACAGAGGCATCATGCCTGGGGCAGGTGGCATTTCACAGTCTCTCTCTCTCTAAAGCTTTGCTGAAGATGCCTCCTGTCATGTTCTGGGCACCTCAGTATAAAGCTGACGGCAATACGGTCTAGGGGAGTCCGGAGAAAAGCAAGGAAATGGATGAGGCTGTTGGGATGGATAAGGGACGATTGGGAGTGAGTGTGGCTTGGGGACAGGTACGGGCTGGGGTATGGTACTACACTACAAACATTTGATGGGCAAAAATATCCGAAAGAGGGAATTATTTAAAGAGCTACATGGGGGTCGGACTAGAAAAAAGTCCATTGAAACAGCAGGAGAAACTTCCTGAGAGTGAGGATGCTTGCACACGTTACTGGGGGAGACTTCTGTGAGGGCAGCCACGGCTCTGTTGTCACAGGAATCAGCACACGTAGGAAGGAGCAATTCCGCTTTTCTCCCATGAAAACACCCAGGATTGCAAGAGCTACGTCTGGGGACCCATTCATGCGCTAGTGTTTTCATGGGAGAAAAGCGGACTCGTGCTTTCCTTACGTGCGTTCATTCCCATGACAACCGAGCTGCGATTGCCCTTGGGGAAGTTTCCTTCCTCTCCCAGGTAACGTGTGCAAGAGCCCTGAGCTGGGTCTCCAGTGGAAGTAGCTCTCGCTTGTGTCACTAGACCGCACAAAGCAATGGATAAACACGCTGCAGCAGCAGGAGGAAGACGGGACAATAGGTTTCCTTCCATTTCTGACTGGCTACGCTCCACGCCGGAGGAAGGGTCCTGCGCGGCCAACAGCAGTTGGTCCAATAAATTAGATCATTCAAACCACCGTGTCTCCTTCAATCTCACTCCCTGGGTCCTGGATCGGCCACTGGGGTGCCTTCTTGGAGGTCCCCCGAGTAAATCAGGGGGCCACTATGCAGAGGACGTTCTTGGTGGTCGTACCGCAGCTGTGGAACTCTCTCCAGGAGGAGACTCGTCTGGCACCAGATCTGCATACTTTTGGGTGGGCTTGTAAAACCTGGCTGTTCCGCCAGGCATTTGTTGGAGGGGACAGGGAAGGGAGGGATGGGATGGGGATGAGTGTTTTTTTTATATATATCATGTTGTATTTTAATTGAATTATTATTGTTATTTTGTTGTTCTTGTAAGCCGTCCCGAGCCGCCTGTGGTTGGAGAGGGTGAGGTATAAGAGTTTTAAATAAATAAATAAATAAATAAAACTCACAGCCTCAGTTCCCCATCTGTAAAATGGGAACGTGAGTGTGTCAGTCTTTCCCTGTATTTCCCTCAACTTTGTCTACCTTAGATTAAAACAACCTTTATTGCTCAGCCAATTTGGTCATTGCACATATCATATTATTTAAAAATAAGCAACCATACAAAATATAATAATCCTATAAAATCATTATAAAATAATTGAAAATTAATATAAACGACATGCCCGATAAGGTAATTCCCCTTCTGGGCACTCCTAGGGGCCACAGTAGTAATTTCCAGTCGCCCTTAATACATAAATTTACATCCATCCATTTATTTATTTACTTACTAGCTTTCAGTTTCAGAGTAAAAACTGACCATAGAAAAAGGGCTACTTTCCATGTAACCCCTGTTGAGCGATCGTCCAGCAGAAACGCAACGTAAAACTCCCGAGCCCTTCCCGGGAAGGGAGCGATCAAGGGCAAACTATTCCTCTTAGGAGCTTCCGTGTAGCACAAACTATCTAGTAAAATATGCTTCAAGGTGTCAATCGGTTGTCGATTACATTGGCATAACCGTTCCGCCAGAGGAATACCTCTGTATCTGCCTTCTACCAGGACTGAGGGGAAGGAGCAGAAAGAACCTCCTGTATTTAGTCCTAGAGCAGCTATCCAAGTAAGGCAGAGGGGAGCGCATTTTATTGGCAACCAGGGGATATAGAGCCAGCGCCCTACTATCCCCAATATCGGATCTTACTTCTTGCCACATATTGTCAGACAGTCTTCCTGCCAATAATTTTTTGGCCCCCTTATATCCTAGCGGGGCCGCAGCGGTTGTGTCAAAATCCATACAGTTTATTTTGCCCACCACAGACTTGGCCCATAAATTCGGAGTCTTAGCCTCCATTACTAATTGAGATAGGGGAGCAGCCATCTTACCGAAGAGTCGCAGCCAGTAATTAATTGCACCTGCCCAAACCTTCTCAGATAAGGGGAATAATCCGCATTCCAAGCCGAGAGCCAGATCACTAGCTCCGGATGGAGCAGACAAAAGAGACTGGATAAAACCCAATCGGAATTTTTCTAAATTTTTAAGTTTGTCCATAGCCCACAAATGGGCTCCGTACAACAATTGAGGGCAAAAATTTTAATCGCCGGCAATACCAAATAGCTGCCCCTTGACTTAAAGAAGGTCACTAGAGCTTTTATTAACTTATGGGCCTTGTCCTGTGCTACCTGTAATTGCAGAGACCAGTCTCCATTGGCTTGGAATAGGAGTCCCAGATATCAGAAAGCCTGGACTTGTTTGATCTCCATATTGTCCACAGTCCATTTGTCTCTAATTTCTTTCGGGAAAAGACCAACACCTTAGTTTTGTCATCATTAATTTCTAAGACATTTTCTGGACAATACTTCCCGAAAGTCTCCCGCAGTCGCCTCAGACCCACCTGTGTGCGAGAGAGCAGCACCGTATCGTCTGCAGAGAGAAGACATGCAATATCGGTTTCCCCCTATTTGGGGGGCATGGAATGACTTGTCAGCAAACTCTGCTACAACATCATTCAAATAAACGTTAAACAGTGAGGGGGCTAATACGCAGCCCTGTTTGACACCCCTCTCAGTTTTAATTCTATCAGACAGGGCTCCCCCAGTATTCATTCTAACCTTTATCGAGGTGTTCCTATAAAGATTATAAATTAGAAATAGCAGTCTTTTGACCATGTGTAACGCGGCCAGTTTTTGCCAGAGCCGCTCTCTAACGATCGAATCAAATGCTCCTCTAAGGTCAATAAATGACACATAAAGTGCCTCTTGTAGGCCTGTGTATTTCTGGATTAAATGTGACAATAAAAAACAATGATCAACAGTCACTCTCCCTTCTCTAAAGCCAATCTGCTCATTGTTTAGAATGTTATTTGCTTTCAGCCAACCTTCAAATTTCAACAACAAAAATGTTGCATCAAGTTTACTGACTGTAGTGAGCAGGCTAATAGTCCTATAGTTTTGGGGGTCAGCCGGATTAACCTTCTTTAATATCGTCACTACTATGGCCTGGGCCCAATCAGGGGGGACATTTCCAGAAGCATTAATCCTCGTGAACAGGGCCGCCAAAACTGGGGTCCACCAGTCTAATTCAGCTTTTAGCAATTTAGCTGCAACAAAATCCGACCCCGGTGCCTTACTTCCTTTTAGACCATCAATTAGTTCCACTAACAGGTCGGGGGTGACCGGCTCCCACTCAGACATAATTTGGGGAAATTCCACCAGCTTTACTATCGTTCTTGGAGCAGAGAACCGGGCTTCAAAATGTTCCTTCCAGGTTGTTGCTGCAACACATGCCTTACCCAAGACCTGCTTCTCCTGCCCTATTCCCATCACCAATTTCCAAAATTTGTGCGAGTTGGTGTCTGGATGCCTTATCAAGTGAGTCCCAAGCAAGCTCGCTTGAAGTGGTACTCCCTCTTTAATGTCAAAAATTTCCTATAATCTCTTCTGCAGATCCTCAACTCTTCCAGGTGGTTCTTTCTTTGTGTGGATCTAAATTTGTGGTGCAAACACCTAGGTTTACTCCTCGCCACCTTACACTCACCATCGTACCAACCAAATAAGCCCACTGGGCGGGGACATGCCTCTGTGTACGCCTAGTAGCTCTATAGAAATAATTAGTAGTAGTGGTTAAAGCAGGAGGCTAGGGTGGCGATTCCTCTGCTCCTCCATTTGTATACTTTCTTGTCTTATTTCCCCTGCTGCACAGTAGGGCAAAGGGCACTCGCCTATCTAACCGGGATGGGTACAGCCTCCGATGGTGTCGGCTCAGGAGCAGTCAATGAAACTACGCTGTTTTACACCCACTGCAGAGTCTATCCCTGGATAAAACACTTTGAGATTTAAGATGCAGATTACAGCTGCATACCAGCGAGGAACCCGCATTCACTGCCTGATCGGCGATCGCCATCGCTGTAAGTCTGGCAAACGGAGCGAACAGGGGGCCCCGTTCAGATAGGCAACATGCTCACTGGGTTTGATAAGCAATAGATCAGAAAAGGAGGAATAAAGGAGAAAGCAAAGGAAAAACCTCTCTCTTAGAAGGGGGTGGGGAGATGGGGGAGCCTTGCATCCCAGAAGCTTGTCCCCTTCCGCTATGGGCCATGGTCTAGCACCTGAGGAATCTGTTAGAGGGAGGTCTCTGCTTATCCGAGCTGGCAGAGTCAAGAGGGCCCCGTCGCCTCCATACTGCTGTTATTATGAATCATTTTGCAGCACACTCCACTCCCTCAGCATACAAGGCTAGATGCTTTCCGCCTGTAAGAACTCGCCGTCCAAGGGAATTTGCATTAAACCCAAGAGCAAGAACTTCAAAAAGTTTGATTTTTGTATTGTCTGGGGACTCAAGATGAAAAGGCTGCGTCTGATATGGGGCCTGTCATTCCCCGATACTGCCCCGTTTCTTACGCCTCTTCATCTGGGACACGGGCCATGATGAGGGAGCTCTCATCAGACACGGGTTTGTGACAATTCCAGGTAGAGGCTCCAAGCTGGAACAAAGGGTTGGTATGATTTGCAGGCTTGAAAAGCATGTTTATTTAATCACTCAGATCTTTAGGCTGGCTGAGAGAACGGCGGATGCTCTAAAGAGCGAGATGGCTGCATCACTTTCCCCCTTACCTCGACGCACAAAAACGTTTGGGCAACATCAAGCAACATCAAGCTCGCATGTAAAAGGCATTTGTGACTCAGCAGGGCCCCATGGACCGGACCGGCATCTTTGCTGCTGGAAAGAAAGGGTTTCCTCCTACTAGTCAAACATGCGTAGGCCTCTTTTCATAAAGGCCCCCTTGATCTCCCTTAATTAGACTGTGTCGCACCTGAAACCAAGCAGGTTGCCGGCGCTTTCGGCAAGAACGGAGCAGCCGATCAGGGATCTGGTCTCTGGAACTTGCACGTTGTCAGCCCGCTTTAGTCATTTTCTGAGGCAAGTGGAAATTGCCATCTGCAGCATTAGTGATAAGGTGCCCGCTTACTGAGACTATTTAAATGGCCCCCTCCAGGAGAGGCAGCTTAAGTCGGATTCTCCCGGCCGCCTGTAAAAAATTCAGACGCCACTTTCTTCAGCAGCGAGTGACCTGCAGGCTCCCTCCAGATTTCTCCTGAGAAACGAGGGGGATTTATCGGACTTAAGTCTGCGGCTGCTCCTCGTTGCATTGTAAATTGAATTAGGGAATGCTACCTGCCCCTGGGGGGCCTTTGCTCTGTCACTCACTGCGCTGTGTCAGAGCGATTGCACCTATCAAAACTCTCTTCAGATTCTGTTCGTTCTTTCCCTTTGCCAGCCCAACTGCTTCCCATGCCCCATGCGGCGGCACTGACCCTGCCTCCGCCCACTTTAACACAAAGGAGCCTGGATGCTTCTGAAACTGAAAATAAACCAGTTCACCTTCAAGGTTCTTTGTGGCTGTGATCCCCCATCCCCCCCCCCCCATATCTTTCTGCACTTGTTTCCCACTACATTCCCATCTGGGAGCTTTGCTCTTCCCCTGCTATCATCCTTGCCTGCCCCTGAGTCGCCTGCTCCCTCTTTCTCCCATGCTGCTCCCCTTGGTATTCCCTCCCTGAACACATTCACTCCGCTCTCCCCTCCTGACCTTCAAATCCCTCCTAAAATCCTACTTCTTCTGTCAGGCTTTCCCTAGCTCCTGAGGGGATGACCTCAGACTGCTCACTGATTCATGCAGGGTCCCCTTCTGCCTTGAAACTAAGCTAAGGATGGACCCCTGCAACTTCTCAACTTGGTGAATGTCTCCCTGTCTCTCCCTCTGTTCCCCCCTCTCTTGTCTCTCCTAGATTGTAAGCCCCTCAGGGCAGGGACCTAGCTCTAAATAGTGGCTGTTCGGTGCCAGGTCCATTGCCCATAAACACTCAATTAATTACTCCATGAAGCACAGGTACCAACGCAGTTCCCAAATGCTCCAATCCCAGCCCCAACTAGAAACCAAGCGCGAGGACTGCGGCAGGAGGCTGCATGGGAAGTCATTCCTGTGGGGGCCTGGGAGAAGATGTCTGAACCCACCGGCAAGGATCCATTTCCCATCTCTCTGCCAGACGCAAGTCCGTGGGGGTGGTCTGAAGGGGTCCGGTACCTGCAATGCACTACGATGGGGCCGGCATCGGGAGGGTTGCAGGTTTTCACCCTTCTTAGGAAAGCCAGGAATGGCGTCGGGTATTCCGGGACGCCGTGGTCAGGCCACGCTGTGAACTGGAACTGCCGCACCTCCCTCTTCTCACTGGAGCCGTTCTGCAAAGACGCAGGGGAGAGGGAGTTACGCATGGGGTAAGGCAGGGGTGGGAAGCCTCAGGTTTGGGGGCCAAATATGGGCCATGGCTAGTTTTTATTTGGCCCCTTTCCAGTGCCTGGATCTGGCCCCTTCATCCAGTTCCTACCCCCAGGTGCTGAAAGAGTGGACTAAGGTTCGGGAGTGGAGATGAGAGCCTGCACACGAGAGTAGAGGAGAGACCCATGAGCTTTCTGGAGTGCACTCCTTAAGCACCCCCCGCCGCGCCCCCCCCAACTTCTACACCGTCCTTGGAGCTCATACTAGTTTCCAAAGGAGCCCAGGGGGTGGAAAGTTCCCCACCCCTGAACCAAACAAATGCCATGAGGCATAACTGCCACCCCAATCCTAACAACCCTGAAGGGGCTGATTTAGCTGGAGGAAGAAACCTCACCTTGTGAAGGGAGAACGTCCGGACGCAGAATGTGGCCAATTCAATGGTGTCCAGCAACGTAACTTGAATCATCCCATAGGTCTCTGTGCCCCGGCCTGGCCAGTACTGGTCACACTTTATCTGGAAGGCAAGAGTCACCACTAAGCACCAGAGTTCATGCCAAAGAGCAGGGAGCCGTAGCTGACATCACAGCTGGTCTCTGATACATACAATTATTGTTATCATCATGCCAACAATGTGCCTGGCCCAGTCTCGATTAGAGACAGGTCCCTGCCCCGAAGGGCTTACAATCTAGGATGGACAAGGGGAGGGGAACACAGGGGGAGACCAGGATACATTCATGAAGTTGCAAATGCATGTGCTTAGCTTAGTTACAGGAGAGAAATTCATTGGTGATTTTGGCGAGAGCAGCCTAGAGAGATTGGAGAGGGCAGGTTGGAGGGGGTTAAGGGAGAGACTGGAGGAGAGGAGAGGACGGACACCAAGAAAGATTTTACAGACTTCAGGTGATAAAGAATCTCTCAGCAAGCTGTTCCAATCGTTAGAATTACAGAATTGTAATTCTAACCCTTTCCTTGTTTAATTTAAGTCTATTCGCCTAGGCCTGTCCTCAGTGAACAACTGGGCACCATTTTGCTTGTAGTAGCCTTTTATGTATTTGAAAATGAATCATGAAAATGAATTTTCTTGCTCGCTCGCAGTCTGGCTTTCATGCGGGTTCTGGCACGGAGACTGCGCGTGTGGCCTTGGCCGACGACCTCTCCCGGGAGTTGGACGGGGTCGTTCGACCCTGTTAGAACTCGGCTGCATTTGATACCGTTGATCATGAGTTGTTGGTGACTCGGCTGCGGGACCGGGCAGGGATTGGCCGGACCGTTCTTGAATGGTTCCGCTCTTTCCTGGCTGGGAGAACCCAGCGTGTGGTGCTGGGGGAGTTTTCATCTCCCCCCCGGGGCCTCACGTGTGGGGTTCTGCAGGGTTCCATCTTATCCCCTCTCCTGTTCAATGTGGACGTGCAGCCTCTGGGGGAGGTTGTTAGGGGGTATGGAGTGAGAGGTCATCAATATGCTGATGACACCCAGCTATATTTCTCATTTCCTCCGACTCAGGCCCGGCCGTCTCGGTGCTTACCCGGTGTTTGTCCGCTGTGGGGGATTGGATGAGGGCGAGCCGCCTGAGACTAAATCCTGACAAGAGGGAGGTGATGGTTTTGATGGGGTCCGCCCCCCCCCCCCCGGTTTCTCAGGTCCGGAGTGTGGGGGCGCTCCTGGACCCGCAGCTCCGCCTGGATGCCCAGGTGACGGCTGTGGCGAAGGGGGCATTTCGCCAATTACATCTGGTGCGTCGGCTTAGGCCGTATGTCTCGGACTCGGATCTGGCCACAGTCATCCATGCTTTTATTACCTGGAGACTGGATTACTGCAACGCGCTGTACGTGGAGCTACCCTTGGTGTTGGTTCAGAAACTGCAGCTGGTGCAGAATGCAGCGGCCTGTCTCTTAACGGGGCGGGCCGACGCGAGCACATCACACCGGTGCTTCGCTCTTTGCACCGGCTGCCGGTAGGTTTCTGAGCTCAATTCAAGGTGTTGGTTTGGACCTTTAAAGCCCTAAACGGCTTGGGCCGCGCCTACCTGTAGAACCGCCTCACCCTCCGGGTCCTGGAGCGGCCCCTGCGGTCGGCTGGGGGCGCCCTCCTCGGGGTTCCCTGGGTGTCCACTATGAGGAGGGCGTTCTCCGCGGCTGCGCCGCGGCTGTGGAACTCCCTCCCGTCGGAGATCCGCTTGGCTGCCGGTCTCCCCTCTTTCCGCAGACAACGTAAGACCTGGCTGTTCCGCCGGGCCTTTCCCGAGGGAGATGGGGTGGGTGGGGTTTTACATTGTTTTAACTGAAATTATTATGGTTATTTTAATGTTTTAATGCTTGAAATGTTTTAATATATTGTGAGACGCCCCGAGCTGCCCGAGGGCAGGAGGGGGGGGCGGCAAATAAATAAATAAATAAATAAATAAAATGTCCCTGCTCCCTAAATTTTCTTTTCCCCCAGTCTCACCATTCCCAGGTCCTTCAACTTCTCTTCATTGGTTTTCCCCTCCTTCCATGGATGGAGGGAGATGGGTGCAAGGGGGGGGGGGTGCAGCTGCACCTGCACTCCCACCTGGCTCCGCCCCTTCTGAGTGAACACCCTGCCCTCTTCCAGAGCGTCATGACATCACACTTGAAAGGGGGCGTGGTCATATCAGAAAGGGGCGGGATAAAGCAGCTCTTCTGTCCCCTCCCCCCGAACGTAATTCTGCTGGAATTCTCGCTCCGTCCTCCTCTATCTTCGCCGCTCGCCTCTGAGCCCACCCAGCTGGCCAGGATCTTGCTTAAAGTGACTTAAGGAGAGGGCAGGATTTGTTTTCAAACACTAAAAGGCTGCAGCCGCCCCCAGAGGGAATGCCCCGGCCTGCTTTCATGTGCTCCCTCCCCTCCATCCCAGATTGCGACGAGCCACTCCTCCCTCTGCAGCGTCTCACCCGCGATTTCTCCTCCAGCTTAGTCATCATGACGACGGTAGCAGAGCGTTGCTCCCACACCATCCTCCAGAAGTCTCCGAAGGTCTCCGGCAGGGGGCCCTGCGTGGCAATGTAGGCGTTCTGCTTCCGGTAGCCGTCGATGTAGTTGGCGTTGATGTAGTCGCTGCCCACGATCCCTGCGTTCAAAGAGACAAAACAGAGTCCACTGGTTTGGTAAGACGTTACTTCGAAGGGAAGGGATAAACTTAAGCGGAAAAGGAAGAGAGGCCCCTGCCAGAAATAACCAGGCGCTCAAACATCCCCACAAACGGGGGAAATTACAGGACGAGACCTCCAAGCTACTCAAGAGACTGCCCAAAGCGGAGGGAAGAGGACAACCAGGACCTCGGAAATGGGCGTGGTGGATGGAAGGAAGCTCTGCCCCCATGACCAACTCAGTCATGGGATCCATAGACAAAGACTTTGCGTAACGGGGAGGCGGCGGCTGTGGCCCGTGGGACCAAATCTGGCCTGTGGCTGGTTTGTATTTGGCCCCTTTCCAATTCCAATCTAGCTGCTGCCTTCATGCACTGAAGGAGTATGACTTGGCAGGGGTGTGTGTGCGTGTGGAGAGAGAGGAGGACATGCATGCACTCAAGGATGAGGGATGGATGAATCCATGGCATGGGTCCATGATCTGAACCTTCCCCCTTCCTTCTCCCATCCCAAGCACACCCCTTAAGTGTCCCTCACAGGCCAAACTCTTATTTGGCCTGCGGAGCTTGTAGTATTTTTCAAAGGGTGAAGGTTCCCCCCACCTCTGCTGCGGAGCAACCCTAATTCTCTCCTGGAGACGGTGAGCCAAGCTCTCAACTCCACAGGTCTTGCTGAAGTCAGTAAAGCCTCCGGCCACGCGCGAGATGAACCACCCTGCTTTTGAAGACGTGTGAGATTTCAATTACAACAATACCCCCTCCCCATCCATACGCCACGGTGAAGACCCTACTTGTCCAGATGAACGAGGGGTCTGGGTAAAGGTTTATAAATCAAGTTCAGAATAAGAAGAAAGAAATCCAGATAAGGGAGGTTTTTACTGTTTTACATTTTAAATACCCATCTGGGTAAGGGAGCCAGACTGCCCAGGTTTCCCTCATTCTAGAGTTGTGTCAGATCCTGAAAATGTCGGGTTTCTGATGCAATGGCTGAACCAGGAGCCCCCGGATTATTTTTAGATGAAACATTCTTTCCCTGTGGTCGAAAAACTTGGCTGGAGTCCACTGAGGAAATAAGTGGCTTTGAAATTACTGACCGTCGTGACTTCTTTTAATTATGCAATGCCATTTTTATAGTGGGCTTTTTGCTGGTAGGAATGAAACGTGTGCCAAGCTACCACTGACGGTTTGGGGGATTATCTTCTTTTTTAAAAATCTTAGCTGGCAGGAAGATAGGATGTAAGCACTGGAGGAGAAGTGGTTTAAAATGGCTGCAGCTACAGGTCAGTGCTGGGGCTCAGCTTTAGAGACGCACTTCAGAGAAATGACTAGGTTGGTGCAGGGAGGCTACTGCTGTTTGGGCACTTGTCCCGTTCTGATTTACAGCAGAGCTGCCGGCTGCACTGGCTGGTTTTTGTAATCCCAAGATTAACTCGCTATGGAAATGTTTAATGCAAACTTCAGAGCAGGAAGCGGCAGTGGTATTTCAGGTCTTCTTTCCCTTTCAGAAGAGGGCAACGGAGGGTTTGGAGGAGGCCACCATAGAGGTTACAGAGTTTGGAAAGCAAGCCTTATGAGGGAAGGTTGAAGAACTGAGCATGTTTAGTAGGGACGTGTGAACAGAACGCGGTTCGGATGTTCTGTCGTTCGGTTCGAAACCTGAGTTCGGGTTCGGTTGTTTGGTCCGGCGGAGTTCGGTTTGGCTGAACTTGGCCAAACATACGAAAACAGCGCTATCGATACCGAAATATTTGTTTGGTATCGGTATAATTTGGCCCCAAAACCACCCCTGGTCTCCACCCCTGGTGCCAGGAAGTCTGCTCCTCAGCTGCCTCCCCCTTCCAGACATGTTTTTCCTGCCCAAAGTCACATTTTTCCCACCCCCGAACTTTTCTGAACTGTTCGGCCGCTCGAACGTTCGGTTTGGACGTTCGGTTCGGTCGTCCGAACAGGCCAAGTTCGGCCCGAACTCTGAACATCCGAACAGCACTTGTCGAGGAGCACAGAAGCGGTCAGCATTTCACACAACACTCAGAGCGTGGGGTTTGGGCAAATACTCTTTCAAAAAGAGTGTGTAAACAGATCCTCAGGATTTCCCCTACCCCTAGCCAGGTGCTCCCCCTCATATCAGACTTTATGCTCCCCCTAAAGAATCAGGAAGGATCGTGCCCCCTCTCTTGCACACATCCATGAGAAGGCTTTTGCCTTTCCCCCCCAGCGAATACAAGCCAACACTGAACTCTTTAAAGCCTCTTAATGACTTAAATGGCTTGTGCAGTAGTAATGAGAAAAAAGAACCAAGTTGAGAGAGTGTCATTTTTTTGTAATAAGAAATGCAACGTACATGACATTTATTTGTCATGATTGGAGGTTGAAAGAAAAATAATTTATAACATTACAAAAAACCCACATCATTAATAAAATAATAATAACCAATACAATGTAATTAACCATCAGCAGGAGCTACAAACGTGATGGTCTACACACGGCTAATGCAGGAGCTAGATTCGCCACCGTACATATAATACAGTCACAAGGATTTGCCAATAAATAAGATATTCTTAGGTTCATGCCCCAATGACATCTTTTAGCTAACAAAGGCTTAGCAAGAGCCGACTGAATTTTATCTGAAAATGGACACTTAAATAGAGAATAAGGAAGGTCCTCAACTTCTTGTAGCCACATGGGCAAAAACACAGATTGAATGGTATGTGGTTGTACCTCCCCCTCTAATACCATAGAAGGCATCAGATCGAGAGGGTCAGGGCATGCTGTAATGTAAAATTATTTATTATAATTAAATATCTTTCCAATTGGTGGTGTGCCTTAAATTTTGCATATCAAGGTGCTACCTTAACTGTTGCTAATGCAGCCAAATAGTTTTTGATATAAATATCACCAAGTCTCATTTTAAACATCTCCTTAGCTTTGGCTTCTGAAAGCCCCGAGGAACAATTACATGGAAAAAACAGCAGTCCTAAGAATCGTATTCAGTCTCCCTCTCCATAGTGAACTGAAACCTAAATTAATTTGTTCAGTCGCAACAGAGCTTAGGTAATCTATCGTCTGACATAGCCAGGAGGCGCCGCCAATATGCAAACATGCATAAAACAATCTTAACCTCCACCAGAAGAACGTCCGTCGCTGCCCTGGTCATGCAAGATGCGGTGCCCTTTTGAACTGCCAAGATAGATCTAAGAAACCAGTTATGGAAATGTTCCAGTTCTAATGATTCAGAGCATCTCCACACTTTCCGCACCATAGAGGGCTTGCGGACATAATTTATGATCCAATATCTTAAGGGCCGGAAGTAGCAACCTTCCCCCTGTCGTGCATCAGAACTTGAGTATTCCATTTGTGGAAATAATAAGAAATGCAACAGACTGAGCGGATTCCAATTTATGCTGGCTTGTTGGCAGCCACCCTTAATACTTGTTCTTTTGAAAATGAAAATTCAGTTTCTCCCCGTCCCCTATTTATCTTGGAAAGGGGATTTATTTCAGTAATTAACTCAGCCACTCGACCGTCTTAGCTCTAGCCTTTAACTTCAGCCAGGGGACACTAGAACTTCTCCCATCTTTTCCCTGCTCTTGAGGCCCAGACGGATCGTTCCTGATCAAGGAAGGGCAACTGCAAACGGCTCATCCATGTAGCTACGTCCCTACGTGATACAAGATGGAGGCGTGGGAGGGTCAACCGAGCGCCGTCCATCCAGAGAAGAGAATTTGGAGTGAGCAGGTCCCACTGGAGGGACTCCTTTAGAAGAGATGTCTTACAACTCAGTGAAGTCATCTAGCATCCCAGTTTGTAACGCAGTAGCCATAGTGACAGCCAAGAGTTGTGTGCAGTTTAATCCAGAGACTGTCTCAGATCACGAAACCGGTCAGGAAATGGACAATAGCACATTAAACTGCTTGTTCTTGGTAATTAGCAGGATGGATTTTAGAGAATGCTTGACTGTTTGTGTTAATTATCCGACTAGGAGTTGTTCCAGCACACCTAGTTTTGCAAACACTGTCGGAGCACAGAAGACATAGTCACAGTGGCCTTCTTTGAACTTTATTGCCAAATCTACTCCTAGCACCCGACGATCTTCAGAGCACCACCCACCACCCAGCCCTTGCCTTCTTCCAACCAGTAGACGAGCTGGACCCTTCCTGAGACGCAGGCACATGGCCAACGGAAGCCTACTTCTGTCTCCCAGGGAAAGTAAAAAGGACACAGTCAAGCTTTTTTTTTTTTTGGGTCAATGAGCCACTTTCAAAGTTCAATATTTATGGGGAGCCACAACTTCTATTTTGAAAGTTAAGTCAGACACATAGGTTATGCCCTAAGCTTGTAAACAAGCAGAACATAAAAAGGTCAAAACTAATAATAATTTTTATTATTTGCTTTTTTTAGCGTACTTGTCTCTAAGAAACTCCAACCAAGATGGTTCAAAATGCCACTTTCTTCCTGCGGTAGCAGCTCTGGGCTTCTCCTAGCCCCCACCCCCCCTGTCAGGAGCCTCAGAAACACTGGGTGCATTTTAATCCACTCCTTGCTGGTTGTGAGGTGTGCGCTCTCTCTCTCTCTCCTCCCCTCCCTTCCTCTCAATATTTTGCATTTGTTTATTGAGCTGTAGGGAGCCACATGGAAGAGCATCATAAGCAGCATATTGGTTTGCAAGCCACAGGCTAGAGGCTGCTGAACTGAACTGTGTGTCAAACAAAGCAGTGTCAGCCTCTGGGGAATGGGATCAGGATGAGAACCCTGCAACCTCATTCCTTATGTGGCAGGACTTTCCCTGAACATACATACCTAGCTATCCAACTCTAAGATTCTATAGCATCTATTATACTACATATACGCACCCCCCCAGTGGTCCTACTTTCAGCTCACCTGGGGGATTGTAAAACACACAGACAGGAATGGTGGGTACTCTATGGCCCATGGACAAAAGCTGCAGTCTAGCCGAGACTCAGAGCACCACTCTTACCTTCAATGGGCAGCAGGATGACGCGGGAATGGTCGTAGGCGATCACATTGGCATAGCGGTTTTTGGGCTTGTTCACTTCGAGGTTTGAGTGCTCCCACGTTAACTGCTGGCCAGGGTCAATGGACTGAAGGAGAGGAAAACACCAGAGTCAGGAAAAAGGAGGAGTAATCAGTCAGCTCTTTGCATTTTGGAAGGTCAAAGTCATGGACTTGTGGTTATGGCATAACCTCGGTCTGCTTACCGGCTCCAAGACAATGACAGGCCCTCACCTTGCAGAAAGCCCCTCGGCTCTCTTGACCATCATATATAACCCAGCCTGCATCGCTCAACTCTGTAGTTCTGACTTTCAGATGCCTGAGGAAGAGCTCAGCATAGCCTGAAAGCTTTCACCCTAACAGAAGCTAGTCCAATAAGAGAGAACATCTGAGCTACTGTGTCTCCATTTGTTTTCAGTGTTCCAGGATGGGGTTGCCGGGCTGGTTCAAACCATGAGACAAGACAAATAGTTCAAATCAGGGCTCTGTGTATTCTGCAAATAGGCCCCCAAATTTTGTGAGCAGATATTCCAGATTCTGCAAGCAGAATGATGCAAATTAACCAAATCCTACAAATTATGCAAATCTTGAATGCAAATGAATTTCCTATCATGCTACTACATCAGTTTTGAACATCGTGTGTGTTAAAACCTGGAGGTTTGTCTGTGCCCAACCCTGCTCATCTTTCAGAGGCAACGTAAGACTTTTTTATTTGGTCAGGCATTTGGTAGGTGGGGATAGGGCTTGAGAGGTTTGGAAGAAGGGATTTTATTTATGTGTATTTATTATATAAGATTTTATGTCATGTAACCTGCCTTGACCCCATGGGATAGGCCAGGAATCTTCTCTCCCCTGCAAGGTCATGGGGCTGAGCCTCTTTATCAGCTGTGGCATATGGCCCCATTGTCCCAGAATATATATCAGCTGCCAATAGTGCCAGCACCCCATTGGCTGGTTTACGGTGCTGACATGTGATTGGCTGCTCATATTGGTCCCACTTGGGCTGTCATTCTGCGCTACCAGAGGCAATTTCTGCAACCATTTGGCCAGATGCAAAATTCTGCAGTTGTGTGGAATTGACAGGGGCCTGGTTAAAATGATACATTTTATTTGGACTCACGTCTGTTTGTGTGAAGCTTGAATTCTTACAAACTCTCAACAACATGATTGGGTCCAATAAAAGGTTATTTTTATTACTGAAAGCCAAGGGACAAGGTAGTTGTCCCAGCAAGGCTGACTGACCATGTCCCACCTCCATTTCTGCAACACCCAGAAGGCCCCTTGAAGAGTTTGCCTGTGGTACAGTTCCACTCCAGTACAGTCCCAGAGTGACCAATGCAATTTGGGGCGGCATGTCCAGACACATCAAGTCAAGTGGCAGGGAGCTACTATTCCGTCTATGCTGCTGTGGTGTGACTGCATTTGGAAGAGGCATCATTCAACCGCACCTGCAACCGCACCTGGAGCAGGCATGCTCTCTTGGGTGCCATGCTGCCAGAAACTTCTTGACAAACAGCCAGGCGGCTGGAGGGATGGATTGACGAGAATTAGACTAAATCTCCGTATGTCTTAGTTCAATGTTGATGAGGCAGGGGACACAAATTGACCCATGACTGATGGGACGGAGACGCCAACGGGTAAGAGGAATCATTTCCTTTTCGAAAAGGCTCGAAAGGGTTATTATAGAACCCAAAGAAATGGGAAATGTTAGGCAAAGTCTCAGGGGAACTGCTCAAGGGCTGAGCTCTAATAAGGCTCCCCTATCACTGGGAGAGGAGGGCAGGAAGGCCCCCATCCCCTTTCCACCTTCTGCACCCGGGCTCATTTCAACCTAGACATGCCCCTGGAACCACACGGATCAGAGGAGAAGCAACTGGGGAGCGCGATTGCTTGGCTAGTTCGTTCCAGAACGGGCAGAGCATGGGAGAGCAGGTGGCAATCTTACAGGCCTCTTGGCTTTGCTATGGCAAGAGCCTTTGGCAGCTGGCGGCTGCCCAGCTGGCAAGTGGAGCCACAGCACCTCTCCCTGGGCAGACAAGGGTTATGGTCCTGAGACACTGAACCAACAGCAGCCTTTTCCTGGAAGGGATAGAGGAGCAAACACTGGGAAGCACTGGAGAGAAAAATCCTGCCTGCTCCTCCCGATGATTTATGCCAGATCTGCTCTGTGTGTGTGTGTTTTTCTGAGTCCAGCTGCCCCAGATATGGAAATTAGGTTAATTACGTTTACCTCTAAATCCTCAGCCAGAGAATTAAATAAAACAAGGGCTTAATGCCTTCATCATTTCTCGGAGCCCGGAGGGTTTGCCTCCTATCAGAGCCTTGGCAGGGGCACATACAACTGCCTTCCCTGCCATTTGCTTTCCATGTGGAGTGTTACACCCTTCCTGGAGGATGGGGCTGCTGGGGGGAACGGCTTCCTCATGCACTTGGGTTGGGCAAGAAACCTCCAGCCCCAAAGGGCATGAGATTGGGACTGGCCAATCTCTAGCCAAGACAAGCTGTCCCTTCTTCCTCCCTTCAGCTCCCCTCGGGGGGTCTAACCCACAGAGTTTGGCGCGGCTCGGACGGGGTGGTCTTGGGGTGTATTTGATGAGCTGTGCAGCTGAGAGGAGGAGGCGAGGCTGGTACGAAACCGCAAGACGCTAATGTCATCTTGCTCTCTTGCTGTGGAGCATTCCTAACTAATGGGTATTTATCCTGTTGTAATGTGTCTGTTTGCTCTCCATCCCTCTAATCTCGCCTCCCGTTCATTTCATTACTGCTGTTTGTTTAGCCCTGGTTCCCCCAACTAGAGGAGGTTGTGTTGGAGCTAAGCCAGGGCACTTGGGATATTGCATTATGCAAATTAGTCTTTGAAATCTGTATAGAGCATATTAACTGGCTCCCAGCTTTCATGCAATCCCCAAACTCGGATATGGGGTAAAAGACCCCGACAGAGCAAAGACTCCTTCCCGCACCATGCACACAGACCTTCCCAGGAGAGGAGCTGCACAGGCAGAGTCTGTTTATGGCAGAGCGGCATTAGCAAGGAGAGAGGAAAACCACCAACCCATCCTTCTGCGGGCAGAGCAGAAATTTCTAGAATTCGGTTGTTAATCTCCAGCTAGATGCACTTTTCTGTATGTGAATAAAATAGCGGATTTCATCTGCTAGTACTATTGTTATAGATAAGTTCACAATTATGGAACTCCTGCCCCTTGGAGATTCGTCTAAACCTGAGCCTGCATGTCTTACAGAAGTGATGTAAAATCTTTCTGTTTGGCTAGGCGTTTAGCAGGCAAGGATAGGGCTGGACCCCCAGAATGGGGAGGAGTTAAGGGAATTTTTAAAATATGTTTTTATATGTTGTAAGCTTCTCTGAGCGGTAAAGGGAAGGGCAGGTTATAAATCTGACTAAATAAATAAATAAACAAACAAACGCCTAGGCCTAAGCGTTTTCTGGAGACAATGTAAGACCTTTCTATCTAGCCAAGCGTTTTGCAGGCGAGGATAGGAAAGGGTCTTTTAAAGGGGGAGTTTAATAGGTTTTAATGCATTTTTCTTAGGGTCCCCATCTCCTCTGTAGCTAAGCTAAGCACGTGCACCTGCAACTTCACAACTTTGTGGATTTATCCCTGTTTCTCTATCTCCCTCCCATCCCTCATCTCTCCTAGATTGTAAGCGTACTGTGGCAGGGACCTGTCTCTCTAATTGATGACTGTAAAGCACCAGGCACATTGCTGGTGCTATATCAATTTTTCATCATAATAATAATAATATTTTTTTTTAATTCTTAGATGTTCTTTATATGTTGTTACCTACCCTGGGCCTTTTCCTGATAGTTAACCCAAACCTACCTTCCTGTGATTTAAACCCATTGGGGCTGACCCAGGACTTGCGCATGCACGCAGCGTGAGGGGCACATGCGCAGATGTTGTGCAACCACTGTCCACTACGCGCACACCGTGCACGTACCGGATTGTACCCACTGCTTCTTGTCCTGCCCCTTCGTGGCAAAAGAGAACAAACATTCTCCATCTTTTCTCTGGGCTGAAGATGCCCAGCTCCGCCTTCAGTTCCCGATAGGACTTGTATCAACAAGTCCTATCAACATCTTTGTTGCTCCCCTCTGAATCCTTTCCAGTTTGACAACGTCATCCTTGAACCACAGAGCCCAAAGATGCAAACCTCAATCCTAGATTGAGAGACCGAACGAGAGATCGGTCTCTGATAGTGGAATGTAGAGTCTCAGCGTCATTAGCTAATCAAAGTCCTCCCCCACCCCACAAGTTGTGAATTTTACAGTCAACTTGACAAGTCTGAAGCAGCTGGAGATGCCGGTTTGCTAGGGCTCCTGCCCAGGGCGGCTTGGGAACGTGCATGTTTGCAGAGAATAAAAGTGAGAGCGGTCGAGAATGTGGGCAAAGACACCAATGCAAATTGGAATATTTGCGGAAGTCCATTTTCCCTGCCATGTGCTCTCTTTGCTCCATTAAGTGAGGTTTAAAGGGCTCGGCTGGTAAGCGGCACAACAGAGGTTCTGTTGTGGTTTCCGTAAAGTATAGCTGTCCCTTTTACCGGAGCAAAGGAGTTGTCTAAGGTTCAGTCTGTCTACAGTGGTTACAGACCTCACAGCCATTAACATGTTTAATTCTCAATGTTTCTGAGAAGGCATGAAAGACCCCTTCCCATCTTGCAGAAGGGGTCGTACCATAATTGGCATTTAATATATTTTGCATGTGTGGGGTTGCAGCATTCTATTTAAGTCTCAAAATGAGGTCACAAGGAAATAAAGGTTTAGGAACCACTTTGCTTACAGCATCCTTCCTCCCCGCCCATGCACAACTCCCTACGTCTTGCAGGGCTCGGAACAAATCTGAAAGCCTCTTGTGCCCGCGTGTCCTCTTTGGAACCGAGCAGGGATTCCTAGTGCTGCACGCTCTTCCCCCTCTGGGGTTTGGACACTTAATAAGCATCAGAATGGTTCCATTGGCTTGCAAGGGACGACTCAAGAGGCTGATGTGTTTGGTTGGATCAGGTCCGAGTACCCTTCTTAGCTTACAGTAGGGCCCAAACGTTTTCAGTACTTTCTCAGCAAGTACTGTATCTAAGGGAATTATTGCCCTCGCTATCTGGGTCTGACAAAATGGAGATCAACTGCGATCCAGTTCCTGATTTGGTTATTCCAGTTGGTATATTTTGGCATTGTTATGGTATTTCAGTTCGGTCGTTTTGGTTTCTTACTTTGGGCTACTGGACACACGCAACAGCCAAAATGAAGTAAGTGACCAAGCCAAAGTGGTTGAAATGATTAAATGGATGGAATAACCAAAAAGATGGAGAAACCGGGATCTGCGGTGAAAACGAAAACCTGACTGCAGCTGATGTCAGTTTTGCCAGATCCAGCTCAGGTTGGGCAAATCTGTCAGATATGGTATTGGCCAAGAAATCGGTCATGCGGCAGAACTGGTACAGAACCGCAAAACGTTAATGTCCTCCCTTGCCGCTGTCGGATGTCTGTGATCCTGTTCCGAAAAAATGCAGATAATCTCCATGGGTACAAAAAAATGGGCAATCCATTTCAGTCCGACCTCCTCCCCTGCCCTCCCATACCTCGTATTCCTGGGATAATTTCAAGTTGTCGTTGGCTTTGAGGTGCTCTGTGTGCTCGGCCAGTTCGGAGATGGGGATTGGCGGGTGGTTGAGCATGCCTGGGAGGAAAGAGAGCAGGGGAAACAAATCTCATATAGTTAAACCGCCAGCCGTACGAGCCATGTAGTTTATAAGGAAACAAAAAACCAAAAAAAGAAAGCTTTTACAATGTAAGATCTGCAATGAAAAAGGAGGGAGGTTAGAAGAGAAAAGATTCAGGGGCTCGAAATTGTGTCCTCAGAAGTAAAAAAAAAAAAAAGAAAAAAAAAAAAGGAAAATGAGAGGTCTCCCCTGTGATGGCCCCAGACCAGTCTCAACATTTATCAAAAGGAAAACAAAAAAAGGAAAGAAAGAAAAAGAAACTCCAAGGAGCAGATGCTTGTTAGCGATTCTAACAGCGGACTTGAAACTGGCAAACTCTGCCAACGGAACCTAAGCAGAGAACGCCACCGCGCTCAGAACGGGCGCAAACAAAACTCCAACACAAAGAAAGGGAAGGGGCAGAATTCGAGCTGGCCAGTGGGGATGACTGGGGAGGTGGAGAAATGAAGGTGGGGCGGGGGCTGGGGAGGCGTCTCAGAAGTTGCCGAGGTGGATCCCTGCGTTACGGATGAACCTGAGAACCCCAGACAGGCCACTTCGTCTGCATTATTATTTGTCCAGAAGGGAAGTGTTGCTAAAGCTTCAGGAATGCCTCCCCGCTTAGAACGTCGCCTGTATCTCCTCCCACATGGAAGACTCAAGGGACACTTCTTGGTTGTTGTTGATTTTTTTAGGGGGGACCCCAAGAGAATCATTTTGACTCTGCTCTCTCAAGGGATATCATCTTTGAGAATGAAAGAAGGAATCCCCCCTAGCCCAGGCATGCCATGGGGAAGTTGGGAAGAACTGGAACCCATTGGGTTCCCATTCAAGGCTCTGCTTGGCACTGGGGCTCCAAATCATGGAAGGGAAAAGACTGCAGCTTTAGCTAGGGAGTCTGGATAGTAAAGAGGCTGTCTCTCTCCAGGGTGGGAAAGCTTTCCGTGCTCTGTTCATCTGTGTCAAATTGTTTTGTTGCTGCAACCACTTGCCTGCCAACCTGGCTAAGAAGTGGAGGATGGCAGCGGCTGTCCAAGTCAGGGCTGCTCTTCCTGGTAACGTTCTGAGAAACTACCCCAGCGCCCTGTGAATGGAGGAGGGGAAAAAGGGGAGATGATGGGAGCCATGGAGAATTTCGAGCCCCGTCGGGTGTCGGGTGTGACAAAGCAGTGGCAGCGGCGGCAGCATGGGTCAGTTAGAACTCTGAAAACTCGGCACAGAGATGGCAAAGCAAGCATGACATCTTCAGTTTTACAGTGTGCTCTAGCTGGAGACTTCGCCCGCAAATCCCAGCAACGGGATTTGCTGCAGAAAAAAACAGAGCCTTGGCACAAACTCAAAGAGTCAAGCCCCCTTCGCTCTGTTTGGCCCTTTCCAGGGTAGCCAAGCCAGGCAGAAAATAAGGGGCCAACCTTGGTGCGTTAAGAGTCTTTTCAAGTTCACTTGGGTCAAGTCAGAAAGTTTCTCCAGACTTGTGGGAGGAAGGGGCCATGGCCGATCAGCTTCTAGCTAATCAGATACAGCACACCCTGCGTTAGAGCAGATCCCAGGGCCACCTCACCAACCGAGTGACTCCCTCCCTTGTTCTAGCAGGGAGGGAGCTGCGGGAAAGAAGTAACTGTTGCACTAGCATAATGTTCTTTGGGTATAATGCTTGCACATCCCTCTCTCCTGAACGTTATGCCTTTCTATCATAATCTGGCCATGGATCTGCAAAGACTGTTCGTTTTCTGCTCCTGCTTCTCTTTGGAAAGAAGGGGAGATGCTCTGTGGAGGCAGAGCAAATGGGAGTCCTGCTTGGAGGAAACCGCTGGCAACTTTGTAAATGGTTTCCATATCTGTGCCTATTAGCGCTCCTGCTGATTTCTCCCCTGCCTGGAGTGGGAAGCAGCCAGCCGGCCTCTGGCCCAGCCGCCAGCCCTTGATTCCGATGGTGGCAAGGAGCTACAGACCATGAGTTGAAGTGCAATTAGAAAACGCAGAGAGCTATAAATTATAAAGTCCTAAATAAATCGGCACGCTGGTAGTGAACACAGGCAAGGAAGCCAGACACTCCATGGCTAGTTGCTCGCAGCTCAAAGCATGTCTGTCCACCCCCCAGCTGCGTGAAGCATGATGGGAAAGGCCCCCCCCCCCGCAGATTCGGGAAGGAAAGTCCCATCCCCCTGAAGGGATCTCCGAGCACCAGTGAGAAACCTTAGTGCGACAGGAGCTTGTAAATCATCTCTGGTGCCTTGCATCTCCCCCTCGCCCCCCCCTTACAGTCTTGTTTTGTACACAAAGAGCAGCTGAGACTCGCTGTGGGATTTCTAGGTTCCTTTAGGGCAGCAAGAGGCTGGGAAGCCTCCAAAGAAGAGGGTGCGTTCTCCCAGCCAAACTGCCGGGTGCATCAGGGTTTGCAACAAGGTCCCAGAAGGGCAGTCTCCTAGCACGGGACGAGAGCCCAGATCACACAAGCAACTGGTGAGATTCCTTCCCAGGCAAGCACAACTGGGTTCTTCTGGAGACTCTGGCATTGTCCCTGCAACGAAACTATAGCCTGGCTGGGGAGGAATTTTGTTTGGTTTATTATTATAATTTTTTAAAATCTCACATCTTTAAATAAGAAAAGCAAAGCAGCTTGAAAATCCCATTGTGTGTCTGTGAAACTTCCCACTGGACCGAATGCAGGGCACCCGTAAGTGACCCAGAGACAAAGTGGAGTTGCTCATCGGCAGAGAGGGAAAACCAATCGCCAGAATCAATTTGGTGTTGGACAGTGGCAGTGAAACCAGCCCCCAGGCTGAAGAAGCGTTTGGAAGAGACTCATTGAAGGTGAGAACACAGGTTTTAAAACGGAGCCACTAGGAGGTAAGGCTGCCGCATCTCAACATTTCAAAACTAAGCAGCTGGGGTGTCTACGATGGAGCGTTCATAGAATCCTAGAGCTGGAAAAGGCCAGGAGGGTCATTGCGTCCAGCCCCCTTGCTTGGTGCAGGATTTGCCAGACCTAGAGCATCCCAGACACAGGCTCTTCTAAAAAACCTCCAGGCGTTGAGAATCCTAAACTTCTGCAAGTAATTCTGACTGTGAGGGCAGCTGGATGGGGAACCTTTTCCCTTGCAGGATTAACGGTGGCACAACCGGAAGCTGTGCTCACGGGCAAATGGGAAGCCCTTATAAAGAACAAGGGTGGGTCCCTTTGGCCTTAATACTGGTTGTTGGGGATTAGGTTACCTAGAGGCCTGTTCCAGGCTTTTGGGCTCTGCGTTTTCCCCATTGCCTAGACAGCAGAAGTTCTAGATTAGGGATGTGGAAGCTCTGGTGCAAGCATCTAGCCAAGGCCAGGATTTGGCTGCATCCACACAAGACTCTTCTCCTGCCTCTATTTGTTGCCATTGCACGTTTGGGTGGGAGGGATGGGGGTGCGCCGGCGCTGGGGGGAGGTGGGGGTGTGGCCTTTCTCATGGGCCCACACCCACCTCTACCCACGGAACCTCGTCCGGTTTGGTGGATGGCTCAGTGGGTGAGAAGGGTGGAGGTGGGTGTTGTGCGGGAGCACACACGCACGCACCCCCACCGCCCGTGGTCTCGGACCTGAAACATTTCCTTGCTTGGGTTTTTAAGGAAGGGTGTTTAAAAACTGCCTAACATACCGGGGGGAGAGGGCCACTGAAGCCTGGATTCTAGCTTCCAACACAGAGAGGCCTGAGAGCACGGGCACACACCCTACCCCCACCGCCGTAGCGTTTACACAGACACCGCCCACCCACCGCACACCGGGTATTATCCACGGGTAGCAAATGAGCTCCCCATCTCTTGCATGGTTTTTCTCTTCCAATGCTAGAATTGTGCTTTAAACTCCTTTCATTAGAGGTGCTAACTAACACCTTTGTGGCTTCCCAGTGGGGAGTGAGACTTCGCTCCCCTTTGGTTACTCGTGTCTTTTCTGACATTATGGTGTAACAGACACACACGCACACACACAAAACATCAATGTAGAAAGACCTGCCTTTTGCCTTTCCAATCTGATCTTTAGCTGGGAAGTGTCTTTAAAAATGGAAGCACACCATCTCCCAGGAAAGAAGGTGCCATCCTACACCTACTGAAGTCAATGGTTAACCTACATTCCCTTCCCCGGGAACTGGACTGCGTCCATAGTGTCTCAGAGTCACCCACTAGGAACTCCGCTCGTACATCGATTTTATGATTTTGCATAAGGCTTGTGGTTGGATACTGTAAAACTGGAAGCACGGTTCAGACAAAGAGATGGCACAGAAGAGGAGTGAGATGGTGAGAGGGTCGTGGGGACACACACACACACACAGTGTTTTGGCAAGAACGGAAAAACCAGAAAATGAAAACTAAAAGAAAAAAAAGAAAAGAAAAAACGACAAAGGGAAGGTGGTGGTTTGTTTTTTTTTAGAAAAAAAAAAAAAAAGAATTGGAAACCAACAGGAACAAAAACACACAGGAACTAACTTTCAAAGTCAAACTCAGGGTCACTGAGAGGGCTGCTCAGACCAGAATCTGCAGAAAACAGTAAAAAATAAATAAATAAAAAAATACACTTCTTTAAAATTTCATGCTAATAAAAATAAAAAAAGCAACATAAATTTAAGAGGAAATGAAAAGTTAATATTTTTTGGGTGCTGATTAGGTGGGGGGCAGGGCTGCGAAAAACCAGCTGCCTGGTCTCTGTCCCCACATGCACTCTTCCCCCCCCCCACGCTCGCTCGGCCTAGGGGGCCTTGCTAGAAATCACGGGCCCATCTTTGCGCTACGCTCAGGTTAGTTCAGCTAGTGGCTACGAACCCCCCCCTCTCTGCAGCCTGAGCTCTGGGTCTCTTCCCAGCATTTCCAGATAGGATTTTCAAAAGGTGCCCAAGGAACTTGCAACACTTAATCTCATAGAAATCAAAGGGGATTTGTTCGCCAAACTCCCTTAGATTTCTTTGAAAATCCCACCCTACTCTAGCTTTGGCTGTTGGCTAAGTATCAGGAAAATCTTGCTCATTCGAGATTGCTTCGTTGTGCGATGATCTCTCAAGGGACAGACACAAAATAGCCTAGCTGGGGGTGTTAAGAACTAGCACAAATGCAACAGTGGAGAATTCTGGAGGGACCAACCTAGAAGTGGCTTGTGGGGCAGGGATCCAATGGTCTAAAACAGGGGTGGGGAAGCTTTTCCCTCCCATGGGCCACTTTCAGTACAAGTGCTGCAGACTGGCTAGGAGTTGGGGGGTGGGGGCAGTGGTGCTTAAGGTGTGTGATCGGGATGGGAGAAAGAAAAGGAAGGTTCTAGATTAGTGGAACCTCCAGCTCGCGGTCTGTTTCTAGCCAGTGGGCGGCATCCGCTTGCCCTCATCATTGTTCATTGTGTGGCCCGCTGTCCACGCACCAGTGGCAGCTCTCCAGCTGCCAATGGCCGCGGAGCACTTCTGGGCCGCTGGCAATGCCCCCTGCAGGAATCCTCTAGTTATAGTCAAGACCTCCCCCTGGAACCTTGCCCTGATGATGATCTGCACTCAGAAATCACCCGCTGTTTGGAGATCGTGTTTGAAGAACAGGAATCGTGACACGTCAAAGCTGGGGATTATTCCCCAGTGTCTCCAAGCTGGCAGGCGATCGGGCCTTTGGCTGCGTTCCCATCTGCGGTGGAGAGACCCGCAAGGGAAGATGTGGCAGCGGGGAGGAGCCGGGGAGCAGAAGAGCCGGCGCGAACGGGGACGTGCCGCGGCCTCCCTCTGGCGCCAATGGGGATGTGCCGCGGCCTCCCTCTGGCGCGAACGGGGACGTGCCGCGGCCTCCCTCTGGCGCACGTCACGAGCGCAAAATCCTGCCCTGACATGTGCGAGAGAAGCTGCGGCAGATCCCCGTTTGCACCGGCTCTTTTCCTGTCCTCCGGCTCTTCCCCCACTTCCGCGTCTTCCCTCGCTGCTCTCTCTGCCGCGGCGGCGGATGTGAATTCGGCCTTTGCTGTGGAGGCCCCTGCCCTCAGCGTGTAACTCCTTTCCTCCACATGTTCATCTCAGTCCCTCCTGCCTCACCTGAAGACTTCTTTATAGGATCCACTGCTGGTTTCATCTTAATGCATTTTGCCTTCCTCCTTTACCTTCTCCTTTTAAATGGTTTTAAATGGACGAGGCTGTTTTATATTGTTATATTAGTGCATTTTATTATCCTGAAATGATCCGAGCACTTTTGGCAGAGGGGCGTGTGTGTGTGCTATAAAAAGTATAATCATCATCATCATCAGTCAGGCCCTGGCAGGGTGAAGGTTCCCACTCCCGATCTAGATCATGGATCTAGGCCATGAATCCATCCTCCTTCCTTGAGGTCATGTCCTCATCTCCTCCGAGCTCCCTCTTTCAGTGCTCAAGGGCAACGTTGGGACCCAGGGCCAGAGCCAAGAGTTGGAAAGCAGCCAAATTAAAAAACAGCCGTGGGCTGGAGGCTCCTCATCCTTGACCCAACAAAGGGGGAGGGAGAAAATCTTTTTGTGGCATCCACCCCATCTGCAAGGCCAGGAAAGAACACTTCCATCAAAGGGCCCAGCAGATCTGAGGTGGAATCCTGTTGGCTTTCCCCCCCCCCCGCGTGCTGTCTACGAGGAAGAGGCGGGGGGGAAGGCTCCGCTCACTTTCCTGAGAGGGCTTCTCACCTATACAGTTTATTCAAATTTGTGGGATCCATCAGGGGGCTCAAATCAATACTTGGGGGGGGTGGTGGTGTCTAAAAAGCCAAAGGGAGAACTGGATTCCCTAAAGCGAGATGCCTCCCACCCCACAGGACAATACAACCTTGCTACCCCCCAGGCGTGAATTTGGCTCACTCCTGCGCATAAACGGCTTGTGTGTGTGTGTGTTTTTAAGAGGGTCTCTTTCGCACCCATCCAGGAGCAAATTTCAGCGGCAGGTAGAGGGAACCGTTTCTCTTAGAAGAACAGGAATCGTGACACGTCAAAGCTGGGGTCGTGCTAGGAAGCTGCTTACGCAGGGCTACGCTGACTCGAGATCTTGGGAGTGCTGTTTAGCTCGGGGATTCACCCTGCAAGAGGCATCCCACATTGGTACCTCTGCATTGTCAGAGATGCCGTCTCCGCTGGAGCTGGGACCGCACGGTGCTGTGGAACCGCACCTGTTAGGGACAGAACCTTCACTAGGGCCTCCGGTTGGGTTGATTCCCCACCGTTTTCAATGCCTAGCGAGAGTCCGTCCTTTCCCAGGCACAATACTTGGGCTGCCTTGACTGGCTGCACTGCCTCTGCCCCTTGCCCCCACTGCCCCCTGCACTTCAGCTGACTCTGGCTTCTTAACTCTTCCGTAGGCAGACCTAAGGACAGAGATGGCGGGTGTGGGGGGAACAGAGGAAGCTGCAGGAACGTTAGAGAACGAGCACAACAAACAGCAAAAACGCCACAACAAGCCCCACCCCCCAAGTGCGACAAATTCCTTCTCCAACTCCACCGGGGCACGAGTGCAGGGTGGGCCGCTGGCGGATGCACAAGAGGTCTCTGCGTGGGAGTGCTCTAGCAGAGTGCGCGTCTGGGCGGGTTTCCAGGTGGGCGGCGGATACATGCGTGTGTGAGAAGAGTGCACCGAAGGAAGCGTGCAAAGCGCCTGCCTCTTTGCAAGGTGTTTCTGCCAGCAAAGCTGGGACAGCAGGAGGTTTCCCCCTTTCTCCTGCCCTCTGGGGGTGTCACCAGGTGTCCCGACCAAGCGAGGAAATGGGTGGTGTTCTTATTGATCCTTGTGACAGATTAACCTGTCCAAGAGATAATGCCATTTCTGACAGAATCAGCGGTATAACTACTATGGTGCAAGGGTGCTCGGTTGTGTCTGGGCCCTGGACTGGAGGGGGATGGCCTGAGCACTGCTAAGAAATGTTCAGGCCATTTGCAAAGGGCCCTGCCAAATGTTTTCAGAGTGGGTGGGGGTGGCCCTTCTCCTTCCTCTGCCCACTCTGAACATTTCCAGTGTGGGGCCCCTCTAAAGTGTCTGTTACCCTTCCAAGGTAAATCCTACCCTCTCACCTGGTGAGCTTGACCCCTTTCCCCTTCCTGGAGACCCCCCCCCCCGCCTGCTCACCCATAGGGGGCTCCATAATGGAGATCTGAGCCCCCCCACCCCCAGTCTTAATCATTCTGATGCACCTCCTTGTAAGCTGTGGTTATGCTGGCTCTAGTTCAAGTGGTTCTGCTCTAGTGTCTGTCCTATAGGAGCTGGGGTCTTTCCCCACTCTGAGGCATTGCACTGTTGGATGGTGGTATGTCCCTGCAGCGGTCACAATCCTGGCTTCCTACCTGCTACAGAAGGAAACCATTGTACACTGCAGGGATGCCTCAGCTAAAGGCCTCGTTTCAGCCAGCAGAACGGTCTTGGACGACCAGTGTTTGCGAGAGGCCGGGCCCGGTTGCTGTGCAGGGACACAGTACGGCCCCATCTCTCTGCGGGGGACACAGTACGAGATGGGGTTCATGCAAGGGTCTCTTGCAGTTACTTCCTCGCTTAGTGTGGACAGGGCTGCTGGGGTTCCATCGCTGCGTCCTAGGCTAGCACGGGGCGCTGGCACAGGCGGCAGCCTCAAAGCAGGCAGGAAGGGGAGCTGCTCTTCTTCCCCCTCCTAGGGAGAGAGGCTGGTCTACAGCCTGTTACCTGGTGTCTGAAAGTTGATGCGTCTCATCTCCACGGGGTCCTTGGGGTGGTGAGGGGTGATCTCAGCGTTGTTCAGGAGGCACTTGGTCCGTGGCTCCGAATCTTTGCGTTTGCTTTTTTTTTTAAAAAATAAAAAAAATAAAACAGAGTAGGAACCCCATTAGTTTAAGAGGCATTTACCTGAAAGCAACTGGACCTAAGGTAAAAAGGGAGCATCATCTTCAGACCAACGACAACCACGATTTAAGTGGGGCTCCCAAGAGAGGGTGCAGGATCCCAGGCAGGTGGGGTCCTGTGCAAAATGGACATGCGGGCCCCCTTTTAATATAGCAACGCTTGACAGACACACACTGACCTGCCCGTTAGAGAAAGGAGAACGAGACTGTAAATACCACTCTTCCCTGTAACTAAGCTAAGCACGTGCCCTGCGACTTCTCAACTTCACGACTGGATCCTTGTCTTGCCCTAAGTCTCCTCTTCCTTTGTCTTGCTAAGCTTGTAAACCCTTTGGGGTAGGGACCTGGAGCCAGCTACATTGCTAGCGCGATATAAATAAATACATCAATAATTCTGATGTTCAGCTGAACACAATATTCCCCATCAGGGGCTCCCTTCACTGCAGGCTGATCTAGGACGCACAGGATGCTGATTCTGGTTTCTGTGTATCAGGCCCCCTCCTGAATTGCCCGAGGCATCCTGCCTTTGAGATTTCCATGAGCATGTGCTTCTCACGTGATCATTTCAGGTTTTTCATGCGATGGACACCATGTAAGTGGTTGCACAGTCTACACTTGAGTCCTGCGTCAAAATCAGAGAGCAGGGGCACGTGGCAAGGCAGTGTAACCTGAATCAAAGCCCTATTCAAAGCAGCATGCTGCAAGCCTAAACTGCTCTTTCCAGCCTCAAGTAACACCCTGGAGTTGTCACTGCTATAGCATTTTCAGTGTACAAAGTACTTCACAATCCTTATTCGTTTCCCTCTCTCACCCACCCCACAAAGTAGATTATTATCGGGCATCCAGGATCACTGAGTTTTCCCCATGGTGGCAATGAGGAAAATGCCGTGAACATGAATCCCTGGTCATTATTATTCCCATTTTACAGGTGGGGGAACTGAGGCTGAGAGACAGGACTTTGTCCAAGGCTGCCACCCAGTGAGTTCATGGTCTCCTAGGTCCAAGTCTAGCATCAAATCTACTCAGCTATATTGGCTCTAATTGATTCCCTTACGTACCCAAAGATGTGGGCAGGAAAATATAGGAATTGGTAATCTAACAGGGCTCTTTCCCTAGAGCCACTACTTGGGTCCACCCACTCAAGTGCTTAATGGGCGGCACCACATTTCCAAGAATGGCCAAGGAGCGCACAAGGGTAGTCCAGGACTTCAAGGGATAAGGAAACGGTTGCTTTCTCCATCTCTTTATGGCCCAGGGTCTTGCATAGCCTAAGGCAAGTCATCCCAGCCAGGAGTTCGCGCACCTCCTTCCTAGAGCGTCACAGCAATTACAGCAAGCCAGGCAAAGTATTTTCTTACGACACAGCGGAGTGGCTGGAAAAACAGAAGGCCGTCCAGTGAAAGCAGCTGGCTCTGGAGTGCCGGCTGTTTGAGAATCTCAGTGCTTTGCAGCTGGGCAGTAGCTTATCCCACCTTGAAGTTCAGAAGCCACTGTTCCTAGTTAATGGCTTAGCCAGCCAGTGATTTCTAGCGAAAAACTCTCCCAGCCTTGGCCACGATTTGCCATTTCACTGAGCCCTAATCATGCTTCCGTAGAGGCACGAATCCCTTTGGTTATGGGAAGAGAGGAACTCCGCTGGGGAGACTCCGCAGCTGAACAGTCCCAGTGGTTCAGGAAGAGTCTGAGCAGAGGAACTGGATGCGGAGGATGCTTTCTTTGGACACGTGCTCGGCTCTGACTACAGCTCAAGCTGGTGCTTCTTTGGCCCATTAACCTCACATTTTATGAGCTGTTTACTGTTGCTGTCACTCTCCTAGCAAGATTGGCTTTGGCTTCACTGAAGGACTAGGCTTTCCTTTACCCCTTGTGCCCCCTCTCCTGCTGGCTCAGGAATGGTGGCCCCATACCCATTGGGAGAGGGGAGCGGGCAGAGACAGGCTCCTTGTGGGGACAACGACTCGTTCCCCAACACACGGCCAGCCCAGCATCCTGCGATCAGAGGGGATGTAATAGGACAGGCTGTCAGGGGGCAAGGCCTTGCAGGATCCAGCACCAAACACGCCGCTCGTGCACTGGTTCCTTCATCGCGGTTATTTCCTCGGCTCCAAAACTCAGTGCGCTAAGTTCCCGCATACAAACCTGGACAACGTCTGGAGATAAAACCAGACTCCCCTTCCGCCCTCCCCCACAGAGTCAGTCCCTCCTCAGTCTGGGGAGGGCTGCAAGCAACGTTAGGTGAGCTCATTCCTAGGCTCAAAGCCTCCTGGGTCTCTGGTAGCCAGGTCTCTGGGAAGCCCAGGGCGAGGCAGAGCCTTGGGCAAGCTCCAGCTGGGCCCTCCATGAGCCAAGCTTCTAAGCCCCGAGACAGGCCCCCAGGCTCTGCCTCCCCCTGGTGATTCCCCCCAGCAAGGCTCCCTGCCCGGGTTTAAATCAGCTGGGGCACTATATCACCTGACCTGCGCCCTTCTGGCAATCGGGGCCCCTCGCTAGTGCAGCCTCCTTTTCTGGGGAATTAACCTTTCCTTTGATTTTTATTTATTTACGGCCATAGGCCCAAAAGATTAACCCTTCCTTTGCCTGTTTCAATAGCGACAGCCTTTAACCCGTGACAGGGGAGGGGACGCCAAGCCTGTTGCTCTTACCTGTCTGGCTTGCTGTCCAGGAAAGCAGTTAGCAGAGGGAAGAAAAGACAAACGTGAAAGTTAGAAAAGAGCCGCAGAAGAAGGGGGAGCCTTAGGGCCAACATAGAAAGGAGATGCCCACAACAAGATCCCTGACTCACGGTCTGAGCCCCCTTTCCCCCCCCCCCCTTCCTGAGGATATTTAACCATATCAGACACAAAGCAAGGACTAGGGTGGACACCCAGCAAGATGAGCCTCAGGTAGGGTGGCCGTAGAGAAACATTTCCCCAGGACACTTGATGAAAAATACATGTTGCAGGGCCTGCCTCAGCCTAAGGTGCCAATGCAGCCCCCGCAACATGTATTTTTTCATAACGTGTCCTGGAAAAGTTTGCATCTACGGCCACCCTAGCCTCATGGAGATGGGCAGAAACGTCTCAGCATGTTGGAGAGAGAGCAGGGCAGGCAGGCCCCAGCCTGTGGGAAAGATACAGCCACAGTGTGGGACTCTGAGGCACTTGGCCATTGTAGTGGCCCCTCAGCATCCACGTCAGGGAGCGGGGGGAGCTTTTCTCTCCCAAGGGCCACTTTGAATATTAGGACAAATTCCAAAAGCTGCATAGAATTTGGTGGCTCCGGACGAGGATCCAGATCATGGATCTGTCTCTTCTCCTGGCATCCATGCCCTCGCTCTGCTCCTTTTACCTGGAGCTCAGTCTCTCAAGTGCTTGGGAGGAGGAACTGGATGCAGGGGCCAGATCCAGGAACGCGAAACGGGGCCAAATAAAAACCAGCCGGGAGCTGAAGGATGCTTAAGAGGGATGGAGGAGGGCGGGGGTGGAGTGGGGAGGGTCCAGAGCCTGGATCTCCATGAATCTGTCCCCTCTCCTCGAGTGCATGGTCTTCTCTCTGCTCCCCCAGCTCCCTCTTTCCGAGTCGGAGAGTAGGGACTAAGGTCCATGGGCCAGATCTAGGAATCGGAAAAGGGTCCAAATAATAATTTAAAAGAGCCATGGGAAGGGCTCAAGAGGCTGCCCAACCCCTAGTCGGCAGGGACTGTCCCCGAGGAAGCAGGGCTGAGACCTGCCAAAGCCATTTCATTCAGACTGCTGGCCTGACCATCGATGATCCCATTCTTAACTTGGACTGAACTCCGCTAAGCGAAGGCCTCTGCTTCCCATTCCCGCATAGCCCTGCCCTCTCGCCCACTTGTAGTCTAACAGGAGGGGGTGGCCCCTGCTCAGCGACTCCCAATGTGCAGCGCGTCCTCCCTCCCTGGCTGGGGCTGGCAGGCGACACGGGGAGCAGGCCCACATCGGAGCCGGAGCTCGCTTACTTTTTGTAGAGTAGAATGGCAATGACGATGCAGATGATGAAGACCACGGCCAGGACGGGCCCGATCACCCAGATCAGACCCTCCTCTCCGTCGATGATCGGCTGCGGGTCGGGGTTGTCGAGCTGGACGGGGTCGGAGAAAGGGCTGGCTGCGTAGGTCTGGAAGACACGAGATGGCACAAGAGGGGAATAGAGTATTTGTAGGGACTCGGAGAGCATCTGTGGCTACAATAGAAAGGAGACACGGCAATGAAGACCCTTCTGCTCCAGGACAGGAGCCAACTTAAAAGGGATGGTGGGTTCAGGGACAGGCTATTTCAAGTGGTTCTCGAACTTTAACTGTGCCCGCCGTTCCTACTGGCTGTATTAGCCGAGGCCTTTCTCCCCACCATCCATACACCTTGCCCCCATATCTCCCCCCCCTGCTTCTCATCTCTCTGTCTCTTGTTCTCTAACTCTGCCGCCCCATGGCCTTTGCTACTCCACCATTTTGGAAATTGCCCCTCGCTCAGTGAAAGCGGAGCTAGCGATTTGCCAGCTGGGCTCCTTCCCACACCTCCTTACACTATCTTCTATCCCGCCCCGCCATCCCCAGAGTAAGAACCACGGAACTGCTCTACACCGTTGGGCTACAACCCATTCCGATCCTATTCGCTGCCAGTGCCGGACCAGTGGGTCCGGTGTCCCAAAACGCCCCTCTTCTTCTCCTCTGCGGAGACCGCGGTGGCAGAATGGAACGTGGTAAGCTCGGCGGGAGCAGCCACGCATTTATAAGATGGTACAACAATCTCCTGCCCCAGAGGGGTTTCGCTGTGCTGTGCACCGTGACATCCAGGGGCTTTTTCTTTCCCCTCCTCAAGGGGGGATAGCTAACTTAGAAGTCAGGTGTGGTCTCTGTGACGTGTGGGGTGTCCGTCGCCTCCGGCTCATGGGCTGCACCCTCGGGGGCGTGGCTAGGTTGGAATGGGCCCTGGTTCGAAGGATGGAATGGGCTCCGTGTCCTGCCCTCAACTCCGTCCCTGTGCGAGAGGCACACAAATTCTGCTTGCATCGTGCCCCCCCCCCCCCCCCAGGCTTATGAGGGTAGAATTACAAAGAGCTGGCAGGGGAGAGGGGCTGCCTTGGTGTGTATTCTCGGTGGTCATGAGCGGCAGAGAAGGAATAGGTGGTGGTGGTCTGTCGCTGTATACGCCCCACGGGGAGAACGCAGGGAGTGCCACCTTCTTTCCGTCCTCTAATGTGAGCTAGAGGGGGGCGGGGGAGCGAGCCCACTCTGAATCCCCCATAAGAGGGAGATGGGGCCCCTCATTCTGAGTCCTTTGCCACCCAGCATCAGAAGGAGAAGGGCAGAGACTTTGGTTTTGGAAACTGGGGAGCCTAAGTCTCCATTTCACAATATCTCTGACTCATCTCCCGTGTCCTCATGCCACTCTCTGGTTTGGCTCCCAGCCAGGATTATATTGAGTCATGGATTGCGTGTGTATGTGTGGGGAGGAGGGGGGGGATTAAAATCCAGACACAGTTTGACCTGGTGACATGGATTAACAAAGAGAACATTTCTCCCCTTCCCCCATCCACGGCACCAGGCTGGGGCAGAATCACTAACTACCGTGTTGCCTAAAACCAGGGGTAGGGAAACTTTTAGCTCCCGGCACCGTTTAAAAGATTAGTACAAGGTCCAAGGACTGCACAGAAGTTGGGGGGGGCATAAGGGATCCACTAAGGAAGGGGAGGGTCTAGTTCATAGATCTGTGCCATGGATCTGCCCCGCGGAGCTCAGTCCTTCCAGTGCTTCCATTCAGGAACTGGAAAGGGGCATGGGGTTCTCCCCCCTCCCCCCCTATTTTGTAAGTTCCCTCTGAGTTCTTGCTGGAGGTGCCACTCCTTACTGCACAGGTACCCAAAGTAGGGGGTCATGACCCCAGGTAGGAGGGTCAAGCCACCTGTGGATGGGGTCATGACCCCAGGTAGGAGGGTCAAGCCGTCTGTGGATGGGGTCGTGATCCCAGGTAGGAGGGACAAGCCATCTGTGGATGGGGTCGTGACCCCAGGTANTGGGGTCGTGATCCCAGGTAGGAGGGACAAGCCATCTGTGGATGGGGTCGTGACCCCAGGTAGGAGGGTCAAGCCGTCTGTGGATGGGGTCGTGACCCCAGGGAGGAGGGTCAAGCCGTCTGTGGATGGGGTTGTGATCCCAGAGCATCTTTGATATATTTCCAATGGCTTGGAAGAGGGCCCTTTTCACACGGGTGCCCCCCCTCGCACACGTGTACGGGAGGGGTGGGCGCCTGTGCAAACACCACAGCGGGCGCAGAGGAATGGGTGGGCGCCCGTGGCAACACCACGGGCAGTGGGCAGGGGTGCGTGCGTGCTCCCATGCTCCACCCACCTCCCACCCACGGAGCAACGGGTGCCAATGCCCAACAGCCCATGTGTGGAGATGGGTGGGGGTCCATGGGAATGCACCCCCCCCACCACCACCACCGTGGCCCGTGTGAAAAGGGCCAAGGTCTGGGGTGTGGGATTAGATGTAAGCCTCAAAATGGGTCGAATCCCGCAGCCGACACGAGGAACGCGCTGCTCTATGGTCTGTGCCGCGCTAGAGGTAGGAATCCTTTCCCCCCCCAGAGACCACTTTGAACATTAGTGCAAATTCCAAGGGCCCTGTAAAAGCTGGGAGCAGCAGTGCTTAAGGGGTGCATTCAGGAAGAGGAGGGTCTGTGCCCTGTCCTTGTCTGCATGCCCTCACCTCTGCTCCCTTACACAGAACTCAGGCTTTCAATGCTTGGGGGTAGGAAGTGGATCTGGGGGCCAGATTCAGGAACTGGAAAAAGGCCACATAAAAACCTGTCACGTGATGCATTGACCCCCTTGGGTCGAAGGTCCCCACCCCTGGTATATATGCACAGCAGAACTGTGCCCAAAGCTTCTTCTTTCTCCAAAGCAAGCCGCTGGTGGTACCAGCTGTGCCACGTGGCAAACCAACGGTAGGGCAGTGGAAACATTTCTCAGTTGGACCCAATCCAGGGAGCTTGTCCGTGGCTCTATCACTCTAGATCGGAAGTTCCACTCACAACTGTCCCACCAACAAGGCCCTGGATATTCTGCAACCAGGAAATCCAGAATCCTAGTATTGATTGACTAAATTAAATCAACACAATTATGCGCATCTTGAATGCCAACTAACTTCCCAGCATGCTGTTCTATTCATTTTGAACATCTCCCATCTTAGAAAACCATGCAAAATATGTCACAGACCTATCAGCAGCGGGGCAGGGAGCTTTTCTCTCCCCTGAGTGGCCAGCAGCTGTCACACAGAGCCACATGGTCCTGGAATATATGTCAACAACTGAGAGTGCCGGCACCCCTTTGGCTAGCTTGCAGTGCTGGCCTCTCACAGGTTCCTGCTCATGGCGCTCCCCACTCAGGCTGTAATTCTGCTCTGCCAGAGGCAATTTCTGTGACCATGTGGTCAAATGCAAAATTCTGTGTAAATGGCTGTGATTGCCGCAGTGCAGAATTCAAAGGTCCCTGGTCATCACTATTCATCATCCTGTCATTCAGAGCCCTGTTCTCCCCGGTAACTAAACTAAGCATGTGCATCTGAGACTTCTCAACTCTATGAATTTGTATCCCTGTCTGTCCCTCTCCCATGTTTCTCCTAGCTTGTAAGCCTCTCAGCGGAGGGACCCCTCTCAAATTAAAATTGTTCAGTGCCAACCACATGGCTGGCATTATAGAAGTCCTTAATAATAAACAACAAAATAATAATACCAGCAACTTTCTGTGCTTTTTATTTACATGCCTGAAAGTGCCCTGGGTGGCTTCCTAGCGCCACTGTGATTCGACCCGCTGGGAGGCTCACATGAAGGCCTGTGTTTTATTTTGGTCTGCTTATGATTTTGCGTGTGGTAACCAACGCCAAGCCCTCGGGATAGGGTGGAATGATACAAGTTCCTAGTGCAACTTCTTTACAAAACGCTGCCACATCCTCTTCCCAGGAGTCAGCCTCACCTCCATGCTACAGTGGGGGGGGGGGGGGAACTGGAGGCTCAGAGAGGAGCAGCCACATGGTCCGGGAAGATAACGTGGGGCTCGACGGCTCCGAGCCCTGCAGTCGGTGCTGAATTTTGAAGCAGAAGGAGGTGCCAGGGCTTGCCTTGGCCGTGCCAACTCTCAGACCCCGGAAGCATGAACAATGTTCATTCACACTGGCTTGGAGAAGCTGCGTCCCTGGGTCCTGGGAGCCACTGCTCCCAGCCAGGGCTAGGTTCAGTTTGATGGGGCGCTCGCGGACCCTGCTGGGCGCCCGGGAGCTGGGAAAGGGAGCTGCACAGAGACCTTCAAACGGGGGCAACTCTGCAGAGGGCTTCTGTCCCCAGCAGCTTCATTCGACGGGTCTTTTTCAAATGCTGGTGAGAAGGAGACGGTGGCGGCAGGGAGAAGTGAGAGGGAGGAGCTGGAATCACTTGTGGTCCAGTGACAGGAGCAGTTAGTGCCTCCCTCCGCCTGGCTTGTAAAATTCTCTGCTGCCACGCAAAATTGCCGCAGAGGGGTTCCGTGGCTAGGCCCTGACACAAAGCAAGTCTTCCCTGCAGTCTGTCCACCAGCCCCCTTGCCTGAAATCCCACCATCTTCCCCCTTCCGTGAGCAGAGACGGGGCTACGCCGGCTAGAGAAATCTGCTGTCATTTCAAACACGCTGCGTGAACCAATGTGCAATACCTTGTTAAAATTAGAAATGACCGTGAGCAGGAGTAATGTGCCTGATGCTGCCTTTCATTATTAATATTAAATATACAACCAAATATTTATTTGAACATAAAAACTCCTCCAAGCCCTCCTCCTCTCCCAACAGGATGGTAACAACTTCCAGCTGAAAGCTGTGCAGGAGGATTTAAAGTGAGAGCTATTAAAGACATTTCACACTAGCCTGTGTTGGGAGAAAGGCAGGTGCATACTACAGCAATTTGCTTCAGGGGCACTACCGAAATTGTTGAAATTGCCCAGGATGCGAGGCAATCCTCTTTTCCAATTTAATCTCCCACCCCCCGCCCAGGTTACCCTTGTTGCAGAGACAATGCAAGACATTTTTTATTTGGTCAGGCATTTGGCAAGAGGGGATAGAGTTTGGGATAAAGGCCTGTGTTTTATTTTTGTCTGCTTATGATTTTGCGTGTGGTAACCAGCTCCAAGTCCTCGGGATAGGGTCGGACGATACATTAGAAAGAAAAGAAAGAGAAAACAGATTTGATTAGGTAACGACGGAGAGGCAGTAGCTGTGAGAGTCTGTAGCCAGGTTAGCCCCCTAGAGACTAAGTGGAAGAAAGAGAGAGAGGGCTAGCAAGCTGGACCTACCCCCTCCGATTCCTGCAGCACCGCCAGGATGAAGAGGACGTATCTCTGTCCCGGCTCCAGGGCTCGGTTTTCAAAGTTGTCGTAGTGTTTCATGTCCCCCAGGATGAAGTGGGAGGGCAGCGTGCGGAAGCGGGCGGCGATGTACGGCTTGGTGAGCTCCAGCTGTCGGGAATGGCGGAGGCTACGGCGCTGCAGCCGAGAGATATCCTGGATCAGCTGGGAAAGCAAAAGGGCGCACAAGGCTTTGACGTGGGACCGAACATTTCCAGCGCATTGCCTGGCAAAAGGGAGCGGGAAGGCTGACTTTACTGATGAGGGAAGGATTCAGCTTCCCGTTCTTTGCTTGAGGCTGATTCTCTGCTGAGGCGGCTCGGCCGAGGGGTGTCAGGACTCGGTGCCTGCGAGTCCAGACACCTAGGTCCTCAGGGCTTCCAGACAGAGCCACTGCCTCAAGGCTAGCCAGGAAGTTCCAAGCACGGGAGCTCGGGAACAGCTGATTGATTGAAGGCCATAAATACATTTTCTGGGTTCAGTCCTGGCCATTCAACCCGAGACTCGGCCTGTTTACAGCTAGGACTGCCTCACCTCTTTGCCCTGCCTGACTGGTTATTTGGCCACAGACCTTTGTGATGGCCCTGCCCCTGGCTTGCCCCTCTGGACGCGACGCTTGGAAACATGAATCCCCCAGGGTCGGCCCCTGAGGCGGATCCCAGCATCAGCCCCTAGGCACCGCTACCTTGAGGCCGGAATCCGGACAAGGAGGCTCGGTGCTAAGTGCACCGTCGCCGGCGGGGCTGGTACTTCTCTCCCTTGAGATTCGACTCAGGCTGGCTTGGGAACTCACCTCCTCCAGATCCATCTCCTCGGGGCTGCCCAACGGGTTAAGGAACTGGCCGCTCCGGGATTTCTTTAGGGGCACCACCACGATATAATAAGCCCTAGGAGCCGGGAAGAAAAGGCACAAGCTACGGGAATGAGTTTTTCTGAGCCAGGGAAGGAGAGCGAGCTAACGACATCCGCGCTGCCGCCACCCCCTGGTTCGGGTGGGCCGCGGGCACGGCCCATTGAGCTGATGTCTCCAGTTCTTTGACTCTACCTGTTGCCAACGCTCTTTCTAGAAGGAGCCCAGAACGCCACGGTTGGGAAATGACTGAGCAATGCAATGATGATAACGATGATCACTATTATGATGATGATGACTCAGCCTCCCTCAGCATTAGCCCCACTCTGTCTCCCGCTAGCTGCGCCCCCTTCTCCTCAGCCTTGCTGCAGGAGGGGACCGGATGCATACTCCTGTCTACAGAGCTGCGCCCCATTACTGGCAGCAAAGTCAGACATTTCCTCCTTTCTAAGGACTAAGGTAAGCTTGCGCCTCACTGCGCCCGAGCCCCGCTTCAGCTTCTCCACCCGCCACCCCGCAGCCCTGGCCTCCCTACCCTGCCTCTCCCCGATGGAGACAAATGCCAGAGGGATGGTATTTTGCTGCCTTTTTTTAGATTTGGTGCGCTACGCGGCCACCTACCTTGACTTAACGGCAAAGCTGGCTTTGAGGGACTGAAAGCCGTCGCTGTCTAGAGGAGGGCTGATTGCTGACCTACAGGGAAGGAGCTTAGTGGCCCCGGTCCTGTCTCTAGTGGAAGATCTATAGTCAAAACCTCACTCTGCCGGCTAGCGGCTGTTAGAGACCACCTGCGGTGTGGGGAGCCCGCCAAGCGAGTCCGTGAGTGACTGGGCCCTTTTGTGGAGCAGCCGCTCAGTGTAGAACTCGCTCCCTCCAGATGTTCATCTTAGTTCCTCCCTCCTCACCTGAAAAAACCACCTGAAGCCTTTGCTTTTTATTTTATTTTCCCAGATTACTTTAGAGGAGCCGCTGCTCGTTCCCCTTAATGTATTCCCCCTGCTGTTACACGCCTCTTTTAAGTGGATTTTAAATAGATTTTAGGTTGTAGATGGTTTCATTGTAAGGTCTAGTGTGCAGGTCATGATCGGTCTTTCTGCACTTGCTCCCACCTGGGAGCTTCACTCTGCCTCTGCCACCACATTCACCCACCTTAGTGTTGCCTGCTCCTGGAAATATCTTTGCCCCTTCCCCTTGCTGCCTCCATGCCTGGAACACCCCCTCCAAACACATTTCTTCTGCTCTCTTCCTCCCGACCTTCAAATCCCTCCTGAAAATCTACGTCTTCCGTCAGGCTTTCCCTAGCTCCTCATCCCCACAGACTGCTTGCTAAGGCTCTTTCTGCCGCCCTATCTTTCATGGTCCTTTTCTCCCCTGTAACTAAGCTAAAATCATGGACCTGTGACATCTCAACTTTGTGAATGGATCCCTGTCTCTCCCTATGTTCCCTTCTCCCTTGTCTTTCCTTGATTGTAAGCCCTTTGGGGCAAAGATCTGTCTCTAATTATGAATGCACAGTGCCAGGTACATTGCTGGTATTATATAAACAACAACAATCATAGGCTGCGTGGAGAGAAGTCAAGGACAGACTCAGGGCGTCTTTAGACAAAACAAAGATCGGGTGTCGAAACCCCTAAGCGCGTATTTGGCGGTTGCGTGTAAGCACCATAACAATCCCAACACCAATTTGGCCTCCCATTGAACATGCGATGTGAACCCCATTGCATCACTAGGACAAATGTGTGTGTTCCAGCTGAACACGTGGCCAATGTGTCTAGTGACATCGCGCGGCGTGTTAGCCGGTACAACACGGGGAGCGAGGCGGCAGTGTTTGTGTGCAAAACACCGATTTGCCCCAAGCTGGGCCGTGTGTCCAAGCAGCGCCACGTGGTGAACACAGGGCCAAACTGGGGTTCGTATCAAGGTCAAAATACACATTCAGACACACGATGTTATGTCTATAGACACCCTCCGTTTCCTTCCTTCCTCCATCGTGGCTGGGAGAAACTGGCTCGGGGCTGCCTTGTCAGAGTGGCACCCTTTCCTAAAGACTAATTCCCCCTAGGTTCATTGACGCTGCAATAAGAGGGACGTACTGGATGAGTGCTGAGCCCTTGACATCCGGCAGGATCACCACAATGTTGCCATCGGCATCCAATTTGTGGGTCACTTCTGGCTTCTTGCCTAGGATGTCGGCGGCCGTCGAAGCAGCCACGTTCTGCTGGAGGCCGCCCATGCTGTTCCCCCGGTTGGTCAGGACGAAGTTATAGAAGGTGTGAGGCCTCAGGTTGGTGATGAGCTTCTTGGTTGTGCGGCCGTCGACGTCGATGTTCAGCCCGTTGTACTGAATCTGAAAGGTAGGCAGAGGCGGCAGCACGGTGAGCAAGGCAGGGACTGACTAAGCTGGGCTCTTCTATGAAAGACTAGGAGCCTTGCAGTCGCTCCCTAATCGCGTCGGCATCAACCAGAGAACAAGGGGGGCGTCCCTGAAGCTTGGGGTCTATCTCCTTGCATAGATGAGACTTGGCCACCATCATCCATGCTTTTGTAACTTTGAGGCTCGACTACTGTGATCTACGTGGGGCTGCCCTTGACGACTGTTTGGAAGTTGCAACTGGCACGGAACGTGGCAACCTGTTCCTTTTGGGGTGGGTTGTCAGGAGCACATTACACTACTGGTCCAGAGTCTGCAGTCTCCCAAGACCTTTCTGGACACAACTCGAAGATGCTGATTTTGATCTACAAAGCCCTAAATGGCATGGGCCCCAAATAGCTGAAAGACCGCCTCTTCCCTTATGTCTTAACACAGCCTCCAAGGTCAGTCGGGAGGGATCTCTGCCTGTCAAGATCACACAAGGGCATACAGACAGGCCTGCTCATTTTCTGGAGGCCATGTAAGACCTTTGTGTCTGGCCAGGCATTGGGCAGGTGGAGATAGGGTTTGGGGAAAGGGATTTTAAATTTTCTAAAAAATAATATAGTGCACACACACACACCCCCGGCACTTGAAGCACTTCACATACAACACAGTGTAACAATTTTTAATCCTCACAAGTAGGTTAGACTGAGAGAATAATGTGACTGGCCCAAGGTCACCCAGTGAGTTTCTGGCTAAAGCGAGACTAAAACCGGGGTCTCCCAACTACCTTCCTGTCCAAGTACTGCACGCTTAGCCATTGCACCACACTGGCTCTAATTTTAATTGCATGGATTTTAATTGATTTAATTGAATGGATTTTAATTGGCATTATTTACGCCTATTATGTGCTGTACCCAACACCGACGAGCCCTTGGGATATGGCAGGATAATAAAAATGAATAGTTAAATAAATGGATGTAGCCTAGAACATGCTGCTCCTCCTTTGCCACCACCCTCACCTGCTCTAGATTCTTTTGCTGTCTAAACTGTCTTTGCTCCATCTCCTATGCTGCTCCCTATGCCTGGAACTCCTGCCCTGAACATATTTCTATATGAGAAAGGAAAGGGTCCAGATCATGTCTCTGTGCCCTCCCCTCGTGTGCATGGGCCCCATCTCTTCTCCTTTCCATTGAGCTCACTCTTTCAGTGCTTAAGGGTAGGGATTCGATCCTGGGGCCAGATCTAATCTAAACTGTGAAAGGAGGAAATAAAAACCAGCCGTGGGAGCAGAGATTCCCCGCCCCTGCTCCGACCATTAGATGACGCTCTTCTCTCTGAGCTGTGGCTTGGACCCAAGAGTCCTGTTTTGCTGTAGGCTCCTAAGCCACGCTGCAAGAGCCTCCCTGTTCCACAATTGCTGAAGGAAAACTGCTGCTGCTTAGTACAGGGGCCTGGACTTTTGCCAGATGTGGAGAAGGAACATCTCACAGTTAAGAGCGTGCACTGGAGCCGCCAGGAGCTGAACAGGAGTCATGGCTTCTATTCAGTCAAGGAGACTGTAGGATTTGGCCTTAATATGAACTACCGGATTCTCAGTTGGAGGAGGAAGGGGTGAGATGGATCTTTAACGGGCATTTAACATTGGAAATACTGTTCTTGCCCTTGGAGAGGAGGTTGATGGAGACAGGGAGACCAACTTGCCTTGTATGGGATGGGTGAGTTGTAGTTTTCGGGGAACTCCCAGCTCAGAAGCACAGAGGTCTTCATCACCATCTTCACCTTGAAGTTTTTGGGTAAAACTGTTGGGGAGAAATGTAGAGAGAGGGAAGAAAGGAGGAGGGAGAGAGAGAGAGAGAGAAAAAAAAAGAGAGAGAGAGGCTATCAGGTATTGGAAGTGGGAAGCCCTCAGTCTGGGGCCTGCTGTGATGACAGAGTCTAAGAATGGCCGGCTCCCTTGTCCACACTCTGCTTGGGTTTTTCCAGAGCCTGTCTCCTGCTCCTGACACCCCTTCCCATGCTAGACCTAACCTAACCTGGGAAGGGCAGGGTAGGGGGAGAGGGAAGTTCTGGTTCCCTCCTCCCCCATCCTGCCCTCCTGAAGAAAGATGCATGCTACCGTGGCTGCTGCGAAGAACAAGATTCTGGAATCCTGACCATGCTCAGCTGAGGAGGAACTCATCCTGTTTATTTATTTATTTTTAGTCATTATTTTTTTTTGTGGCTTGCAAAAGCTGAAGAAAAGGCTCCTCCCACCTGTGAGAACGACCGGTCCGCCCAGGCGCCAATCAAGAGTGTGTCTGGAATTAACTTGGAAGAAATTGGAGAGAAAAAGGCACTTACCTGGCAAAGGTGGGGGAAAAGAGCTTGGGGGACTTAAGTGTGAATACCCAAGCGCTTTGCGTTTACTCACAAGCCTGTCTTCGGCTGGCGGGAGCTGGCGCGCTTGGCCTCTGTCCAAGCTCCCTGCCTCCCAGCGCCAGCCTGGGCGGAACAAGGGCAGAGAGAGGAGAAACCGGCAAGTCCTACCTTGGTCCAGCAGGAATGTCCGATACTGGACGGTTGGGCTGTACGGCCCGGGGCCTTTACTGGTGTGAGCACGAATTTTAACGTCGTAGGCGGTGTTAGGTTTGAGGCCGTTCAGCGTGTAAGAGTTCTCTAGGGAGGGGGGCAGGTCTTTTTCCAGAGGGTTGCCAGGGGAACCGGCTTCCCGGTAGGCCACGGTGTACTTGGTAATGGCCCCGTTCCTCTCGGCTAGCACGGGGGGCAGCCAGTTGAACTGGACCGACACGGAGGTGACGTTGCTCGCCTCGAGGATTTGGGGGTAACCTTTGGGGACGTCTTCAGGGATGGTGAGCTCCTGCATGGCTTCCTCCCCGAAGCCAGCCCGGCTTTTCACGGCCAGCTTGAAAACGTACGTGGCACCCTTGTGGATGTTGGCGGCCATGTACTTATCCTCCTGGGCTGTGAACTCCAAGGTAGCCAGGGGGTTGACGTCCTTGCGGCCAAACTGAAGCCGGTAGCCCATCACCTGGCCTTCCGCGTCCAAGGGAGGCTCCCATTTCACCAGAAGAGTGTTTTCCTGAGTCTGGTGCACAGACAGGATGGGCTTTCCAGGAACTGGAAGACAGGAAAGAAAGAGCAACACCTTAGTCACGCACAAAAAGCTTTCTCCAGGCACAGGGACACTGGCGCTGAGAAGCTGGGGAAAGTCCTCAGCCAGTATAACCAAGGCCCTGCAAATCCCATGCTCCTACAATCACAGCCATTTGTGTGGAACTTTATATTTGGCCAAACCGTTGTGGAAATTACCTCTAGCAGTGCAGAAGTGGGGAGCCTGAGTGTGGAGCGCTACGAGCTAGCCAATGGGATGCCGGTGCCAAAAATGGGGTGTTGGCACTGTTAGCTACTCATATATGTTCCTGGGCCATGGGGCCTTGTACCACAGCTGCTAAGACGAGCAGCCCCTAGGGAGAAAAGAGATCCCCTGCTAACAGGTCCGCATGGTATTTTGTAACCTTTTCTAAGATACTAGACATTCAAAATTGACCGGGGGGGATTCATCTGCCTTCAAAATTTGATTGATTTAGTTAATTTGCTTAATTTAGGGTATTTTCAGACGTTACGAGATCACGCTCAACCACAGTGAACCACGGTCAATCCCGCGGCGGGGCCAAAGCGCCCTCAGTCAATACCCACCACGCTTCCGGAGCTCCCCGCCGGACCATCGCCGAAAGCGTGGTCAAAGAGATTCCTGACGGGACCCAACAAAAAGTAACATCTGGCCGGCAACCACCAGCCGGAATCAAAGGAAATGATTCCCAGCCGGGGACAGCAGCAGCAGCAGCAGCCAGGCCGGGCTGCCCCGGCGCCTTCTGGGTGNATGAATATCTGAAACAAACAAAAAAGAAACAAACAATTAAAGTGAAAGATTAGTACTGCCTGGACCCCTTTCATTCGGTCAGAGCCAATTAGGCAGTTTTGTCAAATATATCAATTTTCCAGGTTATTTGTTTCAGCTCTAGGCTGAAAGCACTTGACAAACAAAGCCAGATCCTATTCACTCTTTTGCAAATGGTAAACAGGAAGTATAGTGAGGAGAAATGACACCCGAAGTTGCTTGTGGAGGATTCTCTCTTTCTTAAAGAAAAGGTGGAGTACTTGACAGTCTGCAGTATTGATTTGACATGGATTAACATTTGTGAGCTTCATTTGAAAGTGAGCAGGGGAAAGGGTTTAATGTTCCTCTTGCTGATTTTTGTCAACCACCTGCTGAGGGATCTGATAATTCTGCTCTTGGTGCTGCCGTCATCTGACCCCCTGCCTCTTTCGCTTTTGTGGTATCTGGGCTAAGTTGTTGATCTTGTACTCTTTCGATATTCCATGACAACTATCAGGCTACTCAGTAATGCAGAAGAGTTTACTTACCGCCAAATGGGTAATAATAGAAGTACTTTAGCAATTTCATTGCCTGCTAAGGAGGAAGCTGTTTCCACTCTCTTACCCTGTCAGATATCTCTGTATAAAAAATCATCACCAAGGAAAATAAGCTGCTTTAGCATCAGTGATTTTTATTAAGCCTTTTAAAGTATAATTGATATATTTGGGCTCGCATTTCTGCTTCCTTAGTTACAGAGAGATGTGTGTGTGTGTGCGTGAGACAGACAGTCAGACTTTCTGGGTATTTTCAGACGTTACGAGATCACGCTCAACCACAGTGAACCATGGTCAATCCCGCAGCGGGGCCAAAGCGTCCTGAACGTCTGTTTGGCGGCCGCCAGATGTTCACCACGGTCAGTACTCACATGGGGTCAATTTCAACCATGCTTCCGGGGCTCCCTGCAGGACAATCCCCGAAAGCATGGTCAAAGAGATTCCCAACAGGAACCAACAAAAAATAACGTTTGGCTGGTAACCACCAGCCGGCATCAAAGGAAATGACTCCCAGCCGGGGACAAAACATGCAGCGTTGCTGCCAGGCAACAAGCAACAACACAGGCCGGGGAGGGAGATTTAAAGGGCACACAGCAGCAGCCAGGACAAGTCGCCCTGGTGCCTTCCAGGTGCTTTGACCATAGCCCAGCCCGGGATCGGCGTCACGTCTGTTGTGCTGGCCCGGCCCGTGATCTGCCGGCCCGATTCCCTGCCGTGGTCCCGGTCCCGTCACGTCTGTTCGGGGCTTTTTTTGACCACGGGGGGTGGTTGTTCGGTTCACCCCCGCCTCCTGGGTTTTGTTCCTACCTCTGAGAAGGAACATCCACTGTGGTGAATCAGGACCGCGTGACGTCTGAAATCACCCTTAGTCTGTTTGCAGATTTTGGGTTTCCTGGTTGCAGAACCTTTTGCAGAATACACATGGCCCTGAGGATAAGGCAACCCTGTCTGCCAACACTGATTCACTGTGTGGCCTAGGACAAGTCACACGGACCAGCATTTTAAACTGGGTCCTGGTTTCTGGCCACCCAACCGGAGACTGCTTGGGCCAGGTTGTCAGAACAGCAGAGTACCTGTAGCTGAACAACAGGCATCCAGAACACCTTCGCTGTAAAACCTCTCTGGTTCAATTACTCCTTGCCATTGAAATGAGAATATTCATATCCATCTAGCTCAAAGGAGCACTTGTGGAGAGGAGTGAGTTATGGCTGATACAGCGTCCAGGAAATGAGATGGGCTATCTAAATGCTACGTGCATCTCCTGAGTCAGGTTCAGAAATATGATTCTGGAGCTATGGCCTGGCTCCCTAGTGGTTCTAGAGCAGGGGTGGGGAACCTCAGGCCCAGGGGACCAAATGCAGCCTGTGGCTAGTTTTCATTGGCCCCTCTGCAGTTCCTGGACCTGGCCTCTGGAAGTGAAGGCTGCGGAGACGAGGGTATGCACAAGGGAAGGGGATGGATCCATGATCTGGACCTTCCTCTTTTACATCCACCCTGAGTGCAACCCTTTGTGTTCCCACCTCCCACCCCCAGCTTCTATGTGGTCCAGCTTCTATGCGACCCTTTTACTAATTTTCGAAGTGGACCCTAGGAGGGGAAAGGTTCCTCAGCCGTTCTACAGAATGGGTGCCATGATGAGCCAGCGGGAGTGTCTGGACAGAACTCAGCGATACTAACTCCCACCTTGTAGGCCCCAGGAGCAGTGGTTCTCCAATCGTTCTGTGCTCCCCCCTTCTGCTTGTCTATGGTAATTGACACCCCCCACCACTCGCACATGCACACACCTTTCTCCCTCTGACCCTTTCAACCCTCCTGTGGTTTCCCCTCTCTCTTTCTTCTCCTTTGTTCTCCGATTTTCTCTCTCCCTTTGCCACGCCATTCTTTTCAAAATTCCCCCTAGCTCAGTCAATGTGGAGCTAGGTATGTTCCAGATGTGGTCCTCCTTGCCCTCAATCCAGAATACTTTCTCCCCAAGTTTGAAACCCGCTGCATGTTCCTTCTCAGAGGTAGGAACAAAACCCAGGAGGCCCAACTCTCCGCCACCTGCTCTAACCGCTAGATGACTCTGCCTTCAGCGCCAAAGAGAGAACCCAGCCGTCTCCAACTCCCCATCTCCTGCTGTCACTCGATGACAGCACAACCCATGCAGAAGAAAACAGGGCCCGAAGCAGAGTGGGTCAGCTTGGAAAGTGCCAAGCTGCTGAGAATAGAATCACAAAGAATGGATGAACCGAGTTCCTGAACAGCCTGGGGTCCTAAGCAGCAGGAATGGGGCCGGCCAAAGCAAGCTTCGCAGCAAGGCTGATTGCCCAGACGGGAACAGATGAATAGGGCAAACGGGCTGAGCAGAGATTTGAGGACCAAGGGGGAAGAGAGTGTCTGTCTGTCTGTGTCTAATGGGAACATCAGAGAGGGTTCTTGTTCCAGTCAGCTCCCTCTGTAACCTGTCAGTTCTGCTGAGCTGACGAGATATTGCAGGAGTTCGGTGGTGCTTCTGCCTAATGAGGCCTGTCACTGCCTGAATGCTAAATGAGCTCGTGGCCACAGCTTAAATTACATATGCAGGCCCAGGGGTTGCTGGAGCTGGAGTGTCGAGGGCATTAATTCCAGCAGCTCATGCATCGTTTACACTCACTCCACTCTATTAAAGATCTAATTTCCTCCTCTCGCATTTGAGTGGGTGGAAGTTTGGGCAGGGCAGGGAAAAGAGAGGAGGGAAGGAAATTAGATTTCTTAGAGAAATGAAAGCCGGCTCTGAAGTCATTGGACGGCTGGCTAGAACAATGGTTTGCAAACTTTTTTGAACTGTGCCCCCCACCCCCTTCGCTTGCCAGCTGCAATTGAGTCCCCTCCCCCACTTGCTCCCTCTCTTCCTCCCCTCCTCTTGCTTCCCCTTATTCTTTGACTTCCTTTGCCACCCCATTATTTTGGAGATTCTCCTTAACTCGGTGAGAATTTGGAGCTAGGTAATTGCAAGATGGGGTCCTTCTTGTGCCTCCCACAGAACACCAGTTTGAGAAGCTAGCTGCTAGAAGGTGTGCTGGGGGGAGCTGTCATGGGCATGGCAGGGTGGAGCTGAAGGGGTGGGTGTGCGTACACACTCGTGTTAACAAACAAGAGGATGGCCCCACTGGAGTCCAGGTTTGGTCCATGCATTCCCCACTTGCATAGCACCTGCTGTCCTTGCCCACCCATGGAGGTTCATACCTGGGTTTAGACCTGCCAGCACTTGGCTGCTGGCAGTCACTTTTTGCTATGCACAGGCTGCTGAGTTTATTGACCAAACTGCATACTTTATTGAGCGCACAGAGTGAAAATAGAAAGCGAAAGTAAAAAATGGAAATCAAAAACAATCTGTCTTTGCATGTTGTCAACCTGTTTTTTCACATCCGCGGCAGACAGCGATGTACTGGCAGGAAGCACCGCAGTTTTATTGGGGGCTTGACCACTGTGGTGTGGGAAATCCCTCTCCGTTCGTATAAAACTCCATGTCAAACAAGCACCTCTTGTACCCCCTTCTCGATCACCCTCTCCAATACCACGCAGTTGGAGTGAAAAACATCCCTGCTCGCGAGGGCTCTCTGCACTTCTCCAAGTGTCCAAACCCTGTTCAGGGCAGCAAGCTCTGCTTCAGTCGGTTCACATTCCCTGTACCCCGAGTCACTTTTTCCCCAAAGACATTCATCTCTGCCATCCAGTCAAAGCACCCCTGGTGGCCCCGTGGGTTTCCTCTTGCCGTCATCAGGGCGGTGATGAGAAAGACTAGCAGGGCAGATTCAGCCTCCATTAGCGACTGCCCTACTTCTGGCACTGCAGAAACGTCCAGGAAAAGTCACAATCTCCTCGTTCACACCCGACGCTCTCATCCGGGGCTCCCATTCTGTCGAACCTGGAACTGCAGCAGGGTTGTGTGGGGTCTAGACTCCATCGTGCATCCACAGAACCCCATGCTGTCTCGGCGGTATGGTTCTCTCTGTACACCAGGCCACACCCGAATGTCAGCAAAGGCCAGGGTATCCATCACCCCGACTTCTCTGGGTCCCTCACCCCGGGTGGCAACAGCACCCACAAACAGAAGCCGAAGCCATTTGGCTTTCCCAGGCAAACAGCGTGCAGCAATAAGCTTTCTAAGGCATTATGGCCCTTCATGCTAGTTTCAAGCAAAAATTGTTACTCTCAAAAGATTAGAAAATATAGGAGTAGCTTTTAACCAATGGGCAGCTCTGCTCCCACATACATTCCAAGCACATTGGCCTTCATTGCCTTGCAGAGCCCTGTCACCCATTTCTTAACATTCAGTGGTTCCCCCCCCTCCCCCAATTAAAAAATGCCATGTTTCCGCGGTGCCAACATCTGTAACATTGTTAGATGAGTTGGCATATGCACCAACGTGCTTCTGACAGAAATGTCTACACAGTTTAATAGGCACCTGGATTGGCAGTGCCAGGGCAGCAGCACACCGCCCCCTCCAGCATAAGCTTTGTAAAAACTTTGTCAACCAATGGCCAGCCTCTAACCAACAGCAGCTCACGCTTGATGCGCATCTAGTCCTGTAAGGACACATGACCAGTAGTTGCCAATAGCTGGTCACGTGTGGCGTGCGGCCAATCCTAGCTAGGAAGCTGCCTAGCTCTTTAAACTGTGGAGCTGCAGCCATGGGAAATACATGCCAAGAACTTCCTTGTGCTTGTTATGGTGCTCCAGGCCTTCTTTTCCGCTGCTGAGCAGAACTGGCGAGCGAGCCAGTAGATCTAAGCTTTCTGTTGTCATTAGCACAATGTGATTTCAGGCGCTCATTCGATCTGCGGCGCACCACACTACAGAGGTGGCTCCTGCTTTGGCGCCATGTACACTTGCCTACCTCCGGCAACAACGGACCATGCTGGGGAGGATCGAAGTCGTGCAAGGGGAGCCAGGAGACATGACTTCTATCATCAATGCCATGCGCAGGGCTGTCCGCACCGAGAGCCTGGTCTGGGTAAAGGAGAAAAGCACAGACTGGCGGGAGAACGTGCTGTCCTCATGGGGAGATGCTAGTGTGTCGCAAACTTCAGGATGTTCCATCGCCTCATCCTGCAGATAGCCGAGATCCTCGGGCTTCAATTGGAGAAACAGAGCACGGTGATGCAGTCACCTATCCCCATGGAGAAGCACGTTACCATCACCATCTGGAAGTTCACCACTCCAGACTCCTGCTGCTCAGCAATTTGGCGCTGGAACTGCCATAGCGGGCACCGTGCCAGTGGAGGTTTGCACAGCAATTGCGGAAGTGCTGCTGGACCGGGGTGGTGTACTTGGCTGACCCCGCAGAGGTAATGGAGGATTTTTGGCAGTAGGGGTTCCCAAACTGCATAGGGGCAATCAATGGGAGCCATATCACCATCATCAGCCCACCCAAGAGCAAGAATGACTACCTGAACCAAAAGGGTTTTTCTCTGTGGTTCTCCAGGCGGTAATGGACCAACATGCCCTGTTCATAGATGTGCTGGTCAGATGGTCTGGGAAGAACCACAATGCCCTCATCTTCAGTCAGTCCCCCTTCTTTGGCTGCATGTACACTGGAGACTTTGAACCCTCCACTGAAACACGCACTGAGGGGGTGCTCATGAGGCCTGTTGTTTTCTGGAACCCAGTCTACCCCCTGAAGCCCTTGCGCATGAAGGTATACAGTGTTGCCTGGACCCTGGAACAAAGGTACTTTAACCGGCAGCTCAGCACCACCCGCTCTGTTGTGGAGAGAGCTTTTGGGCTATTAAAGCAGCGCTGGAGATCAAGTGTGGTCAGAAATGATTTCCAGCTAAGGACCGCTCCACGTCTAACTACTGCTGTTTGTGTTTCTCCATAACATCTGCAAGACTGGCAGGGCCATGTTGGAGAACCCTCTACCAGTTAGCTCTGGTGAGCCAGTGCCCCTGTTCCGGGACCGCCTGAACTGAGCGGAGCAGCACATAGCCGGAGAAATCCAGGACGCCTTGTGCCAGCACATCAACACAGTGCTAGCCAAAACACCCACCATCAGGGACAGCTTAATGAGCATCTTTAAGTGAACTGTTTCAAATGATCTGTTTGTGTTATCAATAAAGTCTTTACAAATATTACCTGTGTGTCACTGTTTTTTCTTCTGGCTGATATGCCACCCCCCACAGCACCTGGACAGCATACTTTCCCTCCTTGCCCTCCCCCCTTCATGCTATTTCCCACCAGGCGGCCTTTTCCTGCCAGAACCTCGGTGTTTTCCTATTGGCATTCGCAGGCTAGCTGGGTCTGGGAATGGCAATAGGAAGCACAGAGGCACAAGTGCATCTAGCTACTATACGCGTCCGCCCTGCCACCCACAAGTGCAAGGCCAATGGACTCCCCACTCCCCATTTTCGGTGCACCCTCCAACCCCTCCCTTCCCTTCCCACTCCCAGCCTCCAAAACGGCCATCCCCTCCCACAAACTGCCCTCCATTCCCAAAAGAGGCACAGAAACCATGGATTATGAAAAATTTAGGAACTTTATTTAAAAAATAAAGGAAGAAAAAAAACAAAACCCCAAGAACATTATTTACAAAAAAATTTAAACCATTTCTTCTTGCGTCTGCTCCTTTTGGGGGCAGCTGGGCACACTCACTTGGATGGCTGGATTGGCAAGGGGACGTTTTCCTGATCCTCTTCCTGTGGATCTGGCTGTGGAGGAGTGTTTTGGGGAGGTGTGCGGGAATGACTGGCTGGAGGGGAGGCGTGCCTGGCTCAGGAACTGTTCCCTGGCGTAAGCGCAGCGTCGAGAGCGCGGGGGTACTTTCTCTGGGGTAGGGATTGCTGGGGGAACCAGGGAAGTCGGTCAGGCTACACGTAGTGGGATGTGAATTGCTGATGGGGTTAGGAAATGGCACCTGCCCCTGAGCAGCAATGCTTGTGGTCGCAGCAGCAACATGATTGAGCGAGGAGCTCAACGGACTGGGGCAGGCTGCTTTGCGTCTGTGCCCACGTCTCACTCATCTCCTTACTTGCCTTCTTGATCACACTGTCCGACTGCTCAAACAGCTGCCAGAGGCAGACCCAGTGCCTGTCCTCCCACTGGCGGGCCAGGCGGGCCTTGGCAACAAAGGCCTTGTGTTCTGCCGCACCAACTGCCTATGGCGATAATGGCGTCGTGGATCTCATCCGCCTGCCGCACAGTCTCCCCAAGCAGCTCCCTTGCCAAATCCTCCCTGCGCTGCAGTTTGAAGACCTGGAGGTCCTGGGTCCTTTGGGCGTTTGTGGCTGGGGTTACGTCCACACCCGTTGCACTGGCAGACCTGTCGCAAGGCAACAAGGAAAACCATTCGTTCAGTGCCTCCCGCGCACCTTCCTGCACCGGTATTTCAGGCCCCCGCCCACACGATTTCCAGCTCTTTGCTCGTCCAAAGGGAAGCGGGAATGAGTACCTGGCCTACGTGGCTGTTGGGGCAGTTGCTGCGGCAGGATCCCAGCACCATGCTGTTCTCCTCCTGTGATCGCCGTAGAGCAGTGAATCTACAGAAATCAACCGTCGCCATTCGTGCGTACCCCCCTCAGCTGTCATTTTGGCTTCTGTCCCAGCCACCAGCCTGCCATGGTGTTCCCCCCCACTCGACAGTCTGAGATGGTGCCTTCCCCACCCACTTTCCTCACCTACTGGTCCTTTCCTGTGAAGCTGCGTCCCAGGGATTTTCCTGCTGCTCCTCTGTGTTCTCCTGGCCACCTATCAACACAGTAAACAATAAAAAAAACCATAATTAGATAACAATGAACGGAAGCCTTTATCATGCAGCGCTGTAAACACACCCACCCTTGGTGCATTAACTTACCAATCTCCTCCACCTCTACTGCCTTCTCTACAAAGGTGTTCTCTGTGCTCTCAACCAGAACCTCGGGTGGCTTGAGGGGATATACCACGAGCGTAATGGTGTCTGTGTCTGCGTCGACCTGTGCTGGTTCCGGGGCGGAGACGGGTATAGAGGCTGTCCGCTGGCAGACGCGGTTTCCGTGCTGGGAACAGGAGCAGTTGCAGCTGGAGTGGGCAGTGGGGGGGATCCATATCCAGGCACAGCCGTAGAGGCAGGATGCAACAATGGCTCCATCCATGCAGAGGAACCGGTCAAGGATCTCGTATTAGTGCAATGCTTGTTTCCCACGGCCGGAGGAAGTTTTTGTCCTGGATCCCTTTGTATCTGCACCTCAAGCCAGCACTGGTTTATGTCCCTGATGTAGTCCTGCTGCACCATTTAGACTGAGATCTTTTGGAACACTGCCTCATTCCTGTAGCATGTCACCAGGGCACATTGGACCTTCTGTTCTTCTCAGAGCGATGAAGGCCTTGGTCTTCCCCTTGGTCCAGGGAAGGCAACATTGGTGGGTGGATCTTCAGGCAGTGAGTGGCTGCGATTGAACAGTGGAGGTAGCGGTGTTGATCGTTGCTGGGCTGTCGGTATTAGCCACGGCCCTGGTGATGGTAATCCTTCATAAGTTATTCCTGAGAATGCAACGGCTGGGACACAGCAAGCACGTCGGGCACGTACTACCAACCAGAATGAACTGGGAGTATGCATGTTTGAAAATGCTGTAGTGGGCTTTTAAGGTGGACATTACGTGCACACCAGTGCAAGTGAGACTGGAGAGAGGGGCCAGAAGTGGTTGCTCCTTGGAACGCTCTAGACTCTTCACTTGTGACTCTATGGTGCTGGCGGACCTGTATGTGTGGAGGTGCTGCTTGCAACCTAATTGACAAGACGCGGACACATGAGCACACAGTAGCCCATATTTGTCTGCACGGCGAACTCTGCAGGCTCTGGAACTTCGCCATGAGTGGGGGCTGCGTGGCTGGTAGGTGCAAACACCTAATAAACGGGCAGGTGGACACTCACCTGGTGTGGGCTACCGTCTCACCTGTTAACACCAACTCTCTTAGACCCCGGTAGAACCAAGGGACACAAGGGAAGCCTACTTGGAAAGATACATCAGCCCTAGCTTCTGAGGCTGCCACGAGCAAATGTTTTATTCATTTTAAGCTGCCAGAGAATGGCTGGCAAATGTTGTTGGGAAAAAAACCTCCTTTGGAAACACTTAAGAAACACAATGTTATTACAGAGAAAAACAATGCCATTACCTTTATGTTTCAGTTTTTATCACAAATGTTACCATAATCAGCCAGGCCTGGAAATATTACATTTGCACAACAAATATCATTTGGAGGTGTGCGTGTGGTGGAGGGAGGAGTGCTTTATTTTGCAATTGCTTTGGACACTAAGGGAGGAAAATTGGATGTATTACAGTATTTAAATTCAGCCCCTAGCCCTGAATGATAAAGAAAGAACTCGCTCCCCTCTCAAGGTGTATTGACTCCGCAGTGGGAAGGAGATAAGAACGTTACAGAGCCAGTTGTAAGATTTCTCCCCCCCTTTAAAATAGCTATTTCAAGTTGGGGGAAATTGAGTTTTGGGTAATAGCTGCTCTGCTGGAGAAAACAGCGCTCTGTGATTGATGCACACAGACTGCCATTCGAAGGGAAGAAATGAGGGGGTCCCCCAGTTTGAGAAGCTAGTCACTAGAAGGTGCGCAAGTGAGAGCTGTCATGGGAGAGGAGAGGAGTGGGGAGAGAGGAAAGAGGTGGACAGAAGGGGGAGAGGGATTGGGAAATGGACAAAGTGAAGAGAAAGAAGGAAAATGAGGCAGAAGGAATGGGAGAAAAGGATAAAGAAGCGGCCGGGGGAAGAGGAAATCAAGGAAAGACAATGTAAAGGGGAAAGCGCAGCTGAGCTGCTTCTGGCATCGAACGAGAGTTTGCTCCAAACCTGTTTGGAGAATCTGCGTCATCGTGGGGGTTTGCTCCCTTGAGCCGTGGGACCGTCTCCAAAAGATCAGAGAGACAAACAGTTGGTCCAATCAAAGAGATCATTCGAACCGCTTTGTCTCTCTGTCACTCTGTACCAACACGGGGACCACACTCTCTCTGTGGATTCCCAGAGGTGAGGAAAGGCTGCCCTGAAGGATGAGAGCCACAGAGCGGGGGAAGAGTTTCAACACATCCCTTCTGCCTCTGAAGCTTCAGATTCTTGGCTCTGCTGTTTGCTCGCTTGGCTGTGGCTGTCGGTTGGTTTTTGGAGCCTTGGGGATGCCCAGGGTTAATTGACACTGTATTGACAATGGGCCTTTGATCCCAGGAGTGTCAGCTAAAAGCGGGTTTCAGTTTATTCAGGTGCTGGAAGGCATGGAAGGGGGGTGGGGGGTGGGAGGAGTGTAAGCCTCGGAGAGATAAGAAAGCTTCGGGGAAGACAATAGCGAGAAGAGAAAGGGAATGAAAAGGGGAGAAAGCTGCTGTCGGAGAGCATAAGTCAGAAAGCAAGAACACGGGGCAGCAGGGAGGGGAGTGCGATCCCATGCTGATGCCTTGGGGATTCACAGAGAAGGAAGAAGGGGTTTGAGAAGGGCCAAGGGCAGGTCTAGGCCCCGCCAGGGAACTTTCAAGCACTGTCATCTCAGCGGTGGAATGGCAGAAGCACTCACCCAGAGATGAGAGGAGGGGAACGGACCCATTTGCTAAGACAAGAAGAAAGGTTCGAGGGAAGGAGAGAGCGAGACACATCCCACAGTGACTTATTCTCATTCCTTTGTTCCATCCCCACGTCCTTAGCGTGACCCCGGTTCCCCGGTGCTCCGGCTGCAAGCAGCTTTGCCATGAAGAATAAAAGTCAGAGCGGTGAATGTCTCTGAATTGGCAAGGGTTCGGCAAGGCAGCTGTACAGCACCCAGAGATCAATCCAGGAAAAGGTCAGGGCTGTCTGGACTGACCCTCGCCCTGCTCCTCCAGTGCCAGAGCAGGGCTACAGTCGGCATTAGCAACCACTGCAATGGACAATGCATGGGCACAATTTTTTCTAGAGCCCCAGCAATGTGCCTGGTGCCCAACAGTCATAATCAGAGCTAGGTCCCTGTCCCAAGGGGCTTACAATCTAGGTTGGACAAAGTGGTGGTGGTGATGGTGGGGGGAGAGGACGGGAAAGAGGGGGGTACAATTCAAGAAGTTGAGAATGTGCTTAGCTTAGTTCAGGGGTGGGGAACCTCAGGCCTCAGGGCCAAATGTGCCCTGCAGCAGGTTTTTATGTGGTCCCTTTCCACCTCCTGGATCTGACCCCTGTAGCCAGTTCCTACCCCGAAACACTGAGTTCAGGGGAAGGAAAAAGATGAGGGCGTACACACATATTCATTGCTCAGATCAATGATCTGTGCACCTTCCTCTTAATGGACACACACCTGAGCCCAACTTTTATGCAGCCCTTGGAGTTTGTACTAATTTCCAAAGTGGCCTCTGGGAGGGAAAAGATTCCCCGGTCCTGACATAGTTACAATGGGAATCCTGGAGGATAAAAGTCAGTCTTATAAGGAGAAGCTGGAGTTGCCTTCCTGCATGGACCATCAGTGTGTCAGGTTCAAGAGCAAGGGCATGCAGAGCAAGGTCCGGTTCAAGAGCAAGGGCACCTTCCTGGTGGCTGCAGTGCTCCACAGCTGTGGAACTCTTTCCCCCTATGGGTTTGCTAAAGCCTGAGTCTGAGCATTTTTCAGAGGCAATATAAGGCCCAGTTATTTGGTAGGTGGGGATAGGTTTCGGGGAGGCTGGGGCAGGGGGATTTTAAAAATGGTTTTAGGTCTATATATTTGATATATTCTTATATGATGTAACCTTCCCTGAGCCTCAGGGATAAATACAAACAAACCCACCTACACAAATGACCCAGAGTTTGGGAATCTTTTGCTCTAGGGCTTGTGACCGCGGTCTGCTATAACATTGTCTATGCTGGGGGTATAGGGACTCCTGGGTAGCAAGAGGGTCTGCAGTGGTTTTGTGCACTCCAGAAAGAGCAGTGCCCTTCCCTATCCAGCTGGGAGGATAGGGATAGAGGTGCGTGGGCAGGGGAGTGACTTTCAGGGCCTGGGGTCAATTTGCTGTGCCCACATGCTGTGCCCACAATGGGAGGTTTTGAATGGAGACTCCACCCTGGATGGCTTGGGGATTTCAAGTCAATATCAGCTGCACAGATGCGGCTTTCTGGGCTCCTGCCGTTTCCTCTCCCCACAACACGGGGCCCTTCCAGCACCTGCTTTTCTTGGTAGCTGATGTGGCCCTTTTGGATCTTTTTGCACTCGCAGCCCGAGCATTTGAAACCAGCCCAGCAGGCCCAGTGGGCCTGGGAAAGAGCATCTTGGGCTCCGGAAAAGCCCGTCTGTGCTACAGATTCACCTCCTCCCAGCCTTCTGGTTTCTGCTGGGATTCCTTGGCCCCTTCCTCTTTGGCTGATACCCACCAGGACTGAGCCATCAATCACTCCGGCAGTGGGGAAAGGGGACCAATATCCAGCTTCAGCCCCTCCTTCCCGGGAAACTTAGTTCTGCCATGCAGACCTGCTTTCCCGTTGCTAGCAGGCATTCTGCCTCCCGTCACTGGCTTACCCATCCCTATGTTCTGCCCAGAAGGGCAAATTCTGTGCTGTTGTGATCTCAATCTTTTTGTTTTGGAAGAATTTTGCATTTGGCCAAATTGTCACAGAAATTGCCTCTGGCAGTGCAGAAGTACAGCCTGAGTGGGAAGCACTGTGAGGTATTATTAATAATTATTATTTACATAGTGCAAGCAATGTACCTGGCACAATCAATAGTTAGAGACAGGTCCCTGCCCCAAGGGGCTTAAAATCGTCAGTGGGCTGCTTGCACGGTTATATTCTAGGGTCATGGGGGCTCTGTGCTGCAGCTAGTGAAGGGAAGCAGCCCACAACCGTTCAGGAGAGAGATGAGCCCCACCCCTGCTATAGGTTTAAAACCCTTTTTAAAAAAAAAAAAAAAGATATTCGATGTTCTAAATTGATGGAATGGCATGCTGAGAAATACATTAGCATTCACAATTTGCATATTTGGTTTAGATAATGTGCACTAATATATTCCGCTTGCAGAATCTGGAATGTTGGCTTGCAGAATTTGGGTTTCCTGGTTGCAGAACTCAGGAAAAGTTTTCGTAGAATACGTGGGGGCCCGGCCCTGCACATAAGCCACGCGTTCCCTTTTATCAGCTTCAGGAGGTGGGTCTTTCACCTGCATTAGGAAAGGGTCTCCCTTGCTCAGGGAGATGGACAGAGCTGGCTCTGTGCTGCGCTGCGGACACATTCTCTCCAGGGAAGGCGAGGAGATGGGGATAGGAGAGTCCCCCTAGTTGTTAGAGCAATATCCTGGGAAGATGCTGAAAGGGGAAAGTGCGTCCCGGCCGTGTCATAGCCCGAGATCAGCGCTGCTTGGCGGTGCAGCGAGCTTTCAGCCAAGGCAAGCCCTAGAAAGGGCTTGCTTCTCTAGTGTGACCAGGAACTGGGGAGGGTTTAAGAAACAGAGATGGGGAACCTTCCCCGCGGTGCAGGGATCCACAGGCTGGAGTGTCCTGTTGAGGGAGGGAAAATAGGGCTCCCTACGTAGGAACAACATGACCTTCCTAGGCAGGGAGGGCGGTTGCTGGCCCAGAGATGCTACGCAGCCATTCAGAGGCTGACATGGAGCCCAGCGGCCAGGCCGTAGAGAATGGGGGATGCACGGGAATCCCGGGGAGGGGGGGGCATTTAGCAGGTGGCCTGGGGGCTGCGAAAGAACCAAGGCCATTTCCCACCCCCAGGGGGCTTCTCATTCTCTTGCATATCAAAGCAAGGACTTGCTGTGCTCGGGGGAGAATAGGAAGCGAGAGGATGGTGGTTGGAAGTGGAGGAAAAATGTTCACCTGCTCCCTTGGTCACGACCAGCTTGGGTTTGCTGCGCGCACCATCCCCTTTCATCGTGTAAGCAGCCACCGTAATGGAGTAGGAGGTCTCAGGCTGGAGCCCAGAGATGATCATTTCCTGATGATGGGAACCCAGAAAGAGAAAAGAAGGTGTGTCAAAGGCTTTTAAAAATCATCATCATCATCATAATTGCGTGGCACTTCCCAGCATGCAGGGATGTTCACGGATGCAGGAAACACAACACGACCCTCCACGAAACTCAGAGATGGGGAAACCACAGGCCGTAGCTACACCCTCCCCCTCTCCCTCCCAGCCTCTCTTTACACGGACCGTGCATCTGTCTGCAGGGACCTGCAGGAAACATGCTTGCTCTCAAATCTGCCTTGCACACAACAGAAACCGCTTCTGCCATCAAAACACTGCCGCGCTCTTCAAAGCCTCCTTCTCTCCCCCTCAGTCCCAGAGGAGGGCTCCATGGCTTCAAGGAGATTAAACTATTTCCCCCCCCTCTCTCTCTCATGCTCATAAGGAGGCGGCTTTATTTTGATTTAAAAAAAAAAAAAAAAAAGATTGCCTTCTGGTAATATTAAAGGGATTGCTTTAGCGCTAGTTGCAAGACGGCATTTTCTGCCTGCATCTTAGGGCTTGGCGTTCCATTCTCAACACACGCCTCACTCTCGATCGCTTGCATGACACCCTGGCTTTGCTGCAAAGCAGACCTTCAGACTGGCCGTTCTGCATTCTACCCTTCGAAGGGTGGTGTTACAATAAGAACATCCCTGTTAAACCAAACAGGAGGGGGGAGGGGGGGGGCATGCACAGCAGGGTTTCCCCAAAGTCCTAGAGGGAAAGGATGAGGGGAAACTTGATTTCCTTTCCCCATAACTTCTGGCCCCTGAGCAGAAGTTGGAAAAGATGACCTGTCCTCAACAGTGCAGACGGCAGACCTTAAAAATAACCTGATTCTGATTACCATTCAGCTTGTAGGCAGGATAGCTTAGAGGAAAGGGTCCGAGATGGGGGACCCAGGTTTTATTCCTGCCCCATTCCCATCAAAACACTGCCCCATCTAGAAACTGAGACTGCACTCGCACAAAATGCTGAATTGGGAGAAATCTTTCTCCCTCGATCTTTTTCCCCCTTTTTTGATCAGGTGAAAGGGTTAGGTCGCAAGAGACACCACAGAAGTTTATAAAACCATGAGCAATGTAGAATGTATAAACAGGGAGCTGTTATTTACCCTCTCTAATAATACTAGAACTAAGGGACACTCCACCAAACTAACTGGCAGCAGTTTTAAAACACACAAAAGGAAGCCCCTTTCCAGTCAACGCACAATTAACTTGTGGAACTTGCTGCCAGAGGATGTGGTCAAGGCCAGGAGCACGGCTGGGTTTAAACAAGGGTTGGAGAAGTTCTTGGAGGATGGGTCCATAAATGATTAGTTAAGTAGTTTGGGGGACATAACCTCTGATAGTCAGGAGTTGGGAGTGAACAGCAGCGAATGGACCACTCTATTATGATTGCTGGGTACCTCTCCCAAGTGACAGAGAGTGGAGATTCTGGGCTCAATGGACCATTGATCTGACCCATAAAATGCAGCGAGGGTGCCGTGTGCATCTAGTCCGAAGAATTTAACTCAAAGCCCTGGGTTTAACAATTGTGCTAACTCCATCACAGGCATTTTTCATAACGTGTGAGCAAGTCTCTCTGTCTGCATTTAGTATCGAGATGCACAGAATTATGGGATGCCTAGCACTGACCACAGCAATACGGGGTTACTTTTAAGGAGAAGGAGAGAAAATGGGAACATTTAAAAACTGAGATTACCACCTCATGTAAGAAATTCAGAGAGGTGGGGGAAAAGGATCGTGTAAATACAACCTGAGCATCGTATTGTCTGAGTGTTAGGACCAGTTAAAACCATTGGTTTATAGCTAGAGGAGATGCTAAAATACATCAGCATTCAACACGCACCCAAGCAAAATGGTAACCAGAACAACAGGCTTTATTTTAAGGTCCAATCCTTGTGAGAGCTGCTTGAGGTTAAAAGTAAGTGGTTCACACTCACAGGCTTGGAATGTCAACTTAATAAACCATTCGCTCAAGCCCTGATTGCGCCAAGGTAACGGACTTTGAAATGGCAGCTGGTTCCTTTGCCTAGCAAGGGTCCGTCTGCAAAGGTCCAGGTCCCCATTTAATTGCAGGCCTGGCTTCTGCCAGCCCCTCTTTAAATATAAAACCGCCATTATTTGCCAATAGATTGCCAGCTGACTCACCCTACGCCCTCCCCTAAGACGCTGTGGGAAAACCCTGCCATGGGTCACTTTGTGTTGGCCGAATACACAGCAAGGAGTGAGGCACAGAAAAACAACACAAACCAAAGAGAGATTGGAAGCAGGCAAACTGGCACGCACTGGGGAGGAGGCGTGGGGCAGAAAAGAAAAGGGGGAAAAACACAACAACAGAAACAACTTCACACCACAAACGGAGGGAAAAGAGCAGAACTGGGAGCCAATGGTGAGAGCATTTTACTTACATATTCAGCAGTGTCATCTGTTTCCCACTGAGCAGAGAACAAGAGAGGATTTGCAAGTGAGAACACAAGAGGGAAAGGGGGGGGAGGGAGAAAGAGAGAGAGATAGCATGAAGGAGTCCTACATGAGCTACCGAGTCGGAGGTTCCTAGGCCAACTATGAAGGAAGGAGTAGAATGGGAGAGGAAGCAGATTCCATGGCAAACTCTGTGCGATTAAGATTTACACCGTCTAGGCCTCAAGGATAAGCCTCCCCAAAACGGGAAGGGATGGCTCCTACACAGCGTGGCAACTGCTAGAGCACGTCATGCCTTCCCTCAACAGTCTGGAAGCTTAAATCCATCAGAGAAACACAACGGCTGCACTTGCCACTGGCACCCCCTTGACCAGCCCTCGTTCAGGCCCCTTGCAGCTGTAACCTGACTAGGCGGCCCTCCTGCCTTCCCTAGCCTCTGCAGGAGGAGAAGCAGGGAGAAAGTCCTCACCTGGGCATCAGCCAGCATGACATCCTTGATCTGGGGCAAGCCCTTGGCCTCTCCATTCTCCATGCGTACGTAGTGGACCTGGTAGCCGCGGATCTGCCCGTGTTGGCGGTTCTGGACTGGCGAGCGCCAGAACACTTGGATGGCAGTCGAGTTCAGAACCTCCACCTCCACTTTGCGAGGAGGGGCACTGGGCACTGTGGGGAGGGAGAGAGAAGAGGGGGCACGTGTTAGCTCTAGCAGGGCAGGGGGCGTCCGTTGAGTTTGCATGGGGCGGGTACGTCAGTCTAGAGGGTTGAGTCAGCGGGCTAAATGCAAGAACCGGGTCACCATGCATGTCACTGGCCTTCGCTTAGGGGAGGTGAGGCATAGCTGGACTATCCCTCAGCCATGAAATGTACATGAAACTGGGCCTCTCTTCCCCCCTCCTTCATCATGGCCCCTTCCTCTGAAAGTGCTTGCTCCAAGGGAGTTGCCCGTTTATAGAGGCAAGCTCCATTTCTGAGGAGCCAGCCAAGAAGAACTGCGCGTGGATGGGCAAGGGGACTGGGAAAAACCATCCATTCGCAGACCCGTGCCTCTCGGGCAAGCACTCTCATCGGCAGCGGCCTGATCCCAGATCAGGCAATGGAAAGAGGTGCCCTCAAAGGACCAGGCGTAGGAAAGGGACTGGGAGAGGCCAGTGTGAGGAACTGGACAGAGAGAGCCCCGCCGTTCCAAAGAGCGAGCGATACCTAGAATCACAGGCTTTCCAAGTTGGGAGTGACCACAAGGGTCATCTAGTCTGACCCTTCTGCCTGCAGCATCGCAGACAGATGCTTGTCCAGGCAATTATCGACAGCGGGAAGGAGATTCCGTGAACTCCTCAGCCAGCTTCAGCCACGTTCCGACAAACAGTTCAATTCAATGGAGATGGGCCTTGCTTTGGTTTCACTTTGGAAGCATTCACACGAACAGAGCACTAAAGTGATAGGATTCAGGAGTAGGAAGAGCTGTTTTCCTGATAAATCCAGAGTTACACACTCCCCTTCAGATTGTATTTCAAAGTAAGTGTTTGTGCGAATACTTACCAGTGTGAGGGGTGGTGATCATGGTTCAGTGATTATGACATTACAGCAGAAGGTGGTAGCTGCCACATTACTAATTTGGTTTACTCTGTTTGTCTGAATGCTAATGAAGTGGAGTAGTCACTTTGATTTCATTAACGACTACAATGTAGTTATTTTAGTTTACACTGTTCATCTGAACACTATCAAAGTGGAGTAGATCAATTTAAATTAAACCACTGTCGTTACTTCAGTTTACACTCTTCATCTGAACACTACTGAAGTGGAGTAGTTAATTTGATTAATTTAATTAAATCAAAGTAGTTACTTCAGTTTACCTCTGTTTGTTGGTGTGTGGCTGTATTCCATTGCCCAACAGTCCTTACAGTTAAGACGTTTCCCCCGCATATATCGAAGTGAAATCTCCCGGGCTGCAATTTAAGCCCATTCCCTTATGTTCTGTCTTCCGTGACCATGGAGTACAAGTGTTCCCTAGGGGTGGGACACCGGGGAGAATACCGGATACTGGATTTACTGGTATCGGCATACCGGATCGTTAACATTGGGCATTTTACCATATTATTATTATTTTTTTTACATTGCAGCCGTTTATCTCAATGGCTGCAATGTAAAAAAAACCGGTAAAGCGCCCAATATTAAAGATCTGGTATGCCGGTACAGCTAAATATCGGATTAATCCGATACACCGAAATACCGGCAATATCAGTTCTCGGGAGAACCGGAATTCCCACCCCTAGTGTTCACCATTCTTTTTGTGGCATTCTTTTTAGATATTGGAAACCTGCTATGATGCCCGCCCTGAAGGGGTATTAGGTACAAGCAGAGAAGGTGTTCAAAGTGACCTGTACAGATGTCACCTAACCTGGACTTTATTTATTTACTTCTCTACGGTAGATGAAGAAAACCCGTTCCCTGCCCCCCATGAGAAATATTACAAATATCAAATCTCATCTTCCCTGTCTTTGCTGGAGGTCTCTACATGGAAGTTTAACAAAGAGAGTTGTCTTCTCTGCTGTTTGCCAGGCATTTGAGTTCAATAGGAATTTTACAGGATGGGACTCAAACGAACCCTCAGAGGTTTAAACGACTCTGGCTCTAAAAGTGGAAAGCTCCCCTAGTATCTAGTGATGCCCCAATCCTATTTGTTGAACCAAAGGTTGCCAAAAATCGCCCAGGAAAGACAGGGTGAAGGAGCCTTGAGTACCTTGAGGACAAAAAATAAATAAATCCTCCAAGGGCCTCATTCTCAGCAGGTCAGGGTAGAGCGGAAACCAATATTGGGTGCAAACCAAGAAACCTATCCAATTTGCGCCATCCAAATGAAAACTGCCAAGGCAGATAATAACCGCTATTTGTTTGCCTTTCTTTGCAGACCCATTTTGAATATTTTGGTTCGATGATTGTGTTTACTTCTTTTCAGCACTACGTGCAGCTGCTGAAACCAAGTAACTGAAATAATGGAGAACCCAAATAAATGGTTACGTGGGAATAGCCTCAAATATCGATGAATACAAAACCCGGGCGCTGCCGGTTCTTCTGCTGAGAAGGCGGCCCATGTTTCAGGTCTTCTCCATACATCAGAAGGCAGCGTGACAGAGTCACTAAGAGTCCTTGCAGGACCAGGCCCCAGTTGGAGGGTAAGTGCTTATGGAAAGCCAAACCAGAGCAGCCTCAGAGGGGAGAGGCAAGCTTTGGCCCTTAAAGGGGAACCGTGGCCAAGGAGCCAACCTATGTTGTGGCTGGTTGTGCTCAGCTCAGCAAGGTGAGGCAGTCAGTTACCTGAGCCTCAGCCCTAAAAGCCAGAGGGAGGATCACTAGGGAGAGACAAGGAGTGTTTCTTTGGGGGAAAGTCTGCCTTCAGACAGGACCTGGAGGCGGAGAGGTAACCCCTAAAGCCCTGACCAGTTCAGGGTTTCTCTAAGGCTGGCTGGCTGGCAAGCCAGGCCAGGGGGGCAGAACCCTGTCCCTCCAGGTGTTCTGGCGTGCTTCAGTAGAGCCCGTCAGAACTCCAGCCAAGGCTCTCTTGGCAGGGAGGAGCGACTGCTCAGACAGAGACTTGACTCAAGACAGAGACGGCTCTTTCAAGCGCCCTCCAGCCCAGCTGGAGGGCTGACTCAGGGCAGGGGGAACCGTTGCTGCTCAGACAGAGGCTGGACTCGGGGTGGGGAACTGTTGAATGGACGGGTTATTGTGTACACTTGGGTATGGACACTGTAAAACAACCGCCCTTTGGTGAGATAAGAGTGTGGCTGAACTGGACCGGGGGATGGCTCCTGCGAAGAAGTACCCACGCTGGGCAGGTCCTCGTGACAGGCTGTGACAAAATAGTCCAACCCCACAGCCCCTTTCCCCCTGGAATCAGGTTTGTCAATATGCCTGGCAAGGGGTTCAGGAGGAAAGAATGTGGAATTACCATCTTCGTCTGTACGGACGATGATCGGCGAGCTCTCTGGGCCCGGCCCCACCTCCGTATGTGCCACCATGGTGATGCGATATTCCGTCCACTTCTCCAGTGACTCCAGGAGGATCTGATTGGTCGCTGGGGGGATTTCATTCACCACTTTCAGTTCCATGTCCTCAGAGTCCAGAGCTCGATAGTGGATGCTGTATCCAGCCAGGACGCCGTTCTGACTCTCAGCGGGCGGAGGCCGCCAACTTACCAGAATGGCGGTGGATCTGGTACTGGCGCACTTTATGTCTTGAGGGGGGGCGGACGGTTCTATGAGGGGGGGAAATTCAGGTGTGGAAGGGGAAGAAGGGTGGGGGGGGGAAAACAAAAGATGGGAAAGATAAAAAAAAACAAAAAAGAAAATGATAACAAAAAATCTAAAATAAAACGTACAAAAAATTTGGTTTAAGAAGATAAATTAAAAAAAAAAGAAAAAGAAAAGAGCTTTTTTCTTTTTTAAAAAAAACCCAACAGAAATGAAACGGGGCAGTGGAAATGCAAAACGTTACGAGGCAAAGGAATGTAAACACACAGAGCGGGCTAGCCAAGGATTCCCTGGCTGCTGCTGCCGCGGAGAGTCTGGAGTCAGTTGGAAAAGCCCCTTCAGCCTAAGGTAATGGTGGAAGCAGCGTTACGGACAGCTGCTTTTGAAAAGCCTTGCAAACGTCTACGCTCCCTCTTGCTCAAGGCAAGTCATGTTGCTGGTTTTGTTATTATTATTAACAATCATTTCTATATCACTTTCAAAGGGCTTGACAAGCCTTAACTAGTTCATCCCAACAGCAGACCTGCGAGGCGGGTCATTGTTATTTCCATTATGTGGATGGGAAACTGAGGCTGAGCGTTAAGTGACTTGCCCAAGGCCGGCCAGTGACTTTACGGCTAAAACAGGATTTGAACTTTGGTCTCCCAGGCCCAAGTCCAACACCTTAGTCGCTAGATGACACTGGCTGGATTGTGACATTTATGTTTTCAGTCTTGGGTGTTGGGAGCCAAGTTTTCCATAGGTTCATGGAGTTATAAGGTTAGAAGGGACCTTAAGGGTCATCTAGTCTGGCCCCCTGCTCCATGGTAGGATATCCTTGTCTACAGCATCGTGGGCAGATCAAGTAGTGATTTTGAGTGCTTCAACTTACAGGAGAGACACCTGGAAGGGGGTCTCCTTTTGACAGGTTCCTTAAAGGTAAGAGGGACTGGAGTTTCATAAAGTGTCTGAAGTTGGATTCCCCAAGCCACTCGGAGTACGATCCTCCAGGTAGAGAACCCCATTGCTAGTGGTTATAGTATAGGTGTGGACCCCACTGAAATGAACAGGACTCCTGCCTGTGCTACTCAGAAGATAATGGACCTCTTTGAAAATGCTAGAGCTAACCCTATATTTAGGCACCTAACTGAGCTGCAAAGATGCTAAGCTCCTCAATCGATGCTTTCTGGCTTCAGACACCTTTAGCCTAGAGCTGAAACAGGTGCCCATGAAAAAGGGTACCCGTGTCGAAATTATGGTAACCAGATTGTTTGGGGAACATAGGGTACTAAATAGTCCTGGCTGACGAATTGCCTGAATTACCATTGCCATGTTGCCGATTTTCCGTTTTGCACCATTTTATCAATTCCCAATTTACCGTTTTTTCCTGTCCATTTCCATTAGTTGTTGAGAGGCACTTAAACAGGAACACCCAAGTCAGAATGGGTCTGGTAAAACAGGAAGTCAGTTATGGTAATACCCGGTATTTCAGGTACCCGTATTGGTATTCAGGCACAGAACACGTCCCTGAAAAGGCTATCGGCAACCATGGGTGCACAATTTGCTCTAGCCTAGGGGCATCTACATTTGAAAGCGTCAGCCTTAATTTTTTCCTTTCCTGGCCTTTCACTTTGTTACCCATCTGCTGGACAGTCGGTGGGTGAGCAGAGCTTGTTCCTAGGCTGGTAAAATTTTCAAACCTGCTGTAAATTAGTCAACTGCAGCTGCAACAGGAATATATATATATATATATTTTTAGCCACTACGAGTTGGTGAAGAAGTCTCCATGCGCCAGTGTCAAGGGGGCTAAATAAAGAGACAATCAATGATGGAAGGAATGCGGGTTGATTCATCGTAAGCAAAACCCTTGCAGCTCTTACTTCAAAGTAAGCGGCATTCACAAGTTTAGAGACCGATTTAGTCTGCTCTTACAGGTCACATTTTTCAAGCAACCTTCTTTTTCCTGTCTGTGCAAAAGCACTAACAGATTGTGCAGCTGCTAACCGGTCAGTCCCACTTCACACTGGAGCTATGGGCTACTGGAGCTGCCAACACAGAATTGTCTTCAAGTAATGTGAGAATGAAACCAGTAGCCCCTGACCCACTTCTGGGCCTCCAGGGATCACAGATGTGTGGTAAAAACATGGGACGGAAAAGCCCCTGACTTCTAGACAGGAGCAATGCACCCTGGGCTGCTAGCCAAGGATTTATGACAGGTGCAGGGCTACTTGAATAGGTGCTGGTTGAAATTAGGGTGCCCACAGGTTTTGAGGAGAGGAGGGAGAGGCAAAAGAACTCTCCTGCCCCTTTCTGATGTGACCACGCCCCCTTTGGAGTGCTGTGATGTCATGTGGTTTCACAAGGGGCAGGAGAAAGGGGGCAGAACCTTTTTGCCTGTCTTTTTGAGGGTGTCTTCCTGTGAAGGATCTGGCCATGGCCCCTTTAAGGCTGGCCTGCTCATCACGTTGCCCCTCCCCCGTGGGGAGTATATAAAGAGAGAATGGCTGCAGAGCCACAGGCAGTCTGCAGTTAGCTGCTGCAGGAGAAGGAGCTCCCAGGGAATCAGGCTACAGCCTGGGAGCTGGCCTGGATCCAGTTCCCAAGGAACAAGGGGAAAGGTGCTGGGAGTCTGGGAAAGGGGCTCCCACTTGTGTTGCTCGCGTAAAGCCGCGTGCAACCGTGAGCGGCTTTTTATACTGCCAACTTCATTTCCTGGCTCTTGCACATCCTTGCGTTTGTGCTGCTACGATGGAATTGCAAGCCTTGCAATTTTAGCACAAGCGCACACCGCCAACTTTCATTCATTTATTTAATAAGAGTATTTAGCTAACCTGGTTGCAGAGAAAAGCTTGAAAAATGTGACCCAAATGTATCCCCAAAGTTCAAAAATCAAAAAGGCAAATTTAAAATTCCAATTTTATTATTCTACTTTAGTAATTTCATAACTTTTAAGTCAGCATGATGATTTTTTGAGAGCCTGACTCAGGATTTTTCCATTTCTGGGGTTGGCAACGGTGGCCACAATCCCAATCCCCTCCCGCATGGAACCCATGCAGCACAATGCGTGTGGGCTGCACACAGAATCCATGGGGCATAGGATTGGCCCCACTGTGTATAACGGGGTGGAGAAACCTTTCCCTCCCGGGGGCCACTTTGAAAATTAGAACAACCTCCAAGGGCTGCACAGAAGTTGGGGGCGGGGGATGCTTAAAAGTGCACTCAGGAAGAGGAGAGTCCAGGACACAGGTCTGTCCCCTCTCCTTATGTGCCTGCCCTCACCTCTGCTCCCTTCTCCCGAGCTCAGTCTTTCAGTGCTGAGGGGGAGGGGGGCATCTTTAATCAAACTATGAATGCAGCTTCCTTTTCCATCTGCAAAAGCCTGCATGGAGTGGTCCTCGCTCTCTAGGGATAATGGATCTCAAACTCCTTGCTAGCCATGCCAAATCATAGAGAACATGTCAATCAAACAAACAAAAGCAGCAAACTTGAGAACAAAAATAAATAAATCCATTAAAAATAATAACAACAACAATGAACGAAAAGGTCTATTGAAAAGGAAATCATAATAATCAAATAATATAGATAATATAAAAACAGCTCCTTCCAGAACACTTCCAGTCTGTTTTACCTACCTTCCACTCTTCAACTGCTAACTTATAAGACTTTCTTACGAGAGGACAAGAGAAACTGGGCTACGAGGTCAGACCGAGCTCCTGGTGGGTTTCTGGAAATTATTCTATTTGAATATTTTGCTCTTCCTCCATCATGGGGCTATCCCTCCCCCCCCCCGGACACACAGATCAGAGAGAACTCACATCTCTGATAGATACCGATATGCAGATTACAGAGCCAAGTACGAGCAATGCTAGATTTCCCATAATGCACCACTCTCAACGTCTCACTTGACCCTATAGCCACAGCCAGCATCTCCACCCTGGGCAGATATGCTGCACTTGTGTATTAGGGGTCTCTAAGCCCCATTCTAGGACGGAGCTGGAAAACCCAACAGCCGCAGTGTGTCTTTCGGGATGCTCCTCTTCCCAATCTGTCCTGGGGCGCCGTCCCAAAAAAAGGTGCCTGAGGAATCCAGCTCAAGCCTCAAGGCCCAAGAAACCCACTGTGGAGAGGATCTGACCTGACCTACCCTTTTCATCCTGAACCTAAGGCTGCAGAAACTCCTATCGAAAGCCCCAGTAAATCAGAGCACCGAGCTCCGGCTGGCACTTGGGATTCACCGTTTCCATTGGCAGCTACTGTGCCCGGGAGGTTCTCACTCGCCCTCTAAGTCACCAATATGAAGACCTGTCGTGTGACATCCTCCTTCCCCACTGGGAGTGAAACCTCCTTGCAGGATTGGATGCAACTTTTTCTCCAGCTTAAAAGGGGAACAGCCCACCAAGTGCTGGCCTCGCTGGAGAGGCTTCTTGGGAGTTCATGACGCTGTGAGTTTCCTTCACAATCCAGCCCAACCTGTGCGACCCTGGGGAGGTGAAGTATGGCAACTGCTGTCGGGTGATCCTGTAATAGCTGTGAGCACCCCAAGAGCATCCAGTTGCCTCATTTAACTAGGATCCTGTGAATTCTGCAATTGCAGCCATTTCTGCAGAATTCCGTATTTAGCCAAATCAGTGCAGAATTACAGCCTGGGCAGGGAACACTATGAGCAAGCCAATGAGATGCCAGCACTGCAAGCTAGCCAATCAGGTGCTGGCACCTTTAGTGGTAGGTATATATTCCGGGGCTAAGGAGGTTCTCTGCCAAAGAGGAGCAGCACACAACCGCTCAGGGGAGAGAAGACACCCGCCGCCGTAACCACCTACACGCCGATAGGCCTGCGAGGAGTTGTGAGGGATCTTGGTTTTGTTTTTAACACAAGAGATGCTCAAATTAATGCAATGGCAGGCTGGGAAACTATTATGCATTAAAAAAAATAATTTGCATAATTCACTCTGCAAGCAGAGGGGGGGGCAATTGAAAAAAATACAGAGCCCTGTATTTAACTTGGGGGCGCATGAGCGTTACTAGGGGAATAAGCACCCAGATTCCACCCTCAGGAAGCGGGTGAGGTGGGGGACAGGGATCCATCTTCTAAATCAGATCCCCCCCCCCCCAAGATCTCAGTTCTCCTGCTCAGCCCTCCCCCGGTGGGGGCGGTGTGCGTGTGTGTAGGAGTAGGGTGCAGTGACAGGGTGGGCTGTATTTGTGAATCTGCTTGAGACCAGCCAGTACTCACCTGAACTGCATCTTTTACAGGCTTTAAGTTGACTGTCCAAGCCACAAGAATGACCCTTACTGATTGTGTAACAATACAAGAGGTTTTTCTTTCTTTCAGGTTTTTTTTTTTTTTGCTTTATTTAACCCTTTAGGTACCATAGACTTTGGATAATTTTTATTAAGCAGTCAAAACCACAAATCCAAGCAACTACAGATGCTGAGTGGAAAAGCCCCCTCTTACGGGCAAGCGGAGAGTTAGACATCTCTCTGACTTCTTTTTAAAACCACCCAGCCCTCCCCCCCACGGCTCTTGCTGCATAGAATGATGCTTGACTGGGACACCCTTCCTCCCCCAAACCTATAGGCTTTACTGCTCCTCGTAGAAATGGCCTCTTCCTCAGTCCCCATTCAAGCGTTTGATTGGCTGTTTTCAAAATCATGTCTCTGGTACTTGAAGAGTTAAAAACCCGGCTATTTCAAGAAGAAAAAGATACTTTACCTTTAGTTTAATGGATTTTACTTGGGTTATGATGCTCGGGAGGAGCCACCCCTGACAGAGATGCTGCGGAGGGTGCTGTGCAGGGGGGTGCATGCGGGAAGGGGATGTCAGCCATGCAGGTGCGTGACAGCTGAACGGAAGGGGGGGGGGGGGGAACAGCAGACGACAGGGAAAGGAGAGGAAAGCCTTGGAAATGCAAAGGAGAGATGCGATTGCGTGAAACCGCCCAGAGAAAGAGAGAGAGAGAGAGAAAGGCGCAAGACAGAGAGCGGGGGAGCTGGTTTCACTGAACCGTGAGGCCATGCACACAGACAGGCAGGCAGACAGATGGACAGAGAGAGAGAGAGAGAAAGAGAGAGCTATGGAGCAGGCCGGGGAGGAGCTTGAATGGAAAGGGGCTGCAGATAAAAAGACATCAAAGCCTGTCCCGTGCTGGAAGATTCTGTGAGCCGAAGGATGCCGCCAGGACCCGGGGAGAATGGACTTGTTCCTCCAGCAGCCAGCCAGGAAAAAACGTTTCACCACGTTACAAAACTCTGATAGCTCACAAAACTTAACAACGGCTGCTAAAGAGAGTTTGGCTAAACCAGGCCTTGCTGGGGGTGCATGCAAAAATGGAGAGGGCCCCCCAAACCCTTTCCCTCCCTCCCTCCCTGTAGGGAACCCACTGGTGTCCCTAAACCGCTCCCCAACCCTCTAGGACGGCAGGTACCAGACCAGAGAGATCAAATCCCAACCCCCCCCCCCCCCAACCCCTCTTTCCAGGCTCCAACTCCAAGAAGGAAAAGCTCTTGTAAAACAGAAACAGAGTGTGGGGGATTTGGGGGCCTATTTCAATTCTTTATTTTTCGGCGCTGATCAGTGAAAAACCTGGTCCCTCGAACCACGTCAGAACAGGAATGAGCAGAGCTTTGGCAAAGCCACAAAAAGAGTTTGGGTTTTTATTTTTGGAAAAGGAAAAAAACCCAAAAACACCAGCACATTTCAAAAGAAGTAAATGAAGACAAACAAACAAACAAACAAAAAAAAAGAGAGAGAGAAAATCTCTGAATGGACCAGAGGCCTTGGAAAGGCCTTGGTAAGAAATTCTTTCTGTTGCAGACACAGAAACTTCCCTTTCCTCCCACTCCTGGGAGGGGAGAGAGAGAGAAAGACGGAACTGACAATTAGAAGAGAAAGGAGAGGCTCGCTGTCCAGCTGTGAGGCTGCCGCTCCCACTTGTTAAAGGGTTCTGAGAGATGGGAGAGCTCCCCTCCTCACAGGCCGGCCAGCACTGTTTCTGCTCGCGGCTACTCCGAACTGCAGCCGAGTGATTTAGTAGAGATGAGAGGAGACAGAAAACACAAAGAACAGCTGCCACAGCCACTCATGCAGTGAAAAAAAACACCTCATTTAAAAGCAAAGATCTGTGAAAAGCCCAGGTTGATATATTGCCATCCAGGGTAAGTCGTTCCCCAGGGCAACAGTGGAGGGAGACAATCCATTAAACTAAAACCAGCACATTTTGGTTACACACACTCCAGCCTGGTGTCACTAACATCCCAGCCCCCCAAGCAGGCCCAATTTCCCCAGCTCTGCTCCGGCCCCAAATGGGCCCCATCTCCTGCATTCACAAGCCCCTTCTGACCCTCAGGCTATGAAGCTGTTTATGGACAATGAAGTGGGGGCTGTTTTCCTGCAGACTGATGACAATGTTTTTTTTATTAAATGCCATCTCCCCACACAAGCCCTGTGGATCTCAAAAGCCTCCCCTACACCAGGAGCCTCCGCTCAGTTTCTACTTGCAGAAGGACCAGATGAAAGCCTTGCACTGAAACCAATTCTCACGGAGTATGCGCCGGATGGAGGGCCATTGCTCCGCTCTTTCCATCGAGCTGCTCATGTCTCCCCCTCTTGGGGCTAATGTACCCCACCCCGAAAAGTCTGCCAGACCCACCTCTACCCACGCCCCAAACCCAGCGAGTGAGGAGGACCTCAATTTCCATAGTGATACTTGTAATGAGTCTCCCACCTCACCCGAACCAGGACAACCCTCGCTCCTGCACAGAGTGACACCCCAATGCTTGTTCTTCTCCCAAGTGAATGGTGTCACACGCGGCTCCCCCGGCCCCTCACAGTTTCATGCCCCTGAGCCCACCATCTGCGGCTCCCTGACCGTCCTCCCCTCAGAGATGGCTGAGAAAGGAGAGACACCTACTAGATTGCAGGGTGCGCTCCCTGACCTCTGTAGTGTAAGCCCCCAGGCCCGTAGATGAACGGGCGGCCATCCGGAAGACATACTCTGTGTTGGGCTTCAGGCTTTCCACCACAAATGAGGTTGTGGGGTCAAAGTTTTTGGCCACCTGAGGGAAACAGGAGAGAAAACATAAAACGCAGTGTGGAAATGTAAATACCCCTGAGGTAATCTGCCACCCCCTGCCTCCCCGCACCCTCTGCCCCGTAACGAAGAGAGTGCTAGGGCTCCCCCACATCTCTGCCATGGTCTCCTTCCCTGAAGAGGAGTTCGTATTTCACTATGATCTCTTGGCGCGGAGGGCTCCAAGACAGGGCAATGCTTGTCTCCGTCTTGGCTTCTGCATGGAAGTTCATTGGTTGCCCAGGAACTGACATTGGTAGAGAAGAAAGCCAGAGGGTTGGATGGGATGTGGAGGAAGGGCAAGAAGAAGAAAAACAAAAAGGGTAAAATTTTATCAGCCACCGCCATAGCACTAACATCAAGGCTTCTATTTGTGGATCAACATCTAAGGTGCAGAGTGTGGCCTGTTCCTTCCTCTTCTGAAGAGAACAAGGTTATTTCCTCACAGGGACCCAGTGCTAGTCAACAGTGCTCATCCTGTAGGAGGAGGAAGAATTTCAAATAACTATGCAGTCAGTAGTAGGGCTGAAACACAATCTCGATTTTTTCACGGTTCTCGCTGAGAATAATGGTTCTTGATGCTTTCTTGGTCGAGAATTTTCTCAGTTTACTGTGTGTGCAGTTTGTGTTTACGGTGTACAGTATACGAATTTGCCGTGTATTGTACACCACGTTCATCCCTGTAATGTGCATGCACAAAATGGCTGTGCTTTTCCAAAATGGCAGCGATGCTGCTGGTGCCATCTTGGAAGAGGACTGCCTATGCACGGAACAGCTGCGGTAGCCGTTTTGCGCATGTGTATTACTTGGATGAACGTGGTACACAGCAAGCGGTACACGGTAAATTGGTACACGGTAAACCGAGAAGAATTCTTGACCAAGATCTCAAACCATTACCAGATTGTCCTGGAATCTCGGTAATGATTTGAGATTCTTGTGAGAAAAAAACCTGTCTCATTTCAGCCCTAGTCAATAGTGGCTAAAAAGTCAAGGGAAATATCGGCTATTTCCTCACAAATTGCCAGACAAAATCCTTTCAGTCACAGAGTTTAAACGGAACATGCACTTGAGTCCCTTCCACCAGAATCCTGTTATTAAGGACTAGCAGCCTCAAGCTACACCTGGTTTGGAGAGACGTAAACAGCCTATTACATGCAGAGCAGGTTACTTTACTTCACCTCTCTCTAGCTAGTGAAGATCGGGTGGTTTTCTTGGGACGAGTGCGCCCTTTCATACCACTCCTTTGCTAAAAGGCTGCTGTTCAGGGAACACTGGGGAGCTCTGGATTTGTTTACTTTTATCTCTTGAGGAAATACCACTTCAAAAAGCAGGTGGTCATTCTCTCTGACACCACGAAGCTAGGATGGGCCAGTGATTCCCAATCTTTCTGTGGGCAAGACGCCTCAAAATGCTCCTATCCTCCGAGGATCTCCGTGTTTTACAGGCCGCGGTTCTACTGCACGATACCCTGTGAGGCAGGACTTGTTAGACCCACCTGAGAGCCAGGGAGCCTAGGGTACTAAGCTGACATAACTTCCCTCCTGCCTCTCTCGAGGAAATCTCCGCTCTGCTCTCTTCATCCAACCCCTCCACCTGCCCCCTTGACCCGATCCCCTCCCGCCTCCTGACCGCTATTGCTCCCACTGTCGCCCCCCCCACTTCTACATGTCATCAATCTCTCCCTTTCCACAGGCTCCTTCCCCTCTGCTTTCAAGCATGTCACTGTCTCCCTCATCCTCAAAAAGCCCACCCTGGACCCGTCTGACCCCTCTAGTTACCGGCCAGTCTCCCTCCTTCCCTTCGCCTCAAAGCTTCTGGAACGTGTCGTCTACTCCCGCTGCCTGGACCGCCTCTCTG
>QEPC01008752.1:3492016-3552038 GCA_003113815.1 Sphenodon punctatus | reverse complement strand
CTGCCCCCCATGCCTGGAACTCCCTCCCTACCCACATCCGCCTTGCCTCCTCCCTCCGCTCCTTCAAATCTCTCCTCAAGACCCACCTTTTCCTCGCCGCCTTTCCCAATGCCTGCTAGTCGTTCCCCGTATACTTACTGTCTGCCCTCCTCTGCAGACTGCTGCAACCAACCTGATTGTAACCAAGCCAAGCACACGCTCGTGAGACTTCGCATCCGCCTGAACGTTTGTCTGTCTTCTCCCCTGTCTCTCCCACTGTCCCCTCTCCCTGTCTCCCCCTCCTTGTCTTTTAGATTGTAAGCCACGGGCAGGGACTGCGTCCATTTCTATGTTCTGTACAGCACCAGGTCGCACGACTGGCACTATATAAATGTTTATAATAATAACACCACCACCACCTAGGACTGACATGAATATTTGTAGCGAGTACTGTATCCAACGATTTTGCCCGATTCAGAAGGTATCTGCCGAAACAGATGATAGCCACTATTCAGGTTCATCTCTGTCGGATATTGTTTTTGGTTTCTCAGTTGGTGGTTTGTATATTGGGGTATTTTAATGACTTCATTTCAGCTATTTGTGCATGTGCAGAAACCAAAAATGAAGTAACCAAAGAGCTGAATAACAAACCACCACCGTGAATACAAACTTTGCTATTTGGTTCAGCGTTATGTGTTATACTGGTACAAGGCCATGGAACGAGTGACAGAATATTGCTGTCTTTCAGCTGTAACTACTAAGCTACCATCTGCCCAACAAGCCGCTAACAGCAGAACCCAGGAGTCATAACTCCCTGTTCCCTCTGCACCAACCACAGAGAAAAGCTTCCTCCCCAGAAGGGGATGAATGAATAGGACCAGGATATAAAGGAGGTGCCCTGGAGAGGGCCCAGTACAACTACTCTGCTGTGATGTAGGTAACCATCAAAGCATAAATGAATAGTAAATTTGCTATCCATGGTGAATACCCACCATTCCAGTTAGTTTGGTGGTTATCCGGAAATAAACTGTTTTACTACGAGGGCACAACCAAATCACAGTGCAGTGGTTAACCGGTTTACTGTATTACCGAATTACCATTTTTACTTGGTTTGTTGAATCTGTTAGCCAATGGGAAACTGACCAGCTGCATTAGTCTGAAACCAAGTGTGTGCTGGGGTGCGTGAAGGTTGGGAATAAACAGAAAAGGAATTATGGGCAAATGGAACTAGCTAGTAACAGCAGAACCGATGGGAAAATTGCAATGTAAGTGAACGCCGCACCATGGTTATTAAGTGGGGAATGGGTAAAACGGTTAACCAGTTCAACTGCTGAACGATAAATGGATACCACCCAGCAATGGCCAGGTCAGATACTGTGGCCTAGCTGGTTACCGGATAGCGGCAGATAACCCTTTCAGGCTCTAGTAAACACTGGAGGGACGTCCACTGCAGCTTGGATGCACTCCGTCTAGGCGGACGCAGAACTTACCTCCTTGCTGTGTCTTCACCTGGATGGGATCCGAGAGAGGCCCATCTCCCACGGAAGTAAAGGCCAGGACCCGGACGGTGTAGGTTTCGTCTTCTAGGAGGCTGCCCACCGTGGTCAGGAGACTGTCATCCACATTGTGCTTCTGCCAGTTGCTGACCGGCTGATCTGGCTCCATGGTGTAATAAACCCTGTAGCCTCGAATTTGGCCGTTGGGCTCCACTGGCTCCTCCCATTGGATGATCATGGTAGAGGCGCTCAACATTCGCCCCTGGACATTGCGAGGGGCACTGGCTGGTGCTTGTTCCCCTGTGCGGGTAACAACGGATTCGCTGGGTGCGCCCTGACCAATAGTATTGACAGCAGACACCCAGATCTCATACTCAGAATTGGGGCTGAGGCCCCCGATGCTGTAGCGTGTGGTGGTGATGTCCTCTTTGATCTGGTAAGGGCCGTCCTGGCTCTTAGACTTATACTCAATGACGTAGTAAGAGACGGGGTCGGGATTCCCGGAGTCCCAGGTGATGGTGATGCTGGTAGCAGTGGTCTCTGTCACTACAGGCGTCCCAGGAGCTTTGGGGAGAGCTGAGAATTGAAAAGAATAAACAATTTAACACCATATGGTAAAGTGGTGCCTAATTGGCTAGTTAGGGCTCCAAGAGCCAGCAGCATGGTATAGATCACAGCTCGGCTGTTCGGCAAAGTGCCGCTGAAATATTATGAACCTAGTTACGCACTTTATTATCCTCCTTAAACTGCTCCATCAAAAGAAAAGTGTTCAACTAAACATCTGGAATAATTAACACAGGCTTCGGCTAAACAGCCAGTGGCTCACGCGGCGCTGGGGAAAAGCTGGTTTCACAAACGGTTCATCTAGCATGTGGAAATATATCTCCTTAAATACCGCTAGCCGGATCTCGTGTTGGGCATCTCCAGCTCTAACGTCTCCTATGCACATTTCCTGCATGAGAGCTGAAATCAAGAGCGGATGTCGTTTTTGTGGCTGCTATTTGCATTTTTTGTTAGCAATGTTCATTTGCAACCGAAACAGACATTTGCGTATCCCAGGGGTGGGGGAAGCTCAGGCCCAGGGGTCAAACGTGACCCACAGCAAGGTTTTATTTGGCCCCTCTCCAGTTCCTGGATCTGCCCCCCCACCCCCAGGGCATAGAGAGGAGGGCAACCAGCACCTGTGTATTTTCACCATCTCCAGGGGATGGACGAGATATTCTAAACTCCTAGGCCTCCTCAGCCACTGTTCCAGGGGGAGCCTCCCAACAGAGTTGTCACTATGACTACTATTTATTTTATTATTTATTATTTAAACTTATACCCTGCCCTTCCCAAAAGGCTCAGGCCGGCTTTTTGGAGACTGGACTCTTCAGGGCTGTCTCCAGAAAGCCGCCATTACGGACAGAGTTCCAGTGGATAAGCCAACACTTCTTGAATGGCATAAATGCACAGCTCATTCAAGACCCAGGTCCCTTCCTAAGCAGGCGCCCACAAGAACCCTGCTCTAAAAGAGGGGTGGGAAGCCAAGGGTAGGCCGTTTTCTTTTTTTATTTTATTTTATACGGTCCCTTTCCAGGTTCCAAATCTGGTTAGTCCTTACCTAAGTACTGAAAGGGAAAGCTCAAGGGAAGGGAGTGGAAATGAGGGTGTGCACTCCAGGACAGGGGATGGATGCCTGGCATTTTCAGGCACCGGTAGCTGCCTGAAACTTAAATGCACAACCACTCTCCATTATAAACAGGGGACTGCTGAAGCCCCGATTTTGAGGAAGCCACTTGAGCTACATTGCTGAAAATGTATCCACGGCTATAAGATGTGACGACCATCGTATGCACAAAGTTTGAAGAAGATCCATCAGGAAAATAAAATGTTATGACTGTTTAAACATTCATTGGTTGTGGTCAAAATGCACAGCGTCCTTATTATTATTATTATTATTAAACATTTATAAAGCGCCAGTAACAACCTGGCGCTGTACAGAACATACAATCAGCTGCGGTCCCTACCTGTGGCTTACAATCTAAAAGACAAGGAGGGGGAGACAAGGAGAGGGGACAGCGGGAGAGACATGGGAGAAGACAAACAAACATTCAGGCGGATGCGAAGTCTCAGGTGCGTGTACTTGGCTTGGTTACAAGGTGGTCGGTAGCAGCAGTCAGCAGAGGAGGGCCGACAGTAAGAGCAAGGGGAAAGACTAGAGGGCATTGGGAAAGGCAGCATGGAAAAGGTGGGTCTTGAGGAGGGATTTGAAGGAGCGGAGGGAGGAGGCGATTCTGAATCATCAATATCTCCTCCCCCTGAATGAGTTGAGCCCCCAAACTTCACAGGATTGCAGCATGAGATCAATAACAAGTGCTTCTGAAATATGATAGTAATTGGTGCAGCCAAAACCGAGTTATTATTGAATAAAATATCGGTTCTGCAGGCTCGCACATGCGCAGTTTAGCTCCTCCCCCGTCGGAGAGTTGGGGAAGCGGCTGCGTCGGCATCCTCCTGCGACCTCCGTTGGCTGCTGCTGTTGCCGCCGGGCTTCACCCCCGCCGACTTCACCCCCGCCAGCCCCGATCTCAACCCCCCAACCCCCGCTGGCCCCGACCTCACCCCCACCAGCCCTGATCTCTCCCCGAACTAAACTTTCACATTTTTCCATTATTAAACTTGAATTTATCATCATAATTCGGAAACACAATTTTTTCAGTGCATTGTCTGTGCTTTACATGTCAAAAATGTAAGTGTTAACAATGTGAGTGTACGTAACAGTAGACAATTCGTTCTACACAATGCAGCTGTGTACAAACAGACTTAATGCACTGTGAAAAAATCGTATATTGTCAAATTATGATAAGAAATTCAAGTTTATGGAAAAATGTGAAAGCTTAGTTATTGATGAAAATGAATAGAAGTATGTATGGTAAGGAATGAAGTACATATGTTACATGTATGTTGATGAGGGTAAAATATTAAATATTGGTCGAATTCTGAAATAATTTCAATGTTTTTTGGCGTTTATGTTTTGTTGCAATGTATGGAGTTGAAGGTTTTTTGAGTTTTAATTGTCCGGAATTTTTTTTTTTTAATTTGAAGAAAGCTTTTGTGCATTTAAGGTTTTTTAAACTGTCCAGTTTTTTGTTCTGGTTATAAATCCATAGAATCATAGTTGGAATGGGATCTCAGAAACCATCTAGTCCAACCCCTTGCTCGATGCAGGAACTGAATGGTTAAAATAGTCCCGTTTGAAACCCCCTAGAGCCTGGAAGTCGGCAACCTCCTTAGGCAACTTGTTCCACTGCCAAATCGCTCCTGATGTTGGGAAGTTTTTCCTGATATTTAACTGAAATCTAACTCCTTGTAACTGGAGCACGTTGTTTCTATTCTTGTCCTCTGTGGCAATAGAGACTAGCTCCCCCTTGTTATTTTCTTTGTGGCGGCCCTTTAGAGGTTTGAAGACGGTTATTGTCTCTCTCGAAGCTGTGAGGGTGAACCAGGTAAGGACGATAAAACACCTCAAATTCAGAAAGTGCAGTAGAAATGATAAATGCAAGTAAGGCCTACGCTGTCCCACTGATTTAACTCCGCATATGTTGAATATCTGATAAGTCGCACTTTTATAGAGAGGTCTTTACAAAATTAAATGTAATGCATCTCCACCATAATTCACACCCCCGGACCTATGTTTAGACACATCATCACAGTCATGCACCCACACGCTAGCCCATACCTATCCTCATCTGCTGGCATGACCACACGACTGTGCGCACACACACACTTACATTTCACTGTAATCTGGGCCACAGCTTCTATAACCCCCAGGCTGGACATGGCCACGCAGGTGTAATTAGCCGAATCCTTGACGTCGGTGAGCTCCAGGACATTGCGGCCAACTGGCATATCGTCCTCTGGTGTCAGGTCTTCCGCCCCTTGCATCCACTTGACGTAGGGCATGGGGGAACCGACTTCCACACAGGTGATGTTAACGTTCCCGCCGGGCATGATTTCATGGCTGACTGGTAGAATGGAAAAGCGGGGAGCCACTCGTCGAACTGCGGATGAGACGCACAGAGGTAACAAAACAAAAAAACGAAAAAAGAAAAAAGAAAAGAAAAGAAAAAGGGAGAAAAAGAAAACAAAAAGAAGAGCAGAAGATAATTTAAATACAGACAGGGGGTTAAATCATCATTCATTTCCTTCATTTAACAAAATTTAAATAAAGTATCGAAAAAACCAAAAAAGTAAAAGGAAAAAACAAACTTCAAAAAAATTTTACTTCACAAACGATATATAGAATATAGACATAAAGCGATATTTCATAGCAACAGGGTTCCATTGATCAAGATTAGACCCATCACAGCACAGATAAATACACAAAAATTTATTAGCAATTTCTCATCTTTACTGACAGAGCTGCCATTGTGCTTTTGAAAACTGCCTCCACAGTCACTGGGGCCCTTTCCCCCCCTCCCCAATCCCAAACAGCAGCCCCATTTTGGGTGGGGGTTTCGTTCTTCCAGCCCCACTTCCCTTCCTCCTCCCGCAGAAATCTGGAACCAGCCAACCATGCCATGTTTTGAACTGTCCTTTGCAAGCGCCTTGTCCTCTCCGGAGAAAAGGGGTTCATTTCCAAACCTCACACCGGCAAGGCTTTCATCTCCAGCTGGTGTCAGGGGGGAATAAAGGAGGAAGGGGAGGAAGGGGTGGTGCGGGAGCGAGTAGGGAAGCTTCATTTGAGGACTCTGCACTTGCTAGAAAGGCCTTCAGCTCATTAAGGCCCAGGGAGCGGAGGTTCCAGGAAGTGGCAGTGAGGAGAGAAAGGCATCCTCCCCCCAAATTCTAAACGCACCACTTGAGAGGTATCAAGAGGAAAGGGGGGCGTCCCCAGGAGCAGTCTAGAATTTAGTTGGTGTCTGTGCGTGTGGGAGAACGTCCAGGAGGAAGGAGCCCCCTGGAGCGCGAGAGAGAGAGAGAGAGAGAGCGAGATAGGAAAAGATGAGAAACTCTAATGAAATTTTTGTGGTTTTCGGGTATAGAAACCCTAACGAAGCCTCTTTAAGATCTGACACGGTTCCATCGATAGATGCAGCTCTCAGAGTCACAAACATCATGCAAAATAGGTAAACAAGAGAGAGAGAGAGAGAGAGAGATACAGAGAGAGATACAGAGAGAAAGAGAAAGAGAGAAAGACAGAGACAGACAGAGAGAGGAAATGTAGAGGATTAGAATTTATGGGCTGCTAGCGAATGCCCACATGGATACGGAAGAAAGAGGGAGAGAGAGGTGAGGAGTGAGGAGAGATAAAAGAGAAAGAGAGAGGGGAGAGGGGAGGGGGAAACCCACTTTAATGCTGTATACTTTTTCTAGCTGATGTGACTCAATGTGGTGGCTCACATTGTCACATCTCAGCCCTGGCAGAATAATAAATAGAATAGAATTAATAATAAGAAGAAAAACAAGGTAATGAAACTTTTAACGTTGAGAAAACAGTGACATGTTCTGTGCATCTCCTTAGCAGAGAAGTGGATGCAGCTTCCAGACCTTACACAGGAAGAACATGGACGCAAAGGAGAAGGCACGGTTTCCCGGGGCACCATTTTCTGAAGCTGCTGGGCTGCACCAAGCAGAGGGTTTCCTAAAGGGGGAAGGGAGCGGAGGCACGGAAAGCACTGGGGGAGGGTCTAGCCCAGAGACTAATTCTGTAGACGGGTCATGCCAGGCAAAGGAACTCCTCCTCCTGCCCCTTGGAATGGAACTGCATAGAGCCACATGCCTGACGAACCTACTATCTGTGAGTGTCGGCACAGGGGGTGGCTTAAGTCAGTGGCGAAGGGGACAGGAATAAGCGAGGAGTAACGCCACTACAGTCAATGGGCAAAACCAGGAAAAGGAGCATCAGAATCGGGCTAAAGGTCCCTCCCCAGTGTTGGCTTCAGATTTCCCTTGGAAACTGAACTGTGGCTCCACCGTGACACCAACCCAGGGGCCTCAAACCTACAGGAAAATAACGGCCTGCTTAGAGGAACGCCGTTGCTTCACCGTGCCTCTCTGATCTGGCCACACCCCTTTCTCCTGTCTGTCCCAGCCCCTTGTCACACCGCCAGCTTCCTGGTTGGCTGGAAGCACCAGGAAGCTAGGTGGATCATTTGACCGAACCTTGCCGTGGCCCCGGCTCCAAGCCTTGTTCCTACCTTTCTGTTTCCTGGCTTCTTGCTCCTTTGTCTTGCCCTGCTTTGTCCTCTACCCTAGCTGTCCACCTACGTTCTGGATGCCCTGCACTCCCTGACCCTTAAAGCAACCACCAGCTCGGTCCCCCCTCCAAACACCACTGGTGCCCTGGAGGATTGAGGATGCCTCTCCCAGCTCCTCTGCTTGCTGTAGAAGTCGATTCTATGGAGGCTCAACGGATCAAACAGCCCCTGCTGGTGAAAACATAAACCAGGGGGTTACAAGCAACTGAGACCTTGTGGAATTACTACCGGGAGCAACTGAGGGGAAGAGAACGTATCCTAACTCAGGCACTATTTGGGAAGAGGCACAAAGATGGGGGTCTAAACTCATGTAGCTATTGACACTGGCTCAGGAGACGGTGCAGAGTAGACCCATTTGGGCCCCAGTACTGCCCAAGGAAGGCCCCATTAACCAACCCTCTCCTGTGGTACAGTCTAGGGAGAAACACTAGATGGTGTTTCTGTGGTGGGGAAGAGGAATGAACCCCACTTAGGTTAAAAAGCCCCCTTGGGCTGACCCACTTGATGACAGGAACCTATTGAGGGCCCAGGATCATTTCCAGTTCTAGCAAGAACAGCTGGAAGTTTCCTAGCTGGCCAGTTCCATCTTTCCTTCTATTACTTTCTCCCACACATGCTGGTCTGGATGAGGTCACTTGGCCTTGGGTGGGAGCAAAGCCTTGGCATTTCAGAAAATGGAGCCGCGCGAAAACGGAGCCAGTCACGTCTGAGACAAGATGGAGAGAACTTGAGAGGACACAAGTGGGGTCATGCAGACAGATTGCAGGGTGGGGGATGAGCCTTTAGAAGAGGGGGCTGATATGTCACTTTTTGGGGTGGGAGGAAGAGGAGAGAGAGGGAGGCAGGGTGAGGGGTGGGTGGGGAGAAATGGGAAGACATACACTGACGGACAAGATCCCGTCAGCGAAACAGCATTAAACAGCAACAAACAACGGCAGGTGGGATGCAAACACCAAGTTGTCATGGAAACAGAACAAGACAGTAATTCAAACTGAGGTTATTTATTTTTTTCCAAAACAAACAAACAAACAAAAAAAAGAAAAGGAAGAAGAAGAACAAACCAGAATTAAACAACTGATAAAGCATCATTCAAATGGGTGGCGAGTGCTGTGAATCGGAGTCCGAAGGGAACCACCGCTGTTGCCTGAATGTTCTAGTATCGGGGAAGCGCAGGGATAGGACGCACTCACAAAACACAAGCTGACTCGCAAGCCACGCGCACAGAGATGGGGGAAACCCGCAGCGATTTCCCTCGATGCTCCGTCTGGCCTCAGCAGAGCATGCTCTTCCGGCACATTTAGCGTTAGCCGTCCGGCACAGTTGGATAGGAAGCAAAGAGCAGATCCCCAAGCTGGAGAGAGATCTTGCAAGAGGGGCCAGTTTGGAACCCAGATCACGAGGCCAGAAATGGCTTGAAAGTTGAAGTGTTTCTGCAGGCAGCATCCTTGTTTAAAGATGTGCGCGCGCGCGCGCACGCACGCACGCACACACACACACACAGGGAAGAGAGAGTAGCTCCTGCATTAAGTGATAGAAACATGCAAGGGATCCCCCGCGCGGGCTCAAGGCAACGGCAACAGGGCTGCTGCAACAGAAGATGGGCAGAGGGAAGCAAGCCAGAGAGGCCAGACGCCATCACTGTCGCCATTTTGTTTGAATAGCCATAGCGCTCCAGTTTGACTGCTGACATGGAAGTTTGTGAGTTGAGAAGCTGTGGGTCAGAGCCCCGAGGCAAGGGGAAGCTGGAGCTGCATTATGCCATGGCTCCTAAGTTTTGGCTACGGAAGGGGCCCTCCAGGGGCACGCAGAGTTAGGAATTTGGGGTCCCCCTACTTACCTGGAGGCCTTCTGTCCCGTCCCGCTACCAAATTTGGTTAAGATCAGCCTGCAGGATCCAAAGGTTATTAGGGGGAGAAGGAACATACCCACACGCACACGCACACCCAGGATGACTCTAAGGCCAGAGCCTCTCAGCTGGTTTTACCAGACCCCTTTCCAGTTCCTGGATCTGGCCCTTGGATCCAGTCCCTACCTACCCTGTAGCACGGAAAGAGAACGGAGGGCAAGTCATCATGGCTCCTGGGTCCGGCTCTGTCTGTAGCAGAGCCGCCAATTCACAGACCTCGTTCCCCCCGCATCTAGACAGTGGGGTTAATCAGGAACGTCGAGCTCTTGTGAAGCACTCTGAAATACTTGGATAAACACGGCCGTGAGGAGAAGCCTCTCCTAGGGGAAGGGAGTGGAGAGGAGGGTTCGCACTCAAGGAGAGGGGCAGAGCCATGACTGACATCCAGCCACCAGGACCCTCTCCTTGCTTTCCTCCCACCACAACTCCTACCTTGCCTGCAGGGCCTTGGGATGACTTTCCAAATGTCCCGTAGGAGGAAAAAGTTTCCCCATCCCTAGCGTAAGTCTTCTTTTCACAGGAAACTGGGATAAAAATGAGGACAGCTCCTGGAGACACCTCTGCATCCCTCTGAAGAGAACCCTCTGGGAGAGGAGCTGTCAGATGCTGCTTCTGGGATCAAACCTCTTAGCAAATTATTTGATTTCTTGCCCACTTTACTCCTGCTTTTTCTTGAGCTTTTCCTGCTCCAGCCCAGGCGAATTCTAGGACATCCTCCTCCTCCTCCCACTTCTACTGCAGCAAAATTTTCAGAGTGCTTTACAAAAGGTGTAGGTTATTGATTAACCCAACTTTATAGATGGGGGAATGAGGTCTGAGCATTGGTGGCTCAGCTAGGGACAGAACCCAGGACTCCCGGTGCAACACCAGATGGGCCAAACCACACCCCATGTAATGCCACATAATCCCATTCAATCCACAGAGTAAGGGCGGGCAAGCCTCTTCCGTGGTGCTTGAGGGATCACCAGAAACTTATTCAGCTTTGAGCTACAAGAGAGGAAGAGCTTTTGGTGTACGGACCCAGGCAGGACTTGAACCAGCATCCCCAGGGCTTCTGAAGCAGTGGTTGGGTCATTGTGGCTGTAGTGTTTGCTTTTTCCTATTAGATTCCTTGGGCCTAATCCTAAACTCGGCTGCATGGACCGTGAACTCACTGCCTGGGGGTTGGGCGTATCCTTTTGTGCAGGGGTTTAGGCTTACCCTGCCCATTATGGCTTGGGCAATGCCCCCAGCTACTCCCTGACTGGCCTTTGCCACAAGAAGCTGAGTAGAACAACAAGACATTCCCAGTTTGCTGTGGCCTGCCTTGTGGCTTGTCCCTCCCTACAAACCTGAGCAGCAATGCACCCTTTGCTCTGAGCCTGCTTGTTTCTGCCTGGTTCCCCGCATGCCCGGCACCCCCCTTGAGACAGCTGGTTAGCTCTTGCCTGACCTGGATCCAATCCTGCAAACACTTCTGCCCCTGAAGGCCTGATCCTGCCGGAACATAAGGAGGGATGTGAGCATTTTCTGTGGTTACTGCGGTGGCTGGATTCTGCTTTTATTTTCCTAGGAACAGCTGAGAATCTGGAGCCTGTAACCATATAACATTACTAGATGGCTCCCCAAACCGTGTAGGCAACCCCTCCTCATGGGCATAACTGGTTAGCCTTGGGAGAGAAAAGGTGAGTAACAGAAATAGCTACATTTAGCTAACTACCATCCCCATAAGTCTCCTTCTCTTTCCCTCCTTTCTTAACTCTGCATGCCAACCCCCTCTTCTCCACACTAGATCAAAAACCTTCAGGAGTTTCACATAAGACACTGACCTGGACCACAGTTCCAAACTCAATTCTTCCTTCCCAGTTCCCTCTATCCCTAAAAGCTCGGAGGAAATCTGAATGAGACAGAGCTTTCTGGAAGCCCACAAGTTGGTACACAGTCTGAGTCACTCTCAAACACACACACACGTGCACACACACACACACACACACACACACACACACAGACTACACACACGTTTTTCTTGTGGACACCAAACTCTTGTATAAGTGTTTTTTTAAAAAAGGATGCTGCTTGCCATCATCTTTAGAACTAGTTTTTGAAACTTAAACACTGAGCGTTACCGTTCTGGTCACCAGGGTTGGCTGACTCTCTGATTGCTGCAGTGCAAGATTGATCACATCGGTTTTGCTGGAAGAGCCCCTAGTATCTTCTCCAGCTGTGCAGATATCTGTGCCCTGAGTTATAGTCAGATACATAGGAAACTGCATGGCTCTAGGGTTAACACCAAGCCATTTGTAGGATGGCTTCCCCCAAGCAGAGGGATTTTGGCTCAGGTTGTGTTCTGTGAGCACCTTTTGCAATTCGCCATTTCAAACAAGAGATTAAATCAACATTGCCGAGGTTGTGGTTTTGGGCTCAGTTTTGCAAAGATAGCCAGGAGAATTCACGGGAAGAGGGATGCTAAGGTTTTTACAGACCTGACAGGAAGAAACTCTGGAGGATCCAAGTTTGGGTTTTGCAACACCAGAATCTGTCCTTTAAACGCATTCCCAGGACGCTGCTGGTGAGAGAAATCTGAGGACCAATCAAATCCCATTTGCATGGACGAAAACCACCGACTCCATTCTCCAGTCCCATTCCGGGATAGCCCAAGGGAAAGAGGTTGGGATGGAAGGGTGGGGAGTGGGGGCGGGATTAGCTAGACAAGGATCCGTCACTTCGAACCCCGATTCACATTAAACCAACTCAAAATTAGGAAGAGAGGGGAATAAACAAACAAACAAACAAAATTAAATAAATAAATTAAAAAATTAACAAAAAAGGAAAATTAGTGAAGTGACTGGCTGAAAGCACCAAACAGAACCGAATGGGGTTAAAACATTTTCACACTCAGCAAGCCGCTGCTCCGAATGAGGTGAGAAGGCGGACATTATTGGCCATTTTGGCGAGACAGGAGTCATTCCGTCTTACTCCAAAATGAGGAGGAGTGGGGAAGGGATAGGGTGCCAAAATAATGTGCAGCCTCTACAGTATTAGTGAAGTTTAGATTACACCTGTCCTCCCCACCCAAAACGTACTCTTTCTCCTGCCCTCCTGTGCTTGCCGTGTAGCTGCCTCTCCTCTCTCTCTCTCTGCAGTTTTGGTTCTTTCTACCGGCCTGATGTTCAGGGTCTGTTTTTCTGACCTCTGTCCTCCCAGAGGACAAGAAGCTCTCCTCCTCCTCCTGCTTACCTCCTTCCTAATTTTGTTACTCCTACAAATGAGAGCAAGTTTTGGAGGAATTTTGCAGTCTGTGCCTTCAGAAACATTGTAATTTTTCTATTGCAATAATACGTCAGTGGAGGGACAGGCTGGCTGAACATCTCTGGTCTTGTTTTCTTGTTTTTTAAACAAAAATTTGCATGATAGAACAACAAAATCATCTAAAACCCAATTGAACTCTGAGCAGTGCTGATGCAGCCGCTGCAATATTAGAAACAGGTTGGGTTTTCTCCCCCTTAATTTGACAAGGTGTAATCTAATTTCCCCCCCTAAAACAAAGAGAACAGCGATGCAAACGGTGTAAGAGACACAGGCAGGCAGAGATTTTGAGATCAGTACAGCACAGTGTTCCTGCAAAGTGCCCTTTTTAGTTTTCCAGTTGTGTTTCCTGGGGCCCTTGAGAAATCCTTCTGCAGAAACACAGCAAATGGTTTGGTTTATTTACTCTAGAATTTCAGAGCTGAGGACACCCCAAACTGTAATGGGGGGGGTGGGTCTCCTTGCTTAGGAGGGAGACTCTCCCAAAGGTGTTTAATGATGACACTTTTAGAGGAGTGGGCCTCCAAGATAGCATTACAGTCTCTCCCCCTCCCTGAGTTTGGGAAGGTATTAACAGTAATCTGAAAAAATTATGTTAGAAAGAATCTAGAATGATCTGATCGTGTTCTTGAGTGGCATTATGTCCCTGCCCCTTTTGGTTGGGTTCTAGACAATGTTAGCAGTGTTCTGGAATGACATCTAGATCCTACAGGGTTTAGAACACGAGTCTCCTGCAACAGAACATCCCTCCTTGCTGTCCTTTCCAACTTGCTAATATTGCATTTCCTTCACTCTAGCTCCTAGAAGGCAGTGGAAGGGTTTAGATTATCAAGCTGTTCTAGATTATCAATCAAGACACGTGTGAGCTAAATCTACCTGACTCTTTCAGTTAGGGGTCTGACACAACTTTTGAAATTATATTCCCTTCAAAATGATTTCCTTCCCAATGACTCTTTTAATAACTGCTTCTAATTAATTCACAAAGTAATCATTTATCCCTGGCCTGCTCTCACAACTGAGTTACTCCCCCTCCCCTAGCTGCATAGAGCCCTGAAGAGTATCGGAACATTCTCAGTAAGAACGCAACAGCCAATCTCGATTCTAGAGACCATAGCTCAAGTAAGGACTAGGGCATGGATGGTTTGTTTTACCGTATGTGCGAGGCATGAGGGCTGATCCAAGGTCACATGTGCAGCACGTGCCTGCAACATGAGCACATAGAGGACAGTCATTGCGTACCATGCTGCACATGATGTGTGCGAGGAGCTTGGATTGGGGCAATAGTACAAACACGTTATGCAGCTGTTTAAAACACATGCATTCTAATTCTCGCCTCTGTTGGGCTTGCAGAGAACATAACAATAGGCACGGGATAGAACCACAGCTGCCGCATTGCTGAGCTGCTCGATGGAGCACCAGATGCCAAGTCTCATCTGCATTTTGGGAGATGCTCAGACTTGACAAATTAACTTCTCCCAAGACCCAAAGGGTCCAGCAGCAGTTCTGCCAGCTTGGAGATTTCTAAGCCATGCCCCACAGAGGGGCATCTCTCATTAATATGGAAGAGGGATTTGGAGAATCTTCCAAGGTGTAATATGCAATTCACCAGCCTGTGCCAATCTCCACCTAGTAGCCCAATAAGCCACTAGGACCAAGGTAGAACAGTGCCTGCTGGGACACGGAGCCTCCACGGCCAAGAGGAGAACGGCTGCACTCCGCTCCATCACGCCGTTATAGGAAAACCAGGAGCAGCCTTTCGGTTCCTGGCTGCCTCGCCCCCCCTTTGGTTTAGCTCTGCGAGACTCTCTGGAACCGTACGGACAGGTAGAAGTGACACACGGCTAGGACTTCTCGGCACCGATGGCCTTAAAGAAGGATTCTTTCTTAGGAGCTTCTTTCCTTGGGCACAGGCAGAAACCTTTCCAAGCCATCCATGAGGCTGCTTTAACTTCCAGGGCAACCAATCCCTATTAAATAAAAAAATAAAAGGCGAAGAAGGGATTCACTTCCCCCTTATGCCAATGTCCCGTTTTCCACACTACCCAAGGCCAGACCCAAACTCCACCGATGCAACAGAAAAGCTCCCTTGAATTCAGTGGGCTTAGTAACATCAGGCTGCTGCAGAATGTCCAGATACTCTTCAGAGCATCTATCCATCCCTCTCTGAGGGCTACATCTAATTCCCTCCTTTCCATGCAAAGACTCATTGGCCCCAGTGGGAGGCCGCCTTCCAGCCACTACCAGACTTCCCGACGGCCAGGCGTAACAGTAGTTGGTCCAATAAAGTGATCACTTTGGTACTTTGCCTCTTTTGCCTATATCTGGGACCAATACGGCAACCTTACTTTCTCTACATTCCATACTGAGACATAAGATGCCTGGGTTAGAGTTATTTTATTGTTATTGCTATTTATAATACAATAGGATTTAAGCCTAAGAGATTCATCGACCACCATGCGCCTGGAGAATCCATCACACCAAGCAGCAGATGAGCAAGGCCTTTCAGACACGTTAGAAACATTTTATAAAGACCAAAGGAAAAGAAAAACGCGTGTAAATCCCTTTTTATTACATCTAAGCTTCTGCTTGGGAAGGCAAGTCCTGCCATTAAATGTGTGTCGACTCTAACGATGACAATTAGCCCGTTTGGAGGGGGGCAGGGGAAAGGGAGATGGGACAGGAATCTAATTTCAGGCTCCACCCTCTCTGCTGTTTATTAATCAACGTTTTTATAAGGGGGATTTTTTGGTCATGGCAGTGTGGCACGGTTGAAGTGAGAGGAGCCCCAAACTGGCCATTTCAGAAGGGTGACGTTGACATCACATCATTTCTGAGTGGTACCCTTGTTCCTTACAGGCAGGGGGATTCGGAGGGGGTGTGCATTGGGGAGGAATACCAGCACTGAGGGTCCGAGCACTGAAATCTCAGCATTTTAAGAGAAAGAGAAAGACAGACGGTAGGAGAGAGAGAAAGAGAGAAACAGAGAGAGAGAGAGAGAAAAAGAGAGAGAGAGAGACAGATACTGTGTCGATACTGCAATGGATTTCTCAAAAATCACACAGCTTTAATACCTGTACACTAGGAAAGCCACCTGCTTTGTCTTGTATCAAGTGATGTGAAAGACAGGGAGTCAATTCTGCAACGGCAAAACCACAGGGGGACAAGTGTGCTTAGAAAACTACCAGCCTAGTCTTGTTTGGGGAGCGTGTGTGAGTGAGAGAGAAGGTAGGAAGACTCTGAAATCCGGCTATGTTTGTTGTTGTCATTCACAAGGATTTGATCGCCAGAAGCACCAAACTGGGCTCCCCTAGCTATGTTAAGAGCGGCTTAGCCGCATTCCTCTTCGGTTTCTTGGTCCCGAAGTCACGACTCCGTGTCGGGCAGCAGCAGCTGGTTAGACAAACTAGGAAGGCGGGGCGGAGAAGGGCTACAGCTGCCAGACCAGGCTACCCTCCAGCTGACTGGCCTCGGTGGGTGGCAGGTGTGCTGTCTGCTTTGGCACGGCAGTGAGCATGATGAGAGCCTCCCTCTCAAGAGCAGGTTGGCCATAGGCAGATGATGAAAAGATCCACCCTTCTGGCAATGGCGACTGCGTGTGTGTCGTGGGAGAGGACAAGGGCTTGAGGGCACAGGGAACAGCTGCCCTGATACCCACAGAAGCAGCTACGGTTTTGAGAGTTTACAGCTTGTGTCCAATTTTATTCAATAGTAAGTTTCTTTGGGTAGGGAACAAGTCTTATTTTGACTAAAGGTAGGTGTAGCATGGGGGTGCTGTGTAGGTAATCATTCATTCTGGGGTTCATTGATTAATGGTTAATTCCCTTTTTAGAAGTCCTTATCCTTTGTCCCGTATCCTTTCTATTCCACCCACTCCCCAAAACAATGTTTTTCCCCAACAGCGGGTGTTTCCAGGGCCAGGCGTTAGAGCTGTGTGGTTCCTTTCCTCTGGATGGGGTGCAGGGGGGTTCCGTTACCAACGGTGTGGAGGGGAGGGGGGGGGGGGCAGGAACACTGGCTTCTCACAATGCGTTTGGAATAAACTACAGCACAGCATAACCAATCAAAAACCGAAAAGAGGAAACTCAAGAAAAAGCAAAAAACCCAAAAGGAAATAAAAGAAATAAATACAAAACTTGATAAGTAAGTCCATTTAAAACCAAACCAAATAAATACATAAATAAATCTGAATTTGAAACGAAAAAAAATCAAATAAAAAAATATATATATACATATATATACTGAAAAATTATAATTGAAAATTGAAAAAGAGTGGCATGCAAAGAAGACCGTTACATTCTTCTATCATGCATCAGGCCCAAATGTCCAAACGGCAAGGTAACCATGACGACAAAAAAGTGCAAAGAACTCAGCAACATTACCAAAGGATGCAAAGAGAGGCCCACAATGCAACTCAACTCATCTTGACGAGACCCGGGAACGAGCAGGTCTCGCTCATCTTAAAGATTTCTTGCTTTTTCTTTTTTTTTTTTTTTTTTTTCTCTTAAGAATGTAAAAATGTGGGTAAAGAAAGTAAAAAAGAAAAAAACCACACCAACCTTCTCGTAGCTCTGAGGGATGTTAAGGGGGTTTGATGCGGAACACAATGACATGAGGAGAAGAGAAAAATAGGGGAAACACAGAGAGAGTAAAAAAAGGCCTTCTCAAGGCTGTCAGCTGCAAATCGATTGAGTCTTTTTTTTGTTGTTGTTCTTTTTAAACCAAAAATAAAAAACAAAAGCAAAAATAAAAAGGAAGATCGTAATGACCCTTTTATTTCCCACCCCCCCTCCTTTTCTTTCCTGTCCCCCCACTGTCCGACGAGGCGTTTCACCTCCTAGAAGAGCATCCAAGCTCAGGGTGGGAACGATCCAGGGTTGGAATGAGCGCCCCAAGAAAGGGGCTGGCCCCGCCAGAGCGTCCTCGCCTTTGTAAGCTCATCTGACGTTTCCAGGGGGCGGAGAAAGCCTGCTCCAGGCACATCGGACCTGGCAACCCCCGCAAATTAGACAGCTCTTCATCCCCATGCCCACGGCCTCCCTTCATCCACCCCAACTAAACTCCAAAACGGGGCTCCTTTTCTTTATTTTATTTTAAAAGGGGGGGGAAAAACCCAGAAAAGAAAGAAAAGATTTTTTTTTCCCCTCTCCTTGTGATGTTAAAACTTACAACTCCTATCCCAGGTGTTCTATAGAGACAAGCATGTTATGGGAGAAACAAGTCAATCGGAAACACAAGCATGTTCAAGACTCTTTAGAAACAAAAACAGAAAGAGGAAAATAAAATAGAAATACGCATGAGCATTCCCCCCTTCCCCTCGCCCCACCCGCCCTGCAGAAGAAAGGCATTCAGAATCCCATTACCTTGCAGTGAAATCAACACACAAGGAACACAAGGGTTAAAAACAGTAGAACCACCACCCAAGAGCACAGGAAGAGTTGGCTTTCCTGCAATGTTTTCCACACACTCATCATCTGCAAAAGACACTGGCTCGGTCTGGTTTGGTACCTCATAGATACCCAGATTTGATTTTCAGAGGCTGTCCAGCTAAAAAAAAACCCATCCTTTGCAAATGATTTAGCCGTTGCGTGAGATCAGATCCTAGATTCACATCCCGGCCGTCGGATCCCAGATGACAAAAGCTAATAATGGAGGCAATTTTCCAGCTGGCCACAAAAAGGCTCTTTAAAAATTTAGCTTGGAAACTTTTAAATATTTTAAAAGCCGTCTCTCCATGTGCATGTGATTTAGTGAGTTTGAGACACACAGAGAGCGAAAGTAGAGTGCACACAAGAGCATAGGATTCCATTTAATGGCAGTGTCTACAGAGGACTCGGGAAGGAGCCTCCTCTGCCACTGAATGGGATGGAAATGGTGGCGTTTGCTGGGAGGCAATGTTTCTCAATGGCAGGTTTTAAGTGAGGCGGAGGTAGGGGTGTGGGGGCAGGCTCTCCTCTCTTGTTATAAGCAAGTTTTGCTGTGGAAAAATATTAGTCCAGCGCAACATTAGGTGGGTCAGACCGTTTCAGCCAGTTTTGTAAACAAAGGGGAAACCGGGTCCAATGAGTATGAAAAGCCCAGAAGAGGGGATCCGCAAGCCATCTGGGGAATGGGTCCCGCAAGAGCGAGTGGTTGGAACCTGTTCTATCGTACTCATGGGTCAGCAGGGGCCAGGTAGACTCTGCAGTCAGGGGAGCTTGGGAGAGGAAAGTCAGTTGAGGTGCAGCTGGAGAGAAGGACTGGGACACTGTAATAACCAGTCATTCCATAAAACCGGAGGACAACTTCCCTCACATGAATCTAGACAAGGAGGGATCCCCTTTCACTTCGCTCCGCTGCTGTCTGCCTACTGGGTCCAGGAAGGCTGATGTCCTCTGTCCCAGTTGCTCCACGCTGGGGAAATTTAAGAGAAGGTGAGCTCAACCAGGGGAGCTGAGGAGGCCGACTGCTCCTCTGAAGTTCAAACCAGTTGAACAGAAAACCTCCAAACTCATGCCCTGCAGCAACAAAGGTTGTCCTCTTCTCCGCAAGGGGGAGGGCCTTGGTGGTTTAACCCAATAATATTCCTGGGGCACCATGGGGACTGGGGTCGAGGCTGTGGCCTCTGTGCTCTTTAGGAAAGGGATGGTTTTTCTGTGCATTGGCACATTGCTTGGCCTGCTTTGGGCACAGCCAACAATCACATAGGCAAAAGTGGCTTCTGCAATATTCGGTCTGCAGTTGAATAAAATAAAATAAAATCAGGAGCCCTCAGAGGGAGGAGGCAGAAACTGGGGACCAGGGGCAGTTTAGGGAGCGCTCTGCATCCCAGATGCCTTCTCGTTGGCCCAGGGAAATATATTGACAAGGTGGGAGTGAGGTCCGGCCAACAATGAAAAGGCACTCCTAGCGCACATTCCTAGGGGTGCATTTGAATTCTCTCCTAAATTCAGCCAGGCCTGAGTTCAGTATCAACATCTCTCTCTCTCCCTTGCTTTGTGAAAGAAAAGCCAACACGCATCGGGGGGCACGGAAAGCCCACAAGGGGCAGTGTGGGGGGTGGTAGGTATTTGCCAGCATTCTGAGCTGAGGCGCTCCCTACCTCTCACGTAAAGGTTAGCAGGTGATGAGTAGCGCACCCCGGCGCTGTTGCTGGCCACACATTCATACTTCCCCTGATCCGTCTCCTCGCTGCTTTCAATCTGCAAGCCACCTGGCAGGAGAGAAGAAGATGCCGGCAAGGAAGTTAGGTTCGGGAATGGAAGAAATAAGAGTTACGGCATTAGCCTCTCCATCTTGGCCTCCCTGCTTCCCCAGTGCAAGTGCTGCAGCTAGGCTTGTAAGTCAGGTACCAATTGCAGCTAGACGTTCTATGCCGCTGGGCATCACTGCCGTGGCACCTAATGCCACCTGTGGATTGGTGGCCACAGTCAGCGCTGCTAGACATGGATTCCAACCTCGTTCCCTCCATCCTTACTCACAGCATGGGCAGAAGTAACGCAAGCTGTTCCATGCTGTGCGGTCAACCAACGTCAACCTTGACCAGAAGGGGATCCAACATACGGGTATCATCAAGTCTTGACTTCTCGTCTGGGACTGCCTCTTCTAGTGGTTTACACGTGGTAGACATTTTTGTAAGGGGGATTTTTTTTTTTGATCATGGCAGTGTGACACGGTTGAAGTGAGAGGAGCCCCAAACTGGCCATTTCAGAAGGGTGACGTTGACATCACATCATTTCTGAGTGGTACCCTTGTTTCTTATAGCCAGGAAGATTTGGGGGGGGAGGGGAATACCAGCACTGAGGGTCAGAACACTGAAATCACAGCATTTTAAGAGAAAGACACAAATCTCATTCCACATAGGTCATCAAACAGCAATCTGATGGCAATGGCTTCCCATCATTGCTGAGCAGGATTTGAACCATGACCTTTAAAAGGCAAAAGGCTCTGTGGCCTAGTCCCCCGAGTCATCCTTGTCACCATTCATTTTATTGTGTGAATAAATACCAGACTCCCATGAGTTCAAAATCGGGAGAGAATGCTCGGAACCCATCTAACAGGCCACTAAATCTTGGATAACTGTGCAAACATCTCATTACATTTTCTGAGCTGCACATTTTCATTTTTTGCTGTCTGATTGGCCATCGAGAATTCAGAACCTCTCTTAAACCTGCAGATCATTTTCAGCTTATAGAGACGCTGCTCCGAGCCTAGACTAAACATCCCTATTACTGCCTAGTTAAAAATGGAATTGCACCAATATGCAGCACGTTAGCTTCAGAGATAGAAGTCATCACAGAAGAATTCCGGTCTGTAAAACTCCAGCCAAAAGTATATCTATATTGTATAAAACATATTAAACTGTAGCTAATATTTTGCATATTATGATAGAGTTGCTGCTGCAGCAGCAGCTGTAGGGTTAAGATGCATGTACTGCTCTGTTAAAATCATAACAGATACAGGTGGCTGGCAATCCCTCTAGATTTCAGACACCTTAAAAACAGATTGGCATGGACGAGCTTGAAAAAAAAAAGAGGTGCAAAAGGCACCAAGGGCCACAGTATTAAAAGAGTCTCCTGCTTTCTAACGCATATTCTTCAGGAGACAGAGTGAGCAAGTGGTAGGGCAACACGTTACCCTCAATTCCTGCCACTGTTAGGCTGCTTTTAGACGTGTGTGGGGCACTCACGGGGTGAAATCACGTGGTGTGTAAAAATCCCATGGGCGGGGTTTATACAAAACGTCTTGTGCGTTACAGCCGATCGTGCATTCTTTTAAAACCGTGGACTAAATACCAATATTTACTCCATGGTTTAAAAAGAATGCACGACCGGCTATAATGCGAGAGAAGTCTAGTTTAAACCCCACCCGCGGGATTTCACACCGCACATGTCTAAAAGAAGCCGTAGATAGCAGCATCCAAATGCAGGCTGAACAGAAAAAGAGAAAAAACAAACAAACAAACAAACAAAGCCAAAATAATCATCAAAAGCACCCACGGGCATCTTAATCCAATGAAACATCTTGGAAACCACATGGACCACGATCCAGGGCACCATAGTACCTTCCCCAATGAGACTTTGGGTTTTCTCATGGAACAAAAATGGCACCCACAACCTGCGGGAGGACCGTGTCAGAGGACTACGCCAAGGACCTTTTCGTTTAGCAGGGTGAATTTGAGGACTGGTTCCACTTGTCCGCAAGGTTTATCTGATTCACTTGGATGTCTGTCCGAATGGCAAATGCAATGGGAACTTCAAACTAAACTCAAGGGCGGGGATAAAACAACCCAGCCATGATGCTCTCTTGGGCCTTGTCTGCACTAGGAAAACAAGGACCCATTAATTGATGGCCAGTGTTGCTTCACAGGCGATAGCAACAGTGGAAGCTGTAGTGCATTTGTGCCTATGGGTGTCTTTACACGGACCAGCACCGCGCAGCCCTGACAGCTGCCGCGGCCCCACTCCCCCCCACCACCATAGAGCTGCGTGTGGATTGGCTGCCACTCGAGGCTCTATGGTGTTGCCAGGGTAACCCCTGGCCTGAAGCGCAGCTGCAGTGACCTGTCCGCCTAGTAGATGGGACTGTTGCTCCGCCCCCAGCTGGTGTTCTGGGTTTGGGTAGCTCGCTCTGCTTGCAGTGCTCCGGGATTTTCCAGAGCACCGCAAATAGAGCTGGCCTGGAGCAGACTGGGCTTGCTCTGCCTCTACTCCATCTCACACCCAGGCAGCCTGCCTTTAAACGGACGGGCCACCCGGGAGTGAGGCAGAGTGCACTCCATGTAAAAGCACTCAGTGTAGTTTTAACCACCGCAGGGGTAGACGCCAGGCTGGTTAAAACATAAATGCTTGTAGGTTCCACTGTTTCTACTGCTGGAGAAACAAGGTTCAGAATTCTGCCAGCTGAAATGCACCCAGAGCAAGAAAGGCCTGTAAGTTACAGCTAGTATGACACCCAACTCGCATTCAGTTTTGATGGAAGTTGGGTGTTGCCCTCTTCTTAGGCTCCTTTAAGACACAGCTCCTGGGGTTGAGATTTTCAGAGATGGAAGGAATATTTCAGAAAAGAACTATCAGCTCTCAGAAACTTCACAAGTTAAGAGAAAGGGAGAAGCCTCTGAAGATATAAGGAGGAAGAGTTTTGGACTACGATCGAACAAGGAAACGGGCACTCAATGGCTTCAAAGGCCTGTAGCAACTTCTAGACGAGGCCTTCACCATGCAAATCCCTCCATCCAGTGAAGTCAAGGGCTCAGCTCCCATTTCCTTGAATGGTGGAGGATTGCTCTCCTTAGTCTTTACCAGAGGTGCTTAATAACAGAAATACCCCTCAGTTCTTCATAGCCTTGGAGAGCTTAGCTCTTAAAGCTCTACCATAAATTTCAGGCAGAAAAATGTGAATCTTTTCTCAGAACAGTAAGCACACAGGAAAAAAAAAAAAAAGACATTATAACTGTATTCGAAATAAAGACAGATACAAAAATAAATATTCAGAGGTGAAGCAGGACAAGAAATACAACAGCAAAGACAACAAGACTTTGGATCAAGCACAAAATCACACAGAACGGGAACTGGTCAGAGAGACGTGTGTGGTGAGGAGTGGGTGAGTGAGCTCATGGGGAGACTCTTACCTCGGATCGGAGTACCTTCTGCAAAGAAAGCAAAGACAAGACATGAAAACCGGAAACGCCAGGACTGCCAGTGGGGAAAGGACCCAAGGAAAAGGAAGATTGTTCCAGGCAGGAAACTCTTAGGCTACCTGGCTGCGTCTTTAATTAACTGGGCAAAACAGAAGAGGAGAGAAAGCAAGGAACTCCTGGGAATCCCCTTCAGTTAGAACAAGGGGATGCACTCAGTTTGTCACTTTGGGGGCTGTCCTAATGAACACTACTCCCATTGGCTAGAATTGAAAATAATTGCCATGCTGCAAGCATGGAATGCAGACAATAATGCTTACCTCTACTACGGCGCTCAGTGGCTAATCATTAGTCTAATGTTATGTTTGGGAATTTGGTCTGTTGCCCCAGACAGAGGAATTGAGGAGAGGACCAAAGATGGTAGATGGCATGCCCAAAGCCAATAAATTAGTGGCAGAGCTGGGGATTGAACCTAGGGTAGTAGGTTGCAAACCTTTGGCTCTGTAACCCCCGTTTACGACTTTATATAATGCTGTGACTCCCATTCAAAAGTACATTGAATATCAGGGTACAAATCCTCCACCCAGTGAAGTCAATGGCAAGGCTCCCACTGACCTTAATGGTGGAGGGTCGTCCTGTCAGTTGGGATTGCCACCGCTGCCCCTCTCCCCAATCGGCAGATGGCACAACCCCACTGTTGGTCCTGACTCACAATCTGCGAAGTTTTGACTTCGGAGTTCCCAGTTCCGCAATTCACGCCCTTGTTAATGGTGTAATTATGAGGCATGGAGCGTCATGCAACACTCTTCTTGCATTAATTATACTGAACAAGGTAACTTCATTAGCCCTACAAACGTTATAGGAAGGGAGAGGGAACCTACAGCTTGTGAGCCAAATTTGATTAAAAAAAAAGTTTTAGAAATTATTTTTTTGGGGCTCCTTTCCAATTCCTGGATCTGGCCCATAAACCTAGTCCCGATCCCTCAAGCCCTGAAAACCTAAGCCGATAGGAAGGGAGTAGAGACGAGAACATGGACTATAGGGGATGGATCCATGGCCTAAATCCATGATCCACACCCTCCTTTTCCTTCTCTCATCCTGAGCGTGCCCCTTAAGCATCTCTGCCCCAAATCCTACCTGGTCCATGGAGCCTGTACTAATCTTCAAAGTGGCCCACAGGAAAGAAAAGGTTCCCCACCCCTGTTTTATGGGATAAACCCTCAAGTAGAGAAAATGGCCTTGGGTGTGACGTAGCCCTATCCCACTGCGTCGGGGGAGGACATATAAAGGGGTCCCTGGTGTAGCCACCCTAATCAAACCGAAAGACTCTAATTAAACCAGAGAATTTCCTGACGCTGAGATCCTTGACCCAACGTGGTCATCTATTCCTTCCACCTTCGGAGAAGAACAGCAGCTACTTCTAGCCAATCCCTGCTCTAGTTCTCTCAGCCACACCCAGAGTGAGCTTTCCACCCACACAAACTACATGGGCATGAAGTTGTAGCTGGTGGATAGTGGCAGGACCGCTAGTCTGTGCAGGTAGTGTGAATCCTGTACGTGCAGCAGGCTGAACTACATCTCCCTTGAGATCTCCGTCTTTGTGGCTCTATGGCCCTGCTCTTTCACCGCCTGCCACTCTCGAGGTTGAACATGCCTGGAAACCATCTTCCTTTGAAAGCAAGAGACAGGATCCTTTTCCCCACTGGCTTTCAGATCTGTTTCACAACTCATTTAAAAAAAGGGAAATTTTTTTTTTGGATTTTTTTTACCCCAATCCTAAAACCAGCAGGTTCTACAAAACTACCTCTGCCTCCTGCTCTTTTTTTCCTTTCTTTTTTTTTTTTTCTCTCCAGAGCACGGCTGTCCAAGGTCTTGGGCCATTGCAGGCCAAATCGCTGTAAGGGAAATTGCTAGTGGGCTGGATTGTACAAAAACCTCTGATTGCATGGTCAGTGTCTGTTATTTCTATAGCGCAGAGGTGGTACAACCCTGTTCAAACTTCTCAACACAAACTGTGTGGAGCTAGGCATACAGAGTCTGGAGCTGTGACTCCATGATGTCACTCTGGAAATTGATGTTTTATTTAAAAATACTGATATTTAAATACAAAAATAAGGCCGTGGGCCAGACGGAACTCTACTGTGGGCTAGATTGGACCCGAAGGCTGCCGGCTGGACAGTCCTGTTTTAGAGGATAGAAAACATTCCTCCTCAGTTATAAATAACCTGCCAGTTCACAGAGCCTTGTATCCAAAGGCCTCATTGCACTTGACAAATACTGGCCTTGCCTATATGGCTGTGAAGGAGGTACTGCCATCCCCATTTTACAGATGGTGAAACCGAGGCAGAGAAGTGAAGTGACTTGACTTGCACGGTCCGAGCGGAAGGCTGAGGCAGAGGCATGAGGCGTTCTAAGTACCAGCAATAAAATCATCCCTCTTTCCTATTTTTCACCCCTGCCCTGTCTCCCTTTCATGCAGTTCAACCAACCATTTCCAGGATAAAGGGTAAAAAAAGATATATATATATATAAATATTGTATCATTGGTTACAGTTAGTCTTTATCATTATTATTTCCAAAGGGGATGGGGAAGAGAGATGTTATATTGTTAGACTATTAGCTTCTAGTTAGACTCAGCTTCTAGTTAAAAGGTTAAGTAATTTACTTAGAGGAGGTTAGCATCTAGTTAAGGTTAGGTTAATAAAGCAGGTTGGTTAGCTGTCAGGACAAAGGTCTCAGAGAGAGGGGGGGAGAGAGAGAGCGAGGGGGGGGGAAAAGGGTTTTCTTGTACTAAGTCTCCACATAGGAGCAGGCGGATGGGATTTAAAGAGAGCAGGGAACACAGAGAGAGAGAAAGCAGCAGAGGGTTACAGATTGATTCAGTGTAAATAAAACAGCCTCTAACACATCCTTCTGTCTTGAAACCAGAGTGAAAATCTGCCATCTGTGATGCAAATCTGGAGCATGATAAAAAAGGACTATGATGGGGGTGGGGAGAGGAGAGCACATCCCTGCTAGGAGTTGGCTGCCTCTTACAAAGCATCCTACTGCATTTCCTTGACCCGGCAATGTCTCTCTCCTAATTGATTGTAACAGGGACCTGGGAAATCCAGGAGAAATGTGCTGGCAACCAGGACCGTGGATAGAGGGAAGGCAGGACACACGCCACTGTTGCAGATCCAAATTACTACAGCTCTTGGCTTGTCATTACTCCTTCGTTCTGTGTGCTGCTGAGGCCCACAGACCAGCAGGTGTTCCTGGTTACGTATGGGTGAAACGCATACATCCAGCCAGTCTGTCCTCGACTTCCCCAGCTGCAGGAGGGACCAACCAAGGGAGATTCCCAATGCGACCTACACCTTGCTGGAAGGAAATGCAATTTGGGTCTGGAGGGAACTAATTGTAGAGGGGAAGCTGCGGGAGGGCTGCACTAAACTGGAAGGTGGCTCCTGGGACACAGATGGTAGATTTCCTCTGTTGGAGTTTCACATCTAACTCACTCCGGATCGAATTTGAAGGCAACAAGGAATTTCAGCAAGGGAATCGGTTCTTGCATCCCCGAGAGACTGGCTGACCGATTCTGACAAGGCTCCTGCACCCTGGCAGCCACCGAGTTGTGAATGGACGAGTGCCCACCTGGCCTGTTGCAAAGACATTGCCCTCAGGCCACAACCCTCTCCCCAGGGCTCCCCATTGTTGGGTCCAAAGCGCCGTTCCTGCTATGGCCCAGCAGGGGCTGGTCCGTCACAGCTACCTCTGGTCTTCTACACGGCTAGCTAAACCAACGCTCGGAAATGGGAGAAGCTATCCTCTCCATGGTGACCACAGGAAATCCCCCCTCACGTTCTGACAAGCGTCGCTCTCTCCTAGGGGCAGAGAGTTCGACAAACAAGCTTGTCTTGGAAGGAGAAGTCACCGGTTTTATTTCCTGATTCTGTCCGAGAGCCTCAGTTGGTCTCATAAACCAGAACTTGGCCCAGGGAGGGCACATGAGTGTAATTTAGGGCTACAATTTGTGGAGATGCTGCACATAAGCCCATCCCCCATGACCCTGGAATTTGGGGGGGAAGGAGGGGGGGAATTTGTGAAGAAGATGTCCCCCATTATAATTACACCCATTTACTGACTGGGTTCCATCATGTTCCTAAGCTGCTTGGGGTGGGGGGGGTATGGAAACCATATCTGTAGCCCTTCCCCCCCCCCGAGAGAGATGCTTTCAATTTTAAACTCATCCTCTACAAACCCTCCCAGCGCTGGCCCCAGACCCAAGTCTAGCTTCGAACAATGCCAATAACCCCATTAGATGTGAAACTCCAAGACCTCCTGCAGGTGTCCACACAATTACCACAAGTTCCAGGGTAACAAGCTCTGTGGTGTAAACTGGGGGATTCCAGGACAACTGTTACTAAGTTGCGAAAAATCTATCCAAAGTTAGGAAGTTTAGGATTTGCTTTTAGCTCCTCAGATAGATACCGTTTAATAATGATGATGATGATGATGATGATTACCACGATTATTTTTCTGACTGTAGCCTGCAATACCCCTGTGGAAGTTCATTAAGAGGGCAGATTATCCCTGCTGATGGCGTTAGTAGAAGAAAATGCGCGGCATGCCTCTTGAAAAGCTGTTAGGGAGGAATTAGTTTAAAGGACGGGGAAAGGAGAGGGGGGCACAAATCTTCATATTAGTGGGGGTCATTTATTTAAAAAAATGATTTATTTAAATCGAATGAAACTTACCAAAGGTCTCTGAATGTTATTAAAAAAAAAAAAAAGGTAACAGAAAACACAAAAGAAAAATAAAAGTTTGTTACAGTCTTCTACAATGTTAGGAAAAAACCTCACAACACACAAGTTATCATAGATTTTAGTGCTGGTTAGCAGGGAGAAGTTGGCTACCCGACGGTGTTTCTTGGGTTTCTTCCTCCAGGTGGCTGTGGTGAGCAACGGAGCTTGAGGCGTACGCGATGTAAAGCAGACACGGAAAATTCTCTCCCCAAATGAAGAGAGACCCTTTTATGTTCAGAGAACAATTAGACCATCCCCAGGTGCAGGATTCCTCCAGGGACTGCTCGGTTGGCTGGTCCGAGGCCTGTCAGAATTAATATTTATAACAGCTTGCTTTTTTTTTTTTTTTTTTGCAGGAAAGTGTTAGGGGAGAAACTAGTCGAGGCAAAGAAATTGGTCCTTTGGAATAGGGTGCTCAGGGATCTCTTTTACAAAGGAGGCCCCTTTGCACCACTCTGGTGGCAGACGTGGGGAGTCCTGAAATTGGGGTAGATATTATATACGCCAACGGTTCCCTTACCCGGCTAGAAAGACGTTTCTAGCTGCTTATATCCGGGTGGGACCCACTCCTGGAGCCACACCCTGGTGGCTACCTGTGCTCAGAAACCACCTCCCACCATCGTGTCTTAAGTTGGCAGGTGATAGGGCCTTTGCTGTAACGGGTTCCTCCCCCCAGATCTCCCACTCAGTTTCTCCCTCCTCACCTTATAAAGCGCCTGAAAACTTTTAAAATCTCTAGGTGCCTTTAGAGGATGTGCTGCTGTTTCCCCCCCTTAATGTATCCTCCTGCCTTCCCCTTTTAAATGGGTTTAATTGGATTTTAAATGGCTTTGAGGTTTGAATTGTACTTTACTGTATGCTGTAAAGCACTCCAAGCGCCATTTGGCAGCAGGGGGCGCTCTATAAATAAAATTATCACTATTAAATAAAGGGGGTCTTGGTACAACTGGGCCTCCTTTTTAGTGCTGCTGCTCTGCTGCCCCTTTTTGCCCATAAATAGTCTTGTATTTATTTATTTATTATTTATTTTTTGAATTTATATGCCGCCCCCTCCCGCACAAGCATCTCGGGGCGGCCAGGGATTTTGGTGGCCTCGTTTTCAGAGATGCCAAGCACCTGCAGCCTTCAACACCTCTGGAGGGGGGGAAAAAAAGCCCAGGCTTTAAGCAACTTGCCTACAATTGCTAAGTGGGAGTCACTGACACACATGAATCCTGCCTTCAAACTCCATTCTCTAACCACTAACAGCTACCCCTCCGGAAGAGCAGGAAATTAAAGTCGCACAGCCACAACAATAGGGAGGTTTCCGAGTTTCTTGAGTGTAGGAAACGTCGTCAATTCCATCTAGGTTCCTAAAAAGCAGAACCATCCTCTCTTCGCTCAAGCAACGATGATTCACACAGACGAACGCCAAACGGTAAAGTCTGCGTCCAGCTCTCAGTAAAATACCTGACCGAGCTCAGCGAGGGAGTAGATCTGGAAGAGGCACCGTGTGTTTTTACACCTTACACTAAGTCTATCACACTGGAAACACCCATCAGAACGTGTATTGGAAAAACTCTTGTTCTGTATGGCTGGGGCATACGGGTCCAGACCACCGGATGGTGGGCAGGGTGAGCACCAGCACATTGCTTTTGTGATGTTTAAGCAGGGACAAGTGGGGAGAACAGAGGGGTCTCCTGGGTTTCTGGGAAGCAAGAAGCCTGCAGAGGCAGTAGATCCCAGGGAGCCTCTGCTCACTGCTTCTAGGGACCACTAAGCCCCTCCTCCACTGCTCATGGGTTGCCAGCAAGCAGCCGCTGGCCATCCCCCAAGCTGTTCCATGTGCGTGTTCAGGAATTTCCTGTGTTGGCAATCAGGAGATAACATTTTAAAAAGGTGTAAAAAACCAGGCCCTTTGAAAACCTAGTTTGCCTTTAACCACTCACGATTGCTTTTTGTTTTGCATTTCGCTCATCTTGGGCAACGGAACTAGGAAGGTCAGTTTTCCACATCCTGACGTGACAGGCTGATCAGGGATGGAGTGAAGCGCAGGTTTAAACACGTCGCTGAAGCTTCGCCAGGGCGAGCTGCAAGTGCTGGTTCCCATAATCCAGCCCAATAAAAACCCTGGCGCTTCTGACACTATCGGGAAGTGTTCCACACACCTTTTTCATGGAAATAACTCAGCAATAAGGCCTAGATTTGCAAACGTTAGGAGTGATTTTGAGTGCCTGGTTTTCAGGAAGGGCCAGGTAGCTAACTAAGATCTGAAAAATTCTGTCCCTTTAAGTGCTTTGGGTTGCATGAGGAATAAATGAGCTTGTGTTTTTTTTAAAAAAAGCTTCTATTCCTAATAAGATTTTCGACCCCACCCATGAAGCAAAGTCTTTGTTTTGGCCCTTAAACTAAACATTTATTTATTCAGTTGGATTTTTATCCCATCTTTCCCCGAAGGCTCAGCGTGGCTAACAACATTGTCTCCATTAACAGAACCTTAGCTGCTCTAGACAAGCTCCAGAAATCAAAGCCTTTTATGGAGCAAGACAAAAAGCAACCTGGAATATAAAAAACTCCTTGCAGAGGGGGCAAAGCAAACAAGAAAAAAACGAGCCTTTCAGCACCAGAAATCTTTGGAAGCAACCTTGTGCCAGAGAAGATGAAGGGCAATTAGGTTGCCATGTTCTCCAAAATTCAAATCGGGCATTCCAAGAATCAGATCTGAAGGTTTTCAGAGCTAGGGGAGGTCTGGGCAGAAGGAACTGGCTGTCGCCCCACTGGCTTTTTCTTGTAAAACGGTTGATCCTCAGAAGAGGCCTCCACGAAACCACCTCAGTTCCCACGCTAAACCTTCAGCCTCCCTCCCTCCCACTACAGTGTTCTTGTGCCAGCATCAACCCTTAGATATGCAGAGTCTCTCGCAGCCTGAAAAAAGCTAGTGCTTGTCTGGTCTATGCAAGCAAGGCCTGTTCTAACTACGCCTCATCGGTTATTGTAAGCTCCCAAAATACAGTTACAAGAGCAAACGTCAAAAGGCTCGATTTGGTTGGATTCCAGCGTCTCCCTCCTGTTAAGGAGATTTTGTGCTTGTGATTAAAGGAGAGAGGGGGAGAGAGAGGGGTTGTTCTGTTCTGTTTTTTTAAAGTGGGCAGCTTTTAAGATAACCGTCAGTGTTTTATCAGTAGCCTTGCAATGCAAAAAGCACAGATTCACAAACAGGGTGGACACACACACACACACAAATTTGCAGAAAGCACAAACGGGGAGAGAGGAAGAAGTGCACAAAACAGCTACTGAAATGAGAACACTGAAAACAATCCACACGGACACACACACACAAAACCAAAAAAAAAGAAAAAGAAAAAAAAGGGGACAGATGGACGGACAGATGGGAGAAGGCAGAGAGCTGACATCAGCCGCCGAGCTGAGGTGCATCTGCTCAGGGAGCCGGGCTCAGGAGGGCTTTGCTGCCCGCTCCCTACGGTTGATTCCATCTCCAGCGATGGCTCCAGGGAGGCCACGGAACTGGGGAAGGATCCTGAGAGAGCTCCGTGGCTACGGAGCTTGGTGCGGTCCTGATCTCAGAACGGAATGGGGGTAGGTGCCAATGCAGGGGTAGATGCCCTTCTCCCCTCCTTCATACATCTCACCTTCTCAGGAAGAACCCCTGTATTAGGCACTTCTCCCTCCAGTCCCTCCCATCCCCAAGGCAAGAGCTTCCCTTGGCAGGGGCGTAGCTAGGTTAGAATGGGCCCTGGTGCAGAAGACGGAATGGGGGTGTGTGTGCCCCTCTCCCAGCAGCAGGGGATGCGACTGCCCCAGGGTGCGTGAGCTTGGCCAGGCACATCTGTACCCCGTGCCCCGATCCGCGCTATGCCAGGCCCGTGTGCCCTCAGGAATGCAAACCGGTAGGGATGGGACTCCCAAACCAAGTTTGGTTTCAGGTTTGGTTTTTGGTTTCGCTTCTCCAAGAATTTCAGTTCTCATTTTGGTTGAGTTTTTTTTTTTTCTCCCTTCATTTTTTTTTTTAGCATTAAAAAACAACAACTGGGGGGGAAAAAAATCAGTACAAAAACCCTGATAAACCGAAACGAGAACCGAAATTTCAGATAGAACTGAAACGGCCATTTTTGAAATTCCCATCCCTACAAACCAGATTCACTGAAGAGTTTTGTTTTCCAGTTGGCCAACAGGATGGGGAAGAGCAGGAGAGGAAGGAAAACCGAAGAATAAAATCCTCCTCCTCCTCTCGGGAACAGGGGCATAGCTCGGTGGGAGTGGGCTCATGCAAAAGATGGAAAGCCCCTCTTCTCCCAGCTGCACCAGGGAGCGTGGCCCCCTGGGCTCCAGCGCAGCAGCACTGCCTGCTCCTAGTGTAGCTGTGCCATTGCTCAAGAACAGCCCAAGTATTTGGAGAAGGCTGGGAGCAGCTTCGTGAGGCTTTCGGGAAAGGAGAGTTGCTCACGTTGTAACTCACAGGCTGATGGGACCCGTTTCCACCAGCCACTCCTCCGTAGGGCCAGAGGTCTAGATTTCACTCATTGCCAAGCTCGCTTGTAACTCTTACCTGATCTCAGCTGCTTTATCCTTCCATTGCTGGCACTGGGGTCGACGGGGAGGAAATCTTTAAACCAAGTGATTTCCGGGTCTGGGTTCCCACTGGCCGCACACAGCATGGTGGCTGTCCGCGTGCGCTCCACCACCTTCAGCTGGGGGCCCATGTCAATGTTTGGGAAGCCAGGAGGCAACTGGTCCTCTGTAGGGAGGACATAAAAGAACAAGAGAGGGTTAGAGTGTGGAAAGCTCAGGAGAAATCGGGGAGCTTTACGCTCAGGTACTTTACACAGGGAGGTCACCAACCATTCCATTTCAAACCCACTCAGCTAAAAGTAGCTCCAGATCCTGAGTCCCCCTGCCAATTTTTCTTATTCTACAGTGCTCATTTGTATTGTCTGTAGTTCCTAGAAGGCGCAAATTGGGACTGCATTGTACAAAGACCCATAACGATATAAGGAGCTGCCTAACTGAGTCAGACTAATGGTCCATTACTTAGCCCAGTATTGTCACAACCTGACACAGCAGCAGGGTTTCAAATCTGGCTCTCCAGGGTCAGCAGGTCTCACCAAGGCGCGCTACCAGAGACCCTCCAGGATCCCTGGCAGAGGCCTCACCCAGGTGCGCTACCACAGACCCTCCAGGATCCCCGGCAGAGGCCTCAGCCAGGCGGGCTACCTGAGACCCTCCAGGATCCCAGGGACTGAATTTCGGAATCGTCTACATGAAAAGCATGCGCTCTACCCCAAGCCATGGCCCACACCATGCAGCACTCCCCTCTCAAAAAAGCTGGTCTCTGCTTCTCGTTTCAATGAAACTACAGTCCAAGTTCCATCCTTGCAGCCAAAGGATTTACAGAGTTTATATAAGGGGTGGGGGACCTTTTCCCTCCCAGGAACCACTCTGAAAAATCAGGACAAGCTTTGAGGGGGACACAGAAGTTGGGGGGTGATTAAGGGGTGTGCTTGGAAAGAGGAGGATCCACATTTTTATTCTGCTGCTTCTTATTTTATCCATTTCTATCGCGCCCCCCCTGCCTCAGGCAGTTTGGGGCAGCATACATAAAATAGTAAAAATTCAATAGTACAATAATAAAAAATTACCTTAAGACCATTCAAAACAACAAACAAAAAACCCCACCCTAACCCAATGCCCCTAATAAACTCAGCCCAACTCCCATCCCTCTCCCTTCCCCAATCCCTACCCCCCATCGCCTCCACTAAACGCCTGCTGGAGGATCCAGGCAGAGGTGGACAATCACCGGGAGCGAGTTCCACAGCACCAGTGCGCCCACCGAAAACGCCCTCCTGCCCGAGCCACCTGATGGTATCTCAGGACCTCCAGACGGGCATCCCCCGATGGCCGCAGGAGCCCAGGAATTGAGGCAATCGCTCAGGTAGGGAGGACGGATCATGGATCTGCCCCCTATCCTGGTGTGTATGCCCTCCTCTCTGCTCACTTACCCTGAGCTCATTCTCTCAGTGCTTAAGGGTAGGAACTGGACACAGGGGCCAAATAAAATCTAACCTAAGGCTGAATTTGACCCCCAGGCCAAAGGTTCCCTATCCCTGGTTTAGATCTTGGTTTCCTACATTTTATATGTGCTTCTCTCCCTTTTTGCTGTGCGAAAACCACACAAATATGGAAAAATGAGCTCAGCAGCTAACTATCCCAGAGAAACCGTGAATGGGTGCGAGCATGCAAGCTGAGAAAATAGGAGAATAAAAAAGCTTGCCCCCCCCTCTCCCTGCCACATACCAAGACCCCCTAAAATAGCTGTTCTCCTTTTGCTCATTAATAGACCGGTATAAAGTATACAACTTGAACCATAAAAAATTCCCATAACCCCCCCCCAACCCTATCCCCACCTGCTAAAGGCTGGCCAAATAAATAGGTCTTGCATTGCTCCTGGAAAATGCTCAGGTTGAGGTTTTGACAAACGTCCAGGGGAAGAGAGGCCGCTTTTATAGGAGGCGCTGAAGTGATTCTTGAGTCCCGTGTTGAAAGAAAAGTCGGTGTGGGGAGTGTTGCCATGCTCCCCGCTGCCGGCAACGGGAAGCACGTCACTTTCGGCAGCACTGGGAGCATGGAAACACTTCCGAGGGGGGAGGGATTTTTTTATTCCATTGATTTCAATGGGGACAGTGCCCTCCCCCTTTACTTCCTGGTCCAAGTACTGGGCTCTTAACTGCTCCCTGGCCCCACCTCTCATATAGTCAGTCAGTTATTTTATGGCTTGTAACTTGGCCTGAGTCCTTGGGATAGGGAGGGATAATTTAAATAAGTACAGGGGTTTGGAAAAGCCAGGGAACCATGTCCTCAGTTCCCGTCCTACGGGATTGGGGAACAGGACGGATGGTGACCCCGTCAATAAAGATGGAGAGGGAGAGGAAGGGGAGGGCTTCGTCTTCGATACTCACCTTTCCTTTAAACCTTACATCGACTCTGTTGCCAAGTTCTGTCACTTCGCCCTCCACAACATTGCTCGGATTCACCCCTTTCTCTCACCTCAGCCAAAACCCTTGTTCACGCCATGGTCATCTCTTGCCTTGACTACTGCAACCTCCTCCTTACTGGCCTCACCCGCTCTCACCTGTCCCCCCTTATCTCCATTCCAAACTCCGCTGCTAGGGTCATCCACTCAGTCCATTTCTTTGACGACGTGCAGCCTCTCCTCTCCTCACTTCACTGGCGTCCCCTTCCCGCATGCATCCTTCACAAACTCCGGGTATTTACTTACAAAACCCTTCACAACCTGGCTCCCCCTTACCTCTCAGCCTTCATCTCCTTACACACTCCTGCACGCACTCTCCGCTCCTCCTCTATCCCCTCCCTCGCTCTCCCTCGTCTCCCCTAACCGCCTTCGCCCATTACCCCTTACTGCCTCCTATGCCTGGAACTCCCTCCCTGCCCACATCCGCCTTGCCCCCTCCCTCTGCACCTTCAAATCCCTCCCCAAAACTCACCTCTTCCTCGCCGCCTTTCCCGACCCTGTTAGAACTTTCCTCTCAATATTTACAGTCTGCCCTCCCCGCAGACTCCTGCCTAACTGTAACCAAACCAAGCACGTGCACCTGAGACTTCACATCCGCTTGAATGTTATTTATCCCTTGTCTCTCCCTATGTCCGCTCTCCTTGTCTCCCCCCTCCGTGTCTATTAGACTGTAAGCCGTAGGCAGGGACCGTGTCTATCTTATTGTTCTGTAGAGTGCCAGGTACACAGCTGGCGCTATACAAATGCTTATAATAATAATATTAACAACTGCAAACCTTTAAAACTGTGGCGCTGTTGAATTCTACACCACGCTTTGAAGATGTTTTCCTAATTAACAAGGTTATTAACAGCAGTGATGAATCTGGCACAAATGCTCAGAAAGCTGTAATTCTTCAAGGACAACCCTCCCCATCTCTATGACACAAAGCTAATTGCAATGTGTTGTGTCCACCATTGTCCATACACACACGTTAGGAAGCGACAAGCTGAAGAGATGTCAGGTTAATGCACGTCAAGGGAGTTACCGAGAGACAGTTGCAGTAGGCCTGACAAGGTGTAATACGCCTGCCTACACTCAGAGCGTATGATTAACCTGCGGAGTGGGATGAAAGTGAAGCGCTAAACTTTGGCAGGGCTGAGCGATAATGGAGGCTAGAGGTCAGAGCGGGAGATGGGGAGACAAACTCCTAGGTTCTATTCCCGGCTCCGGTTGAACAAACTGCTTCTTCCTCTTGATACCTCTTTAAAACAGGAATGTTAATAATCCTCTTCCAGGATCTCACACGAGTGCAGCCAGACCTAATGTACGTAAAGTGCTTCAAGAGGCTTCGCTAAAAGGGATCGGAATTGCTAAGCATCCATGGCTGAGGATCTGAATGTTAAAAAAATACACACACACACTCCAATTCATGACATTGTCTTAAAAATCAGGAGCATTTGGTGGGTGGAGGGAGATGTGGATTCTTTATTTTCCTTTTGCGTTTTGAGCCTTTTATGTCAGCTGTTATCAAACTTTTCGGACCTGCCCCTGCTTTTTTCTTGGCCATTGTATTTGAAGTCTGCTGACGCACACACTTTGCTCCCCACCTTTGCCCTGTCCCCTATCCCTTAGCCCCACCCCATCAGAACCGAGCTAAAGCTTCTTCTCCCTCCCCGCCCACCCCCGATACCTTCCGTATCCCTCCATTTCAGAACCGCTGCTTTAGGTCACACTGCCGCTGCTCTCTTTCACCTGAAGGCTAAAACCCCTCTCATTAAAGGGGAAGCAAATGTCACATGCACAGGATTTTAAGCCACCCCCCCATCACGAGGCTTGTGATAAAGCCTGCTCATCTTCTGGAGACAATGCAAGACATTTCTTTGGGGGCACCACAGTCTGCACTGGCTACCAGTAGCTTTCTGGGCACAATTCAATTCTGACTTATAAAGCCCTAAATCCCATATATCTGGAAAACTGCCGCCTCCTTTATTTCCCACTGGGGCCTCGGAGGTCAGTGAGGTGCACCCTCCCCGCAGGTACTATCCATCCTTCAAGTTCACACAACAAAGGCATTCTGGGTGGTGCTCCACAATTATGGGGCACCATTATTAATTATTATTATTATTATAAACATTTATATAGCGCCAGTCGTGTGACCTGGCGCTGTACAGAACATAGAAATAGACGCGGTCCCTGCCTGGGGCTTCCAATCTAAAAGACAAGGAGGAGGAGACAGGGAGAGGGGACAGTGGGAGAGACAGGGGAGAAGACCGACAAACATTCAGGCGGATGCGAAGTCTCCGTGCGTGTACTTGGCTTGGTTACAATCAGGTTGGTTCCCCTGGAGGTTCGCTTAAGTGCGAACCTGCTCATCTTACAGACTTTTCTATTTGGGCAGATGGGAATAGGGTTTGGAAAGTTTTAAAATAGGGGATTTTAATTGATCTTTATTTGTGTTATTTTATTTGTGTATCTCTATAATATACACACACACATTTGGATTCTTAATTCCACCCTATCCCTTTGGCTCACGGTGCCTTACAACTCTAACTTAATAACTGTAACATTAATAACTAATTAGTACTAATTAACTCAACTCTTAATCCTCACAACCCTGCGAGGTAGGTTATCCTGAGAGTCTGGGACTGGCCTAAGGTCACCTGGTGAGTTCATGGCTAAGGTAAGACTTGAGCCAGGGCCTCCCCCTTACTTCCCGGTCCAAGCACTGTGCTCTTAACTGCTCCCCACCTCTCATATAGTCAGTCAGTTATTTTATGGCTTGTAACTTGGCCTGAGTCCTTGGGATAGAGAGGGATAATTTAAACAAGTACAGGGACTTGGAAAAGCCAGGGAACCATGTCCTCAGTTCACCGCGCTGTGCTGGGCACTGCAGCAGTCTCCGAGCAGCGTGTGATCTTGCAGATCACACGGTGCGGCAATCCACAGGCCTAGATGAGTGAGTTCAGGACAGCAGTGCAGGCCGCCGTGGGAATTGCTTTCCTCTGCTCACTTCCGTCAGACTTTTAATGCAGTTCTGTGCGCTTCCTTTAAACAGATAGTTCCATCTTGTTAAACAGCTGAGCAGCCAAGTGCTGCGCCTGATTGGCTGGAGATGACATCATTATTGATTACAGCTTGTGTTCCAGGGCCCTGGTGATGCCACTCCACCTGGCGCAAACCCCAGTTCGTTAATTTCATGAACCAATTAATCCACAGAGAGAATAACCCTCTTGACTGGCAGAGTGTGCGTGTGAGAGGCAGCCTGTATATGTGTGTGTGTTGGGGGGAGGCCTGGTACAACTATTATTACTGAGTGTTTCTAATTAAACAAAAATGTTAATCTTGCAGCACATTGTGCACAATTCCTCAGAGTTTAATTAAAACAACTGCGGCTGGAGGCGTGATCAGACTCAAGGATCAGATCAGCAGAGGAAGCCTCTCTCAGTATCGTGTCTTCTCCTGATTCAAAGGGCTCCTGTTTCTTTCCTGTCAGGAAAGCAAAATTGTCTGCATCCCTTTAACGCCCTGGGGTAATGTCATTCCAGCCCCCGCCCACCCACATATTACAAAGATATCGCCGCCCCCAGTCACCGCATGCAAAACCAACAGCTGCTCCGAAGAACTGGTCAGATGGCGAGATCTATTTGCAAACATGGCCTGGGCCTCTCGGAACACAAAGACGCACCCATGCCGCACGGAGAAGCCTGAAGGCCACATCTGGGCAGATGTCTGCCGCCCAATCCGGCTGGCTTTGGAGGGACGTGTTTCCAGATGTTTCACTTGCTGTGTTATTAGACTCTCCCGAGCACCTTTACTCGTACCTGCTCTCAGGCTGAATGGTCGGAAGGCTTCTCTGGGGGGAAAAGCCGGTGAATTATCTCACAAAATAGCGTGAGAAAGAGCAGGGGGTGGGGTGGGGGAGAAGGCGCTCCGGCGTTCATTTATAATAAATCCTGCCAGAGAACGTACTCCGCAACGGGGGAGAAATGCATCGAGCCAGCCCGGGCGCACGCACCTGCCTTGCATGATACAAATAAAGCGGCGGCCGCCAACTAGCAAGCGAAAGCACTTGTGGTCCCATCTCCTTGTCTCTCTGGAAGGTGGCAGCTCTGTGTTTAGATAATTAGCCATGCTAAAAACGAGAGATAAGACTGGTGTCATGGCTGCTGTTTTCCTCCAGGGCCTCCACAGCTGTTTAATAATGCAAAGGCTCTGTGTGCGCGCGTCTTTGTGTGTACGAGATACTGATTGCAAAGAAGCTAAGCCCAGGCGGTGCTAAAGCGGCCATGTCAAGCACCCAGATATCCCCAGGGGCTCCGTTAAGTCTGGGCCCTGGACTCTAACAGGGCCCTTTGCGAGCAGCGTGAGAACCTCCAGGAAATGTTCAGAGGGGGCAGGGGAGGGAGTGGAGCGAACCCTCGGCCCCCACCCACTCTAGAAATCGCCTAAGGGCACTCAGGCTGCTTCCAAAGGGGCCTCTCGGAGACAGAAGGTCTTAGAGTAGACACGGGTGGACAGAGTGCTGCTAGCCTCACCAATTCTTACAGCGTTCTCACTGGTACCGTTGCTGCTGTCCGGGGATTGGGGGGCTTGCTAGGGGTCAGGGAAGCACCACCACAGGAAGGGAGGCTGTGGCTGGCAGCCCCCTTGAGAGACCCACCAGTTAAGGTTTCCTTAAATGTTGGCCTTGAGATAACTCACCAGGCCCATAAGTGGTGGCCCTCCCAGCGGCCTTGAGGTAATTCGCCAGCCCCACAAGTGGTGACCCTCCCAGCGGCCTTGAGGTAATTCGCCAGCCCCACAAGTGGTGGCCCTCCCAGCGGCCTTGAGGTAATTCGCCAGCCCCACAAGTGGTGGCCCTCCCAGCGGCCTTGAGGTAATTCGCCAGCCCCACAAGTGGTGGCCCTCCCAGTGGCCTTGAGGTAATTTGCCAGCCCCACAAGTGGTGGCCCTCCCAGTGGCCTTGAGATAATTTGCCAGCCCCACAAGTGGTGGCCCTCCCAGTGGCCTTGAGATAATTCACCGGCCCTCTTGTCCTTGAGGAGCCCCATAATCGGGACAGGAGCCTGGGCCCACCCCAGCCTAGCTATGCCACTGAGGTTCACACCTCTGGAACTCCAAGTGTGTGCATGTAAGATGCCATATGGAGCCATAGCAGGGATCCATCTAGCCCACCATCTGTCTCCCAACAGAGGCCAGCTTTCGTTACTTCAGAGACGCTTGCTCTTCCTCCCTCCATTACCCACAATGGAAAGGAAAACACATAGGGGAAAACACAATTCTGTGACTGGCAAAACCAGTCGGCAACTTCAACTGGTGCCTACGTTGTTAAAAAGAGGCCTCTGTTTCAGCTACTATGGCAGTGCAGTCTAAATACAGACCAGGGCTGTAACTCGGTATTCTGTTTTCCACGGTTTTAACCGAGGAACCTGGTGCTTTACTCAGGTTTACCAAATATGGAGAAAACCAAGAAACTGGTACGATACTCGGTAAATCGAGGAATTGATGAATTGAACGTGGCAGGAAGGAAGGGGGGTTGGGCGCGAGTCCCCTCATTTGGCAGGAAGGAAGGAGGGTAGGCGCGGGAGACAGGTGCAGCAGGCAAGAAGGTGGGGAGGGCAGGAGCAGCAAACTCACCGAGAGGGCTGGTGGAGTCGAAGCGGAGCCAACTCGCTGTCTGCCACCACCGGTGAGGCGCCCCAGCGCCACGCATCTCCTGGCTGCAGGCTGCCATCTTTTCTCTAGGAGCATGCTGGGAAATGCTTCCAGAGCGAAGTGCCAGAGAACTAGCGTTCGAATGATTCCCGGGAGCATACTGGACTACATTTACCAGCGTGCGCCGACGGAAAAGATGGAGGCCTGGATCCGGGAGACGAGTGGCGCTGCTGGGGCACCCCACCGGGGTCGCAGCGCTGGGGGGACCTCAATGGTGGCAGCAGCAGCAGGCAGGGAGGTGGCTCCAGTCTTCTCGGTGAGTATGCTGCCCCCCCTTCTTGCTCCCCGTCCCGCTACTGAGGGGACTTGGTAAAATACTCAGAAAAATACTTGGAATTTTACCGAGTATTTACCAAGTGGTAGCGAATATTCAGCAGAACTACTGAGTAGCTCCTGGAAACTTGGGCCTGATATTTGCCAGCTTGGAAATTCTCACGAATAATTTTTCTTCTGCTCGGTTCAGCCCCTAGTACAGACTCCGTCCTTGTTGCTGAGAGACCGCTTCCTCCCTCATGTCCCACCGATGTGGCCTCTGAGGTCGGCTGGGAGCACCCGATTCCATGTGCCGTTTGCCCACCGCGTTTGTACGGTAAGAGCATTCAGAGAGGTGTTCTCCGTGGCAGCCCCGCAATTACGGAACCTCCACCCCCCCTGAAGGCTTCTCTGAGCCCGAGTCTGGAGGCAAACGTTGAGACTTTTTTATTTGGCCCAGCATTTGGCAAGTGGGGACAGAGTTTGGAATGGTTTGGGTGGGATAAGGGACTTGAAACTAGCTTCATCTACGTCATAGTATAACTTGCCCTGAACTCTTGGAATAGGAAAGGATAATAGATTTAAATAATAAAAGTATGCTTTTTTAAATTGTCATTGTGCATACCAGTATACCCCTATACATTTTTTAGGGGACATCAAGATGTGGTTTTAGGGGGCATCAAGATCTATACAACAGGTCAAGTTAGGACAAAATCTGCTGAGAGACTTTAAGGATGGTGAAGCAATTTTTCAAAAGGGCAAACACTTCACTCTCTTTGAAGCAGACTCTTACACGACTCAACAGTTTCTAACACGCATTCAAATACAAAAAAATATATATATGTATTTTTGTTTAGCCTTGCTGACCTCCAGAATGTCACCAGGGGTTCTGCTTGAACTCTCCTCACACCCACACCAGAACCTGCCTCAGAGATGCGCTCGAGCATGGAAAATTACAGCCCAAAAAAGGTGACTGTCAAGGAAAGTTATGATCGTATGAAAGCAGCAAGGATGCAATGGAAAGAGTTTTGCAGCCTCATCTTCTTCTGAAGCCCTTAACGTTACAACACAGCTACCCCCGCCCCCCCCGTTCACAAAGAAAACTGCATGTAACTCATCGTATCGACTTCTGCTGGGGGAAATGACGCATTGAAGCCAGCTGGGGATCTGAGGAATCTAGAATACCAAATCAATCCCCCCTCAGTCTGCAGAAGAAGCAATAGAGACAATCGCTTTGGATGCAGCCAGAATGAATGCCTATAACAGGGGTGGGGAACCTCTGGCTCGCAGGGCAAATTAGACCCACAGCTGAGTTGAGGGGGCGGGGACTTCCTGTCCCTAGATCTGGCCCATACGAAGCCAGCCCCTACTCACAAGCACTGAAAGAATGAGCGCAGATGAGGACATGCAGTCATGGACAGGGGATAGTTCCATAGCATTGATCCATGAGCTGGGCCTTCTCCTTCCTGTGCCCATCCTGAGAGCACCCCCTTCAAGTCCCACCCACACCAGTACCCTTAAGCTGGCTTGCAGAGTCCTAGTTTTTTTTAAGTGGGCTGCAAGAGGGCAAACGTTTCCCACCCCTGGCCTATAGGCAATATATTCAAATCCTTTCTTCTGAAAGCCTGCTGTACCCCTTCCGTAAACCAGGCCTGACAGCACCTCTCTCTGGTCGCTGACACGGCCGCTTTACACAACTACCATCTCTCTGATCTCACTTTGTGGCCATCAGTTCTGACTTCTTCATGTATGTCCTGAGACACAACCTCTTGGCTGGTTGGTAGCAGCAGGAAACAGGGTAGGACATCTGACTTCACTTCCTGTCCCTACCTTGTTCCTGTGTCCCAGCCTTGTTCTGCTCTTGCCCATGTTCCTCCAGCCCTGCCTTGTTTTGCTGCTTGCACGGTTCCAACCTTGCTTTTGCTTCCAATATTGTTCTAGTCCCTTTCTGCCCCCACATCAGCAGCGCACCTAGATGTCCCTCACCTGCATACCCCAACAATTCCCAAACTGTAGATCTGGATCCCGAGTGGACTCTCACCATCTGTAGATGGGAATACAATCCCTATTGATATTTGACATCATTTGCATGTGTATGTGTGGCTGTCTGGGGTTTAAAAAGGGGATCATACAGACAGACGTTAGAAGCCACTGCCCTTCAGGTACAACGCTTAGAACTAGGGGTGGGCCGTGGCTCAGGTAGAAGAGTATTTATTTACAACATCATTAAAAACATTTAAAACCATTACAAAGTTGGAAAACTTATTAAAACTGTAAACTCATTAAAAGGCGGACTGAACCCCCTCCAACCAAACCCCCCTCCTCCCATCTCCCTCCCCAAAGGCCCAGCGGAACAGCCAGGTCTTACATTGTCTGGGGCTAGGCAGGTCTCCATCGGGAGGGAATTCCACAGCCTAGGAGAGGCCACAGAGAACGCCCTCCCCATCGTCGCCACCCGGGAAACCTGGGGGAGTTTGAGTTGGGTGCCCCTGGCCGGTTGCAGGGGCCGCATCACTGTCTGGGGCATGAGGCGGCCCCGCAGGTCTGCAGAGTCTAGGCCGTTTAGGGATTTATAGGTCAACACCAAGACTCTGAATCAGGCCCGGAAGACAATAGACAACCAGTGCAGAGAACGGAGCACTGGTGTAATGTGCTCACGGCAGCCCGTCCTGGTAAGGAGACGGGCCGCTGCATTCTGCACCAACTGCAGCTTCCGGACCGTCACCAAGGGCAGCCCCACGTAGAGTGCATTGCAGTAGTCCAGTCTAGAGGTGATGAAGGCATGGATGATGGTGGCCAAACCAGAGTTTGAGACATACGGCCATAGTCGTCGTACCAGATGTAACTGGCGAAAGGCGCTCCTCGCCACAGCTTCCACCTGAGAATCCAGGCGGAGCTGCGAGTCAAGGAGCACCCCCAAACTATGGACCTGAGTGGCTAGCGGAGGGCAGACCCCATCCATGACAGGGGCCACCACTCCCCCAGTCCTACCCACCAACATCACCTCCGTCTTGTCGGAATTCAGCTTCAGACGACTCGCCCTCATCCAGTCCCCCACAGCCGCCAGACACCGGGCGAGCATAGAGACTGCTGGGTCTGGTTCTGCTGAAAAAGAGAGGTAAAGTTGTCCGCACAGCCGCTACATAGGTTCTTAAACGGACTCTATGCTGCTATCGGTCGGCTTCAGCACGAATGCGGCGCCACTGTTGCTCCAACCGCCGTCCCTCCTGCTTCATCCATTGCAGATCCTCTGTAAACCAAGGGGACCCGCGTTGTTGGCATTTGAGAAGTGGATGCCTAGGAGCTGTTCCATCAATGGCCTCGGTCAGCATGACGTTCCAAAAGACTATGAGGTCATCGAGTGAGCAACCATAAAGATTTGGGGGTATTTCCCCCAAGAGCATTCCGGAACTTTACTGGTTCCACAAGTCTCTGAGGGTGAACCAACCGAACTGGTTCTGCACCTTTCCAGGGGCAGACATGCGCCAGGAGACCGGCCCCGGAGGAGGTAATGATCCGACCGTGACAAGAGCACAGCTGACACCTCCCCCACTACCGGATTCCCCGCCTCAAGGCCAGTGCAAAATATTGCAAAGTCCAGGGTATGTCCCCCATCATGTGTCGGGCCAACAACCCTCCGAGACAGTCCCATGGTTGCCATGATCTCACGCTTTGCTCCCCCAAGATCCACGTTGGCGTGGATATTGAAGTCCCCCAGGACTAATGTCCTTGGGGAGTGCAAGACCACCGCAGACACCTGATCTACAAGGGCGTGTAGGGATGCTGCCATACAGGCAGGTGCACAGTATACCAGCAGCAGCTTTTGCATGTATTAGGTCCCAAGTTCAATCCCCGGCATCTTCAATTCAGGATCTCTGGTAGCACATGCCTGGGTGAGGCCTCTGCCGGGGATCCTGGAGGGTCTTGGGTAGCATGCCTGGGTGAGGCCTCTGCCGGGGATCCTGGAGGGTCTCAGGTAGCACGCCTGGGTGAGGCCTCTGCAGGGATCCTGGGGGGTCTCAGGTAGCGCGCCTGGGTGAGGCCTCTGCCGGGGATCCTGGAGGGTCTTGGGTAGCACGCCTGGGTGAGGCCTCTGCCGGGGATCCTGGAGGGTCTTGGGTAGCACGCCTGGGGGAGGCCTCTGCCGGAGAGCTGGATTTGAAACCCTGCTGCTGTGTCAGGTTGTGACAATACTGGGCTAAGATGGAGCACTGAATGTTAGGCAGTTCCTTATATCCTCAATTGTTTCTGCTCCTCTGGATGCTAGTAGTTTCTCTCTCTCTGAACTTCTACTTCTGTCCTCCTCATCTCCTCATCATGGCTTTAAAACCTGCTCCCTTCTGGCAGCAAAGAACATTAAAGTTAGTGCAAGGACATAACATTCTCCCGTCCCTTGCAGGCAATGACCACCTGGTGTGGTGCTAATTCTCCTTGCTATTTTTGCATATCCTGCTGCTGCAAAATCCCCCATCTCTACCTGTTCTTCCTGCTCTGTCTGAAGAAGAGGTAGGAAAACAATTCCACGACCTACAGTCAATCAATCCATCCATCCATCCTTGCTGTGAATGTGGCTGGAGATGATGCTGTTAGTGTGAGGAAAACCTAGAAAGAGTCTCTTTTTCTCTCTCTGTGACCCTCTAGATCAGTTTTGTAGCGTCAAATTCCAACTAGCTAGGGCAAGGGGGAAGCATCGACTCTCTGCAGGAGTTTAACCAAAGCTCAGATTCCTTAGGAAGTGGGAAAGGAAAGGCTAAGCTAGGCAGCGTGGCTTCTGTCAGACAGACCTTGCTAGAAGTTCAGAGGCACCACCCCAGAATCTGTCCCATGAAGAGCTATTGAAGGGTTGAGTCTTTGCTTCCAGCTTTTTAATCAGCAGTTACCACTTCCTTATCAGATGGGTAGAACTGTCAAAGAAACCACAAGCATCATGGCTCTGATCCAGAGACTCAATGAGTCCCGACTGGCCCGATCAGGTTTGCGATGGACACTACGTTAGCCCAAACCCTTTGAGCTCAGTCTGCGCTTCTGAATGGTGGGAGGCCGTGCCCCCAACGTGACGGAGCTACTCTGGGAAGGGGTGAGGAGAGTGCCTTGACCTCACTCCTTTTCCAATGTAACCCTGCCCATTATGGGCTGCCGTGACGTCACGACCACCGGTGGGGGTGGGGCCATGTCAGAAAAGGGGCGGGATTAAGGCCTTTCCCCGCCTCTTTCCCCCCGTAACTGTCACCTGTTGAGAGACAAGGAAAGGCCTAGAGAGAGCGCTTCATCTCACCTGGGCCTAGAGGGAGTGGCTGGCTGTTGGCTCCGTCTTGGCAGCCCTGACCTCTCCCATTCTAACTGCTGCCCGCTGTCAAAGGGCTGGGCGGAAGGCAGGTTTGCAACTGCAATTTGGGTTTGTGGGGAGGGTGCTTTGGACTGCTGCAACGACACTCTGGTGGGGGTGGGTGGGTTGAGTTGATGAGAGGGGCTATAGGAATTAGGGGAGAGGATTTGCAAGAGGGAAGAAAGGGGGAGCGAATGAGTGAGGATGAGGTGAGTGGGGTGGGGTTTTCTTTTCATATGCAACGTATTCTTCTGTTATAAGCTGCCGTGAGAGAGTGCTGGAATAAGAAAGGCTATGAACCGAAAGTAGTCATGTGCCGTGCCCCCCCCATGGATCCGTCAGGCCTGGGCTCAGACCAGCCCAACCTCATTGGATGTGGGGGTTTGGATCGGGCTCAGTGTTCTCGGGCACAGGCCAAAACATTCATCCCAGCAGGGCTCGACTCGGAGCTTTTTGAAGGTGCTTACATTTGCCTACAAGACTTCCCCACGTTTAACCAAAGGGAGTCTCCATGTCCCTTCTAGTATCTCCTCTCTGTTTGCCCGGCAGAGGCCGCTTTCAGATGAGCGGTGCAAAGTAACACATTAAAGAACGCACCTTCAGAAAAGACACGCGGGGGCCGGTTGAATGAGACGGAAGTCGCCGCCCGCCATAAAATCGCGGCTTGCGCATTATTTTTGAAAGCGCATTTGAAAGACCTCGATGATTGAGGTCTTTCAAATGCGCTTTCAAAAATAATGTGCGAGCCGCAATTTCAATGGTGGCCAGCGACTTGCGCCTCGTCTAACCGGCCCCCGCGTGACTTTTCTGAAAGTGCATTCTTCAATGTGTTACTTTGTGCCGCGTCTAAAAAGTGGCCAATCTTTGCTCTAGGACCCTCTTCATACAAGTACATGGGAGAGCATGAATTTGCACACATCCAAATGAACACACACACGCACACCCCTGTCTACAACAGCAGAATTGTTACGGACAATGGCAAAGTTCCCACCTCCCACATGGCACGAGGCAGCTATGCCCCCAGGCTCTCACACTCCATTGTGGTGCTATGTAACAACAACTGGAATAAACAACAGGTTTATGTTTGTCTTCCCTTAAGTCAAGGGTGGGGAATCTTTTTGCCCCCAAGGCCCACTTTGAAAATGAATCCAAGCTTTTTTCTTTTTTTTTAATATGTCTTTTTTATTTTAGCTTCTAATACATAACATCAAACACCACATAATATACATGTCCCCCCCAGTAACTCCCCCCCTCCCCGTCCCTCCGCCCTTTAACCCCCTCCCCCAATTTTAGTAAATTTCTCTTAAGCAAGTCGAGCGTGTGAACTGTTCCATCCTTATCTTCTTTGTTAATACTGTCCAGCATTGGTCCCAGTCTTTATAACATTTGTCTAGGTTGTCTTCTAGGCTGGCGGTGATCCTTTCCATCGAAAGGCAGTGCCATAGTCGGTGGAGCCATGCCTGCCGGGTGACGCCCTTGGCAAATTTCCAAGTCCTGGCTATGGTGTGGATCCCTCTACTAATTGGGATATTCGATGTAAGTACCCCATTTACCGCAATATTGGCTACCGGTTGTTTGTAGATACTAGCCCCCAATTTTAAATATGCACCCCTGAATCCCATTTTATCTAATGTGGCCATTAAAAATTCTTTTTCCAGTCTGTCAAAGGCCTTGTTCGCGTCGAGGGAGATTAGGGCTGTGATTTTTTTTGTCTTTGTATATTAAATTTATCGCCCTCCTGATATTGTCTACTCCCATTCTACCATTGATAAACCCCGTCTGGTCTGGTCCTATAAGCGATCTAATGATCCCCCACAGTCTAGTGGCTAGAATCTTAGTAAATATTTTAGCGTCTGTATTTAGTAATGAAATAGGTCTAAAAATCACCACATTCTTTACCTATTTCCCCTGCTTTAGGGCAGAGCGTGATGGTGGCTGCATAGAATGTCTCTGGCATCTCTTGTTTTTCTTGTATCCCATTGTATACCTTCGTTAGTAGTGGGGCCAGCTGCTCCCCATATCTTTGGTAAAACTCTGGGATAAATCCGTCGGGTCCTGGAGTTTTATTTTTGGGCAGTTCCTTAATAATTTGTTGTACTTCTTTCATTGTAATGGGCTCATTTAGTCATCCTCTCTGCTCAGCTGTGATGTTTGGTAACTTTAGTTTGTCTAAGAAGGTATTAATCTCCCCCCCCATTAGGTGCTTCAGTGGTGTATAGGGTTTTATAGAAGTTTTGGAATTGCTCCCTCATTTCTTGTCCTGTGACCCATTTCTGTCCTTTGGGGTGTAATATCTGTGTTATCTGGGTTTTTTCCCTTTTCTGTTTTACCATCCATGATAGTACTCTGTCCGCCTTGTTACCTTTACTGTAGTAGACCTGCTTTGTATATCTGAGTTTCTTTATTATCCTCTCCATTTCAATTGTGTCTATTAATCCCCTTAGCTCCCCCCTTTCTCTTGTACCCTGTTTTGTAGGTTTCTTTTTTAATCTCTCTTCTAATGGGTTTAGTCTCAGGTAGAGGTAATTTAACTCTTTTTTACTTTTCTTTTTATTGTAGGTATCGATTTTGATGTATTGGCCTCTCAAATATGCCTTTGCTGCCTCCCACACCACCCCCTGGGACACTTCCCCATTATCATTCCATTTCATGTATTCCTCAATGTGTTGTTTAATTTGCTCCTTGTTCATCGCATTCAATAAAGTTCCCTTCCTTAAAACCCAATGGGGTGTCCTGTGTGTTGTTTGTTGCCCTATTCTAATCATTGCTGTGATTGCACTGTGGTCTGTAAATGCTGCTGGGGTGATTTCTATATGGCTACATTTTTCCCAATCTTTGTCCTGCATAAATAGGTAGTCTATTCTTGAGTATGTCATATGCCTATTGGAGAAGAATGTATATTCCCTGTCTTTTGTATGCTTTAATCTCCATACATCTGCCAATTGTGCCTGTGTTATTATTTGCGCCATTTTTAATTGGCCTCTTTTCAGCTTCCCCCCACCCGATCTGTCAAGCCGTGTAAGTGGGCTGTTTAGGTCTCCAATTATTATAAGTGTCCTCTGACATTCTTTTTCTATCATTTTCACTAACTTTGTCATGAATGTTGTTTGTCCCGTATTAGGGGCATACAGGTTTAGGAAAGTAAGCAGTTCTCCTGCCACCCTCCCTTGTACCAGTATGTATCTTCCCTCCGGGTCTTTCAATATTTTCTCTCTCAGAAATTTAAATGTGTGGGCAAAGGCCAGTAATACTACCGCTTTTTTCTGCCCCGCATTTGCAAAGTATATATGTTCAAAATATTTCTCTCTCATTCTGGTATTTTCTTTTTGCATTAAATGCGTCTCCTGCAGAGCCAGTACCTGTGCATTTACACGCCTTGCGTACTGCCATGTCTTTTTTCTCTTAGTTGGACAGTTTAACCCATTTACATTCAAAGAACATATCCTAAGATCAGCCCTATTCCCTGTTTCCCATAAGTTCTGTTACTCGACCTGCTTGTTTACATTCTCTGTGTGTACCTTGTACCTGATAACATTCCCTTAGACCCCTTTTCCCTTCCGTCCCCCCTTCTCCTCCCCACTTCCTTCCCTCCCCCCTTCAGCAACTTATCCAGTTGTCCATTTCTCTCCTCCTCCTCCTCTGGAGCCGCTCGATCTGTGCTGTCCCTCCAGACAAGCCCTTCCTTCAAAAGATGGTCCCAAATAATTCTATATCTTTCTTTCGCCTTTTAACTTTTTCATCCTCGTGGGTTCTTCTTCTTCTCTGCTGACGTGGGTTTACTCAGTCCTTTGTCGTCCTCCCCATAGCTATTCTCTTGCTGGTCCTGGTCCCTCTCTCTGGCATCTTTGCGGCTATATATTTCTCTAGCGCCTTTGTATCATAGAAGTTCCTTCTGCGGTTCTCGTGCATGAAGGAGTAGGTAGCAGGGTATCTTATTTGCGTTTTTATTCCCTGTGCTGTAAATTTCTCTTGCATTTTGTACCATCCCCTTCTTTGTGCCACCTTTACTGCTGCTAAGTCTGGCTGTATATTTATTCTATGGCTCTGGTACTTAAGATCTTTAAGTTTTCGAGCTTCCCATAGTATTTGCTCCTTGTCAGAGTATCTGAGACATCTAAATATTACTGCGCGTGGGGGGTCTCCGTCTTTTGGCCTGGGGCAGAGAGTCCTATGGGCCCTGTCAATCTCTACTTCATGGAGCTGGGGGCTCTCTGAGAGGATTTCTTTCAGGATTTTCTTTATTAGATCCCTGCCCCCCTGGGCCTCTACGCCCTTGGGGATTCCTTGTATCCTCAAATTATTCCTCCTCCCCCAGTTTTCCAGGTCCTCCATTTTTCTCTGCACTCCCCCCAGGGCTCTTTCCATTCCTTGTACTTTATCCTCCCACCTTTGCTGCTGGTTCTCTCGCCTTTCGAGTCTCTGTTCCAGGCTGGTGACTCTTTCTGTCATGCCATCGGGTTTTTTATTAAGACAGTCCACCACTGAGGTAACTTTCTGTGTGTTTTCATTTAAGAGACCCCATTGCTTTCTAGAGTCAGCGTGGTTTGAATGGATAGTGTCCATTAGGCTTGCAAGCTGTGCGGAGAGGTCTCGTTGCTCCCCTTGCTCTAACCCACGTGCGTCCGCCATATTGTCTGCCCGGGGTTACTCCGGGTCCCTTCCCCCACCTCTTTCACTTCTTCGCGGTTTTTCTCCGCTCTCCGTCCCTCTCAGCCCTTTATTTATGGGTCCTTGAGGGGTTGGGGGGTGGGTTCTTTAGATTTTTCCCCATTAGGGGGATCAACACCACGTTTTTACCTTTTATTTTAGGCGAAATTGTGCTGGGCCGTCTGGAGCGTCTCGCGGAGGCGGCTACTGTGCGCGCATGCCCAGACGCATCCCCCAAATGGAATCCAAGCTTTGAGGGCCGCTTAGAACCGCATAAAGGAAAGGTGGGTCCAGATCATGGATTGCTGCCATGGATCTGTCCCCTCTCCTTGTGTGCATGCCCTCCTCTCTGCTCCCTTAATGCTTGGGGAATAAGAGCTGGATCTAGGGGCCAATCCAGGAGCTGAAAAGGGGCCAAAACCCAGTGAAAACCACCAACAAGAACCAAAGCTAGCTGTGGGTGACATTTGGCCCCTGGGCTTGAGGTTCCCCCACGTCTGCATGAAGTATTAAGCAGCCACAACATAGAGGCAACGTTTGATGATGAGAGGTGGAGAGGACGGGGCGACATGAATGAGGAAAAGACAAGGAAAGGAGGGACTGGGAAGAGAGGGGAAAGAGGAGAAGAGAGGAGAGAGAGATGCCAGCACGCTATCTTTCAGATTCTCTTGGTGATTGCAGAGGTTAATGGATTCATGCTTTGTCCTTTTAACTCTCCCAGCTCTTACAAATGAGTCCAGCGCGGGGTAAAGAGAAGTCAATCTCTGCTGCCTGAAAGCCGAGGAAAGGTCAGGAGAAGAATAACTTCAGCTGAGGAGGGGAGTGGAGTGGTGGGGAGAAATCTATAAAACCTGCCTCTCGACTGCTCTTCAGTAATCCGCGGCTCCTTCTGCCTCATCAGCTCCCTCCCCTGCACTCCTCAGATTTCATTAACTGGGGACCGGGGCTGAGTAATAAAAAGCTGAAGAACATGGCCCTGTTGGGCACCGGGAGCTGGAACATGCTTGCAGAGGGAAAGCAGGGAAAGAAGATCCGACAGTAACGTGGCTCCAAAGGGCCTACATGCATCATGAGCCTGGCAGCTGGGGGGAAGCCAGCTCCTGTTTTGTCATCTGTCCCCCACCCCCCAACGCTTGCCTGATTCTGATGCTCCAAAGGAAAAGCTGCAACAAGGCACCTCGGTCCCTGCCAACAGCGACCAAGCGCAGCTCACCGTTGTCCAAACTATACGGCTTCCCTCTTAGAGGTGACCCGTCGCCGTGGAAAACCAGAGGCTTTGCTAGGAATAATTGCTTCCCTCCTGCTCGGCTTAAATGACGGAAATGTCTCTTCCTGGGACCATCACAAAGGCTCCTAAACCAGGTTTTATCAAAGCGGATTGGGAGATTGTTGCCATTATTTATAAAGCACCAGCCATGTGCCTGGTGCTGTACACTTGAGATTAGAGACAGGTCTCTTCCCCCAAGGGGCTTACAATATGGAACAGAGAAGGGAGGGGAGGGGAGGGAGAGTGGGATGTATGGAGAGATAGGAATACGTTCAGGAAGCTGAGAGGTTGCAGATGTTTAGTTTAGTGACCAAGGGGGATCCTGAAAGAAAAGGTGTTCTAAAGAGAACAGCTGTGCAGCTGTTTTCACCCTTCCTCTCCTGTTCCCCACCCTCCTACTGCTTCCTCCTCTCCCCCCCTTCTCCTCTTCGCCACCCCCTTCATTTGAAGATTCCTCCTAGCTCAGTCCGAGTGTGGAGCCAGATATTTGCCAGCTGGGATCCTTCTTGTGCCCTGCCAGAACACTTTCTGCACTCCCTCCCTTTGTTGGGGTGGGTGGGAGGGGGTGGTCCACCTCCAGTTTGAGAAGCAATGATTTAAAGGGATGAGGAGCTGCAGAAAGCCTGATGGAAGAGGTAGGTTTTTAGGAGAGATTTGAAGATCGTGAAGCAGGGAACGGATTGTATGTATTCGGGGAGGGCGTTCTAGGCATATGGGGCAGCACAGGAGAAGGGGTCAAGATAGTTCAGGGCACAGGAGACTCGGGGTGGGGGTACGTGTGACAGAGGAGGAGCAAAGTTTCTGGGTGGGAACTTTGAGATAAACAGCAGTCTACGGAGCCAAGCTTGGGACCTTTCCCAGGCCCCGTCTCATCAGTGACGCGACAGAGGCCAGAGACAGCGACATCCTGTTACTTGCCATTGCCTCCCGGCAGTGCAGCTATGACCCAGAGATGCAAGCCCCCAACCTTGCCATTCATGTCAAGAGTGACTGGGCCAGACACCTAGGAGGTTTCAAAAGCAGTCAGCCGTTTGAAAGCAGGAAGGGCACCCAGTGGTGAAATGCTTTGCCAAGTGACCTTCACATAATAAACTGGGGATTTGGTCATAAAGTCAGCACAAATGCTAGGGACGAGCTAAGTGCCCGGAAAAAAAGACGCAAAAGCCTACTTAAGACAACCCTTGGAAACTGCTAAAGAAAAAGGAATTTCCTGATAGTCACATCTTCTAGCCCCATTGTAATGGGCTGACCATAAGTGCCCGCAGGATAAGGCCTGGGAAGTGAGCCCTTATGCCATGAGGCCCTGTCCCTTTAAGTCTTAAGGCCGCTTGCTGCCTGCAGTAGACACACCTGTTTCAGGGGCTATAAAGCCTGAGAGCTCTGAGCTCTGCCTCTGGCTACCAAGCCAGGATGGTCTAGGGCCTTGGCCCAACTCTGCTGGGAGCTGGTCAAAGTGCTGCCCAGAGAGGTTGCTAGCTGGCAGGGAAGGCACCAGGCCAAGGGGCCTGCGCTATCAGGCACCCAAACCCTCCTTAGAACGGTCCAGCAGGAAATGGCGGGAAAGGAGAGAAGCGTAAAAAGGGGAATTGGGGGGAACTGTCCTGTGTAGCTTATTTTAGCTTAAAGCGAGGCTGGGGGAACCATTTAGCGTACAGGAGAGACTTTGAAAACTAGCAGAAGTTCCAAGCACTGCATAGAAGTTGGGGACAGTGTTGCTTAAGGGTGAGAGTAGGACGAAAAAGGTCCAAATCATAGATCCGTGCCATGGATCTGCCCCCATTCTTTGTGCATGCCCTCATCTCTTCTTCCTTCTCCCTGAGCTCACTTTTTCAATGCTTGCGGGTAGGGACTGGATCCAGGAACCAGAGGCAGGAACTGCAAAGGGGTGGACCACATTTCACCTCTGGCCCCATGCTTTACATGTCTAAGCTCTCAAGTTCAATCCCCGGTATCTTCCGATTCAGGATCTCGGGTAGCACGCCTGAGTGAGGCCTCTGCCGGGGATCCTGGAGAGCTAGATTTGAAACCCTGCTGCCGCGTCAGGTTGTGACAATACAGGGCTGAGATGGACCATTGGTCTGACTCAGTTAGGCAGCTCCTTATATCCCTGAGGTTCCCCACCCCTGGTTTAAGGGATATTTGAAATATTATAAATAAGGACACATTTGACGACGCAAAACGTGGCTTGGACTGGTCAAGGGTACGGATCCTGATGGGACACATTAAAGTGGTGGAGCTGGTGTGTTTCACCCATTCTTACGGTATGGGGAGCTCCCATTCCATTCTGTAGTATCCGGTTTGATGGGTGTTGGGGTACATGGCCCCTCATGGGGTGGTGGTTCAATCACTAGACCATAGAGAGGTCAAAGGTACAGAGACAGACACATGGAACTGTCAAAGTATAAAAGGTTTTATTACCAGACTTGGAGATGAACAGCCCATTCCCTCCGAAGCTGGGAGACAAAGAACGTGGGCTGGAACAAGGTGTCGGGGGTCCTAGTGATACCTCAATGGTCTTTATAGGTTTACAGACAAAGGATTCGGACCTGTCCAATGAGGGGGTAAGCTCATTGGCATCATTACACATACCTATAACCATACGTTCTAGAAAGAATCACATTCATCTCACATTGGTCTTCGGAGTCATTTTCATAAAATCCTTTGTACCAAGTATCAATATTCTTATGGAGAGAGTCAGCCTGGTAGGACTGAGTCACAAACAATTCCTGTTACCAGGACTATACCAAGCCGAAGGTGGGCGTATTTCTACAGTTACTGAATGAAGTTCTTATTTCCAATAAATGACCCCTGCTGGGTTTCATTTCTCTCTGGAGGAACCAAAGGCCTGACATGAGTTCAGGACTGTTCACTGAAGTGATCCCCACCTGATGGCTCACATCCTACAATGGGAAGGTCCTATACCCAGGGAGATGCTTCCAGAAGAAGCTACCTGCACAGTCAATATCCACACCCCCACTGAATCAATAGCGCTCCCCACTGCTAACTCCCACCATTCCCAGCTGGGAGCTCCCCACCCAGCCAGTGTTCAGATTGTGACCTAAAGGGATCTCCCTCCAGGAGGAATTTACAAGCTCTTCCTGTCCCATGTATATTGCCCTCACCAACGCTGGTGCTCTGTCGCTAGCAGATTATTCCCCTGGGCAGAGGTTTGGGATTCCCGAGGCTAATCAGCAAGCACCCAGAACTAGGGAGAAAACATCTGGAGGCCTCAACGGCAGAAGAATAAACAGTAATAATAATTTTAAAAAACCCTCTGCTCTCCCCGCCATGTTGCGCCCCGACAGAGAAGATTGCAAACAGATGAAGTGAAATAACGGTTGATAAGAATATTCCCTAGTACGAGAGTGAGAGAAGGGAGAGAGCATGGAGTAAAGGAAGGACAGGAGAGGGCCTACGGGGAGCCCAAGCAGCGGGAGAGGGCAAGTAGAAGGAATCTGAATGAGACCATATACTCCGCCAGCAGTAAATGTCTCTGTTGGCTCACAGGAGCTCAGCCTCAATACATCAAATGATTTCTGAATGAAGACACTCTCCTGGGTCCCTGGATGAAAGGGATCAGATTTCAGGCAAGAATGATGGGAGCTTTCCTACGCTGTCCATAAATATCCAGAGGAGGGAGTTTCCCAAGGAGCCGGGGAGAAAGCAGGCCGGGCAAGGCCTGAGAGAGAGGCCACTGGAAACACACGGAGATTAGCAGGGACTTCTGGTGGTGAGTCAGCATAGGGACTGTCTGCAAACTATGTACCGCAAGGAGGATGGGGGGCTCGGCGGGGGGAGATATAGCAAAGATGTGACAAGAGGGGGATGGGATACTGGCCATAATGCGAGGCAATGATAATTTCTCTTCACTCATTTTTCAACTACATTTCTATGTTGAAAAACTAAAAAAGATATTTCTTGCATTTATTTAAAATTTATATTGCCTCCCCCCCTCAAAGGTGGGTAGCATAACATCCCCCCCACAACCACAATAACAATACATAAACATATTTTATAACTCCCTACCCTAGGGGTGAGGAACCTTTCCCTCCCCGAGGCCACTCTGAAAAGGAGTACAAGTGCCGACGGCTGCCGAGAAGTTGGGGGTGGCCACGGTCCTTAAGGGGTTGGTCCAGATCCTGAATCTGTCCCCTCACCTTGTGCGCATACCCTCATTGATTTTATTACACTTATATGCCGCCCCCTTATGACAATGTCATCTTGGGGCGGCTTCCAACAAGGTAGAAGCAATTTTTAAATAATATAAAACCACAATAAAATCTAAAATTTCAATATTATTTAACACATTTTAAAAACTCCCCCCACAAAAATTTAACCCACACTCCCCTCCCCGCCTCCGAAGGCCTGGGAGAACAGCCATGTCTTGCAGGCCTGACGGAAGGCCAACAGACTCCGGGCCAGCCATGCTTCCTCTGGGAGGGAGTTCGATAACCGTGGCCCAGTCACCGAGAACGCCCTTTCCATTGTAGCCCCTCGCTTTATGCGGGAGACCACCTGGAAGGCGCCCCCGGTGGACCAAAGGGGCCGTCATGAGTTGTGAAGGGCGAGGCGGTCCCTGAGATATCCAGGTCCAAGCCCGTACACCTTGAATCTGGCTCGGCATATGACAGGCAGCCAGTGCAGTACGCGGAGCACCGGTGTTCTGTGCTGTCGTTGGCCTGTTCCTGTTAAGAGACGGGCTGCTGCATTCTGCACTAGCTGCAACCTCCGGGCCAGCGTCAAGGGAAGCCCCATGTAGAGCGCATTACAGTAGTCCAGCCTTGAGGTGATGAAGGCATGGATCAGAGTGGCCACGTCGGTTCTGGAGATGTATGGGTGCAGCCTCCGCACCGGATGCAACTGGCGGAAGGCCGCCCTCATCACCACATCCACCTGTCGATCTAGGCGGAGATCTGCATCCAATAACACCCCCAGACTCCGAAGCTGCTGGGCCACGGAGGGGCGCACCCCCTCCACAAGGACGGGCAATGCCTCCCCCGCTCGGCCCACCACCATCACCTCCGTCTTATCAGGACTGAGCTTCAGTCTGCTCTGCCATAGCCATATTGCCATGGCCTCCAAACACTGGGATAGCACGGAGATGGCCGGGCCTGGGTTGGTTGAAAAAGAGAGGTAAAGCTGGGTGTCATCAGCATATTGGTGGCAACGCACACCAAACCCTCTCACGATCTCCCCCAGGGGCTGCATATATACATTAAGCAATAAAGGAGACAGGATTGAACCTTGCGGAACGCCACAGTCTAGGGCCAAGGAGGCTAGATGTTTCTGCTCCCAGAACAACCCGCTGGGTCCTTCCCAAGAGGAATGACTGGAACCAGCCAAGGACGGTCCCATCCAGACCTCCCCAGGTCATGCAACCGTCTCAACAGCAGCCCATGGTCCACTGTATCAACCGCGGCCGAGAGATGTAGCAGGACCAGTAATGTTGAATGTCCTGCGGCCATCTCCCGGCGGAGATCGTCCACCAAGGCCATCAACGCCGTCTCCGTACCATAGCTGGGCCGAAACCCTGATTGAAACGGGTCAAGAAAACAGATGCCATCTAGGTGGCCCTGGAGCTGCAGGGCCACCACCCGTTCAATCAACGGCTCCCTTATCTCGGCTCCCTTACCCCGAGCTCACATTTTCAGCGCTTGGAGGTAGGATCTCGGTCTAGGGGGCCAGATCTAGAAACTTGACATACTTTACGGACAGCGCTATAGCTGTAAACGTGCAGCAAATTGCAATTGCTTAGAGAATGCTGTGAACTGCACGCTCTGTCAGCGGGTCTCAGAGAAGAAATGCTGTCCTAGGATCATGGAGTGGGAGCTTTCTCCCGCACAGCACCGCTCCTGTAGAAGGGTGGCACTTGATATACAGACTCACCAGTCATGCTCTGGACTCTGGTCAGATGATAGGAGACACGAGTCGCTATGGCACGCGCAACATCCCTTTTTTCCCCGCCCGCATTTGCACACATAGACACATAACACGGGTACTTTACCTCGCAAGACGGTGAGCTTGGCATGGACAGTGATCTCCCCATGCGGGTTCTGTGCAACACATTCATAAATGTTCTCGTCCCTGGGAGTCCGAAGGGGCTGGATCCTCAGGACAGCGCCCGCGCCTTCATCAAATTCAATCGTCTGGGAATGGGGGCGGGAAAAAGGTTCAGAATGCTGCCTGAGCCCATGAGTACTCCAGTCTCCGCCCCCCGCCCCAATTGATTCATATTTATTTATTTTTAAAATGTATACCCCACCCCTCCTGCCACGGGCGGCTAACAAAATCAATCAGTAAAATACAATAAAATATATAAATACATCAAATAGCAAAAATCACAAAAAAAACAAGGAGAAAAAAAACCTCCATACCACCCGTCACTCCATCCACCCTCACCCTTCTCCCTCGCCAAACACCTGGATGGAGCAGCCAGGTCTTACGATTCCTACAGAAAACCGGGAGGTCTGGGGCCAGATGGGTCCCCACCGGGAAGGAATTCCAGAGGCGCAGCCACTGAGAACGCCCTGTCCTGCGTGGCCCCCCGGGAGACCCGAGGGACCTCCAACAGGGTGCCCCCAGATGTCCGCAGGGGCCAGTCTAGAACCCGGGGAGTGAGGCGGTCTCACGAATAGGCAGGGCCCAGACCATGTAAGGCTTTATAGGTCAATATACTATTCATCCACTGGACAGTATCAATTCCTCCATCTTGTCCCTCTCCCCAGCCCTTGGTTCTACATATTCCTCTAAAAGCTGGGCATGCCCCTAGCAATCTTTATTGGGGATTGGGCTAGATGACATTTGAGGCCACTGGCAACCCTAAAATACTATGGGTCAAGCCCGTTAAAATTAGAGCTGAAAGGGGTACCAGTTTGTGGCGGAGCCCTGTGGCCCTCGCCACCTGGGGATCTCGAGGTGCAGGCAAGAGAGAGAGCGTTCTTACCAGTAGCCAGACTTAAACAACAAGAGACTTTATTTACATAGAACAATATAACCAAATAAGGGCATAAAGGAAAGGGAAAACACTGGATGAGACAGAAAACAAAGGGTTAAAACACTTGCCTCCTATAACTTTACTAGCTTTCAAACCATTAGGCTTATTTTTCACTGGTTCCTGTACTTCAACCTGTCAACTCCTCAGCCTCTCTTTCAGGCTTTGCGAGGCTTCCAGGTTCCTGTGGGAAACACTATCAACCCAGGTCACCCCATGACCCATATGCTCTAGGACAGCGCTACTTCTAGTTTACATGGGCTTCCTTTCCTTCAAACCAACTCATTCAGCTCCTTTCCCTCCACACCCTCCCCCTTAGGGCCAACCGTCACCCTCAACGGCCATTTTATAACTGCCATTTACCAACTGCCAATGAGCAGCAGCAAAACCAACTCCTCCCTTCAGGGCCAACTGTCACCCTCAACGGCCATTTTATAACTGCCATTTACCAACTGCCAATGAGCAGCAGCAAAACCAACTCCTCCCTTCAGGGCCAACTGTCACCCTCAA
>QEPC01008752.1:3446755-3481979 GCA_003113815.1 Sphenodon punctatus | reverse complement strand
CCTCCGTCTTATCAGGATTGAGCCTCAGTCTGCTCTGCTGCATCCAACCCGCCACGGTCTCCAAACGTTGGGAAAGCACCGAGACAGCGGGACCTGGGTTGGTCGAAAACGAGAGGTACAGCTGAGTATCATCAGCATATTGGTGACATCGCACCCCGACCCCTCTCCCGATCTCCCCCAGGGGCCGCATAGACACATTAAACAAAAGCGGAGACAGAATCGAACCCTACGGAACGCCGCAGGTCAAGGCCCGGGGGCTAGATGTTTCAGCTCCCAGCACCACCCGCTGGCTTCTCCCCGAGAGGAATGAGCGGAACCACGCAGGTCACGCGCCCGTCTCAGCAGGAGCCCGTGGTCCACAGTATCAAAAGGATGTTACTGCCATTCTGCTCGACTAAGAGTGAACTTGAATGTCCTATGAACACATACGTACATAGATATCATAGATGCACACGCAGCAGATTCCTCCGCACACCCTCCCACTTTGAAAAACGAGCTGACAGAATTCAGAACAAAACCAAATTCGCCACCACTTCAAAACAATCAATTTGTCAAAGCCCGAGTGCGTGGCACAGTTTGCCGACTGCTCAGACAGTCTCTAGCCTCAAGAGATTCGGCAGGCTTTTAAAAAGCCCCAAATCAAGGGATTTGCGCAGTTCAGAGAGGAATCCAAAATCCCCTCCAACTCCTCTGGCACCCAGCTGCTCAGAGATGCAGTGAGGCCTGAATGAATTGTTCAGAGCCTGGGGCTATGTTCTATCCAGCAGGGAGGCAGGCAGGGACCTCCAACACCTCTCCCTGCCACCGAGTCCTTTCCCCAGGCTCAAAGCCCTCCAAAGGATCCTGAAAGGAAGTGGGAAGCAGACAGAACTTGGGAGAAAGTGCTAAGGAAGGAAAGAGTTTCTGGGGCCTTCTGGGTAGGAAAGTGGTCAAAACTAGGGATGACCCCAGAATCTGCCAAAGGGAATTCCATGCTTGCCACAGCGCTAACCTGCTCTCTTCCTCACACAACTTCCTCCAGTCCTAGTTAGCTTAAAATTTACTGAAATATTTAAATCACAAGGGCCACAGCTGCGTTCAAATAAAACCACTCAGATCATAAAGTTGCCGTCTGTTATTCTTGGGGAAGTAGACCACGCAACTGTGAAATGCACGTATTTATATGTACATATATTCAGAGTCTATAAAGCGAGATGCAGACAGCTTGCAAAGAGATCTTCAGGCAGGAGGGCAAACAGCAGCCAGGAAGGTCCCCACCCCACCCCGGGAAAAGCAAGGATCTGAAGGGAGGGTGAAGTGACTCTCTCCCTCCTCCAATCACCCCTGCGCCATCTTGCTCCTTGTAGGGTGACTAGTATGTGACTAAAAGTGGCCAACTGCACTGGTTTGACGCAATCAAATGTTTTGTTTCCACGCTGGAGGTAAATATAATTTGCCGAAGCTGCTTATGTCCCGCTGCACCCTGTGTGTACAAAACATTAGGATTTATAAATATCAAAATCTATATTTAGAGGTCGCAGTGTTGCCTTTGCAGTGTTACAGCTAAAGGTTATCTGCGAGCCCTGCTAGGAAAATCTCTTGTATTGGGAATTTTCATTCTCCCTTTAAGAAATTTTTGCCCCGGGCTAAAAAAGCTGAGCAAGTAGTTTCAGGAACTCATTGTTATTTATCTATCTGCCTGTCTCTCAAGTTAAAAATCTTAAGAGAGTTTGCACAGGTTAATTATGGAGCTGCACAAGGGCAACAGAAAAGGGAACGAGTAAACCCAAGTATTAGTATAAAAGTTAGATCCTTAAAACAAAAACAAAAAAACCCACTAATAATCTAGAATATCAACTAGGTATTTTAGGAGGGCAGGTGGTCTAATGGTTACAGCAAACTATAGGGAGGAAGCCAGGCCTTTGTGGCTTTCCAGAGCAGTCACAAGAAACAGAATTTACAATTTTATGAACGCCTGTGTGCGTGCATGCATGGTCCTGTTGGCTTCACTGAGACTGTCCCTGTTAAATATTTTCAAGGTGAGGGCCAAAGCGGGGATTCTCGAGTTCTATTCTTGGTTGGACCACTGATTCACGGTCTGTGGGATCCTCATGGCGTCTAGCGCCGGTGGGAATCCTATTTACGTCAGTGGAACTTGCAGAAGTGCCTGGAATGACTGCCGAGGCTCACATGGGGGAATCTGTGCCCCAATTCCCCTTATCTGGATCAATCTAATATAGTCTTTCACTCTGGGTGTGGCTAGGGTGGCCATACCTCCCCTTTAAAAAAAAAAAAAGGATGCTTATGAAAAATACATGTTACAGGGCTGCATTGGTTCCAGTGCAGTCCTGCACCATGTATTTTTCATAAGCCTCCTCTTTTAAAGGGGAGGTATGGCACCACATGTTCTAGTACCCACAGGGGAAAACGTGCTCTCTGGTAGTACCCGTGGCATCATCCCGAAGAAGAACAAAGCTCGGCCAAATGTTCAAGCAGCTCCGTGTTTATGTTGACACGCTATGGACTCCGACCACCAGGGGGAGCCCATCAGGTGGCAGCATAAAAAATAATAGGAAATAAAAAAGGAATAAATAGCCCATAAACCCTGCCAGTGAAATGACAAGCGGAAAGCAAACCTAGGCACGTCTACGGTTAATCCTAGGGAAAGGGCAGAGTCTACATTTAAATAAGTAAATCATGAAAACCGGAACTAGCGGGACAACTCAACGTTCCCATGTCTCTATGGTAGCCTGGCTGACCAATGCCTAGTGGCAGGGACGTATCGTTGAGCAGATGTTGACTGTGTATCATGCTGGCAGTGGCGCGCTATAGAAATAAAAATGATTCATTCGTTATTATTTATTATTATTAGCTACTCCATGGGGCTCCTCATGGGTTTCCCAGACATGTTCCAGGATGCAAACCCGAGTTTCTTCCAGGGCATTACCCATGTTTGAAGGGATCAAACACAACAACAGGGAGCCCTGGATTAGGCGGCTGAAAGAGGCATTACATGTAGATACACCCTGAATCATGGAGCACTTCCTGGAAGGCTATAAAAGTCTGCCGTATCCCCCTAGGATGTGCGTTTATGCTTCTCCTTATTTCATCTTTCAGGATCCCCCGCGTCTCTTTTTAAACTGAATTAATCTCATGCACCTGCAGCTTCTTAATTCCAGGAACATCGCTCTCTATGTTGCCCTCCAGGTTGTCCCCTCCCTTGTCCATTCTACAGTGCAGGGGCATAGCTATCATAGGGACAGGAGGGATATTTGTCCCGGGGCACAAAATTGGGGGGTGGGGAGATGGAGGCACAAATCCTGTCCTATTGTGGCGTGGCTGGGTGGAGGAGACTGAGTTGAGCGGAAGCACCTGCAGCATGCGCAGGACCTGGCACTGGCGGCAGAGCATGACAAAGCAAGCAGCACCGCCTCCAGGGCTCAGGTGCGGCACGTTGTAAGCCCCTTGGGGCAGGGAACCGGTCTTTAATCTGGACAGTTCGAGTGCCAGACACATTGCTGGTGCTATATATTATATAAACAAACAATAGCAGCATGGTGAAAGCTGAAAATGGGAGCATACTGCCAAGTAAACGTAGACCACCACCAATAATAATTGTTTATTTTTAGAACGCCCCATTAAGTAATGGTCACCATCAAGTGGTACCAACATAAAGTGGAAGATACTGCTCTGACTGGAATGGAGCTGCTGCAGAAGTTTCCCCTTCCACCACAGAACTGCAGAGGGCAGGGCCCATTTACTATGGGATACATAGAATCTGGCCCAAAATCTCAGAAGCAGAGTCTCAGATGTGCTGAAAACACAGGTGGCAAATTGCTTTGGAAACCTATGGGACAAAAAGGCACTACATGCAAGTCAACTAGCGCAATGTCAACTAGTTGTCTCGCTCTTCTAACGCACCTTAGCTTGACGTTGGGATTTTCCATTCCAAGAGGCATGTTTTTCAAGCCGTCGCTGTTTGATTCAAAGAGTTTTCCTCCCTGTCATTTTACAAATCCTCCCATCACATTTCACGTGGTAACATATGGGCGGACGGAAACATGAGAGCGGTCCCTCAGCTGAACTGGTCTTAAAATGAAAGTCATCTGCCTCACTTCCTAAAGCAAATTGAGACCAGAGTGCAGGGCTGCTTTCCCCCCTCTTCCCTGTTAATTATAAAAACCTGCGTCTTTCTGGGAGACTCTGAATGGAACGGGAAGGGTGGTACCTACGATTAAAAAAACTCTTCCCCCACAAGCAGCTGCCTGTGGGGCTTTAGATCCCAGGAGATGAACCACCGCAGGCTGCAAAAGATGCCTGCTGTGCACCCGCAATATACTGCTCAATGGAAAACCAGCAACTTAAACAGGACTTTCCACTCCACCAAGCTGCCCACCCACCTCCCATCCACTTCCCAAAAGGAACAGCCAGGGGCAAATGACACACTGGAACTTTGCCACAGAAAGCTTTTTTTAATTCTTTTTTATTTTTTAAAAAGAGTTTTCTTCCCTGCTCTGCAATGGCTTCTCAAGCTGGAGGTGCCCAGAGGAACGCAGCACCTTCTCCCTGACCGCAACTCAAGCCTCACCCGAGGGCTCGTTCTGTTCCTGTTGCGAGATGCCAGAGGATGGCCGTAGCTAACCAGCGGCATGGGGGCTCCTGGCAAGGGTACAGTCTGGTACCACCGATCTGCACGTTGGCGATTTCTTTTGACTTTAGCCCATAGCAAATCACTCGTCCCTGTTCAGAGCAGATTCAGTTCTTGGTTCAGAAAGGTGGAGAACCACCAGAGTTTTGCAATCCTCTTAACTGCCTTTGGGGAGAGTCTCGGCATGGGTTTGGGCTTCTATTGCTCTTACCCAGGGCAGGGAGGGTCGGAGTTGTAGGGACATTAGTAATGAAGGATTGCCAGTAGGGGTGGGACACCGGGGAGAATACCGGATTTACTGGTATTGACATACCGGATTTTTAACGTTGGCCGCATTACCGGATTTTTTACATTGCGGCTATTGACTTCAATGGCCACAATGTAAAAAATCCGGTAAAGCGGCCAATGTTAAAAATCCAGTACGCCGATACAGGCAAATATCAGATTTATCGGATTAAGCCAGTACACCCAAATACCGGCAATATCGGTTCTTGGGAGAACCGGAATTCCCACCCTATTTGCCAGGGTATGAGAGAGGCTGTTTTGGCACAGAGATTGGTCAGGATATCGGCACTCGTTTCCCACTACATTCCCCCCTCCTCTTCCACAACCCTTACCCACTCCAGAGCCCCCCACTCCCAGAAATGCCTTCATTCCTTCTTCCCAGCACTGAAACATGTACCGGCAAAATTGGGTAGATCGGTCAAATTTTCAGCTCCTGAATCAAACACAATATTTCAGGAACATTTTGGTACTTGAACTGTGTTTTTGATTAAACACCCGAAATCCTGACAACCGGTATACCAACATACTGACAACCATCATACCGAAATCCTGATTTTGTTCTGGATTTGGGGGGAAAATCTGGGCTTTCGGTATACCAGCTGTTGGTATTTCGGTTTCTCGCATATCCAAATGGTACTCAGGTACCAATCTGGGTCCCCAAAATGGTACCCACAAATACGGTTATTATCTGCAGGTACCTGTTTCAACTCGACTTCTTTCTTCCTGCTCCCCATGCCTGGAATGTCCTCCCTGAATGCATTCGCTCTGCTCCCTCCCTCCCTTCAAATTCCTCCTAAAAAACTTACCACGTCTATCAGGCTTTCCCTAGCTCCTCATCCCCATGGGCTGCTCATTGCTGCTCTTTCCTCTGTCCTATCATTTACGGTCTCCTTCTCCCCTGTAACTAAGCTAAGCAAGTGCACCTGTGACTTCAGCTTCATGAAAGTTCTCCTTACTCTCCTATCTTCCCCCCAGATTATAAGGCTCTTGGGGCAGGGACCACTAATTCTTGATTATACAAGCGCTAAGTACGTTGCTGGCGCTATATAAAACAACATCCCACAAGTTGGATGCTCTCTCCTTAAAACAAGAAGACTCCCTAACATCTCGTCTGCCTCCCCCAGTTCTTTCAGGAAGATCTCTGTTGGAAAAGGCTGTCAAGAGGTCTTCTCTCCCCATACAATATGCAGCACCAAAGAAAAGTTTGAGGAACTTGGCAGCAAAGCAAAGGGGATGGAAGAGGGTGGCTAGGCCTCTAAATCCTCCGAGTTCCCCTGAGGAGGAGCTGCCACAGAACATAGCGAGTGATGGATGGGGAAAGAGGGAGATGGACAGGCTGGCATAGGCTTGTCTGAAACATCAAAAACCGAGGAGCGAATGAGTGAGAATGGAGAACCCAGAGGTGGTTTAAGGGGAAGCGGAAAAGAAGAGCAGAGGAGTAGGCGGGATTAACATATCTGAACTGACAGGCGGAGGGAGAGAGGAGTTTCGTTGCGAAGTCACAACACCAAGTTTCTCTCTTCCCAAGCCTAGTCCCTCCATGGACACGGCAGCTCTCATTAGCTCTGCAGCGGGGGATTCGAGGGGGTAAAAAGGACGAGGAGGAAAATCATCACCGGGTCACCAGCCCTTGCTTATTCACAGAACAGGTGCAGCCCAGGACACAGAAGGGCAAGTTTCTACCATGATGCCCTATCAACTCTCTTCAGCTGCGAACTGGAGGGACTCGTCTCCCAACATTTCAAGCAGCCAGACAATCCCCACCCCTTGGCCAATAAGTTCCGCCCCTCAGTAACGTTTGTCCCGTTACACACGTTACAAGCGCACACACCTCCCCAATACTCCAAGCGGACCCAGGGCAGAAGTTCTCTTGCTTCTCATCCGACTTGGTTTCTTTCGTTCCATCATCTCCTCATCTAGCGTCCTCTCGAGTGCTTTTACCGGGAGGCAAAGACGTGCCTGAGGCCTGAATTCTGCCCTTTTTCTGTGTCTCCTGAAAGAGGGACACTGGGATTTCAGCCCCCAAGGAGGAGGCTATTTCTCCTAAATAGGGACTGTTGGGAGATAGGTCTTCAGGGGTATGGGGGAAGTTTGACGTCTCTGCTGAGGCAGCTGAAGGCATGCAATGGCGTATTTGTACATGACCATTTCCCCTTGCAACGGTGCTGGAATGACCATCTTACATCTCTGACGGCAACCCTCTCCTGTTGTTACTTACCTTTCCATATGAATGGCTTAAGTTACAAAGCAGTTCAAACTTTTGAATTGACAGCCACCGTTTTGCCCCTGGGCTCAGAGCCGGCCAGCAGCGCTAACTAAGGCAACTGATCTGACCCGTGTCCCTCCAGCCAAGGAAATGGAGGGGAAAACCATTCGAATCGTAAAGCTGGACAGCACCTCAGTGGACTGGTTACCTAGTCCAGCCCCCTGCCATACACAGTACCAACACCATCTCCAAGAGATGCTTGTCTAACCTATTTTTAAGGGCTTCAGTGATGGGGCCTCTTCAGTCTTCCTTGGCAAATTATTCCGCCCTGGGAGTTAGGGAATTCCTCATGTTTAGCCTATTTTTCCTTTAGTCCAATCCTCAATGGCCAGAGCGAACTGGGCCCCACTTGATTATAGCAGACTTTGACATATTTGGAAACTGCAATCACACCCCAATTTTCTTTTTTTACATTCCCAGTTCCTTCCACCTCTCCTCATGGGTCTTTCCTGCCATCATCCCCGTTAGCCTCTTTGCTGTTCTCCTCGGAAAACTCCCCAGCTGGTCAGTATTTTTCTCAAAGTGCGGGTCTCAAAACCAGAGAAATTCCTCCAGACAAGGTCTGACTGGGACTAATTAGAGAGGAACACAGACTTCTCTTGTCTTATGGAGACTAGGGACCCACCGCGAATTGTTTCATGACAAGTAGACAGGGCAGAGGGGCGATTTCTTCCTTCCATTTTAACCCCTCCTCAGCCCATGGCTGGGCAGCTTGAGGCCTCTCTAAACGGTAACGTGAGCCCTTCCGAGGAGGATTTCCAAGACCCAGCTCTCTTTTCCACAACCCTCCCCTAGCAGAGCTCCCGCTGCTTGTCCGAGTATCATCTCAAGGGCAGAGCCCAGGGAATAAGGCTGGAGCTGTCGGAGAAAGCAAAGGAAGGTCTCGACTGCTCCGTCACTATAGTAACCGGCTCATTTCTCTGCTCGTTGCATTTCCCTGTCTTTCTCCCCCCTCTCCTCAGGTACTATGGGGTGGAGGGGAGCTTTATGATGCTGTTGACAGGACACCCCCCCATCCCATCCCATTGCTCCTAATTCTAGGAGTGGGTGGGATCTTCAAAGCCCTGGAAAATGCAGGCATTCAACCCGCCGGCAGCTGGGAGCATCTCCAGAAGAGGGATCTCTTTCTCTGTCGGAATGACGTCAAGCCCACCCAGCAGTAACTTGGTGGCCGTTGCCTCAGGGAGACCCCGTAACTGGCGCACTCCCCATATGGTTTTCCATTATCTTATCCAGGCTCCCTGAGATGCCGCCTGTCCCTCCTCACGCCCACGGTAGCATCTGGCATTAAGGTACGAGGACAGGCCAGCACTGCTGACTCTTGCGATTCAGGGTTGCCAACTCCTGTAATTGTACCCATGAATCTCATGATTTTAAGGGTTTCTTTAAAATCTAAAATCGTGAGACTTGCAATAAAATTATGAGACTTGGGACATTTAAGGCAATTTACAAACCTGATTCATGGTGTTTTTGGTGTTTTTTTTTATTACACAGAAATTCAGCCACCTTGCAACTTTATTACACACTTAAAAGCCTCAAGATTGTGGAGACACGTGAAACTGTGAGGGACTCCGCTTTCATTTAAAATCAAAAGGTTATGGACTGAGCTCTTTTGGTGGCAGCTATCTTGAGTGCTGTGCAACCTAAGTGTGTCCGATAATATCAACATTTAAGAGTCAAATGCAGTAAAAGAATCAAAACCATATTTTTTGTTGGTTTCTTTTTTTCTTAGTTCTGAGGCACCTATCGTTATTTTAACGTGTTTGAGGCCAAGGGCGCATTCAGATGTGCGTTTAAATCACACAGCAGCGGGGGCGGCATCGTGCGATTTAAAGCAACGCACACTTCCGGGTTGGTGTGAATGCACCAAGCGCGCACATTTCAGCGTAACGCAAACTGTTGGGAGTGCGGTTTTAAAAGTTGCTCCGAGCAACTTTTAAAACCGCACTCCAAGTTCGCGTTACGCTGAATTGGTGCATTCACACCAACCCGGAAGTGCGTGCTGCTTTAAATCGCACGATGCCGCCGCTGTGCGATTTAAATGCACATCTGAATGCAGCCCAACACTAAAAGTTGCTGAATGAAGAAAGGGGGAGAAAGCAGCAATTGTCAAGGCCTGCCTACATCAGATTTGCACCCCACATACACTCAGTGCAGATAAAAAAGCATTTCCTCTTAATTAAATTTAACTTCAGGTTAATTAACTAGGCAACACCTGACATGAAGCTCTGTGGGCCGGCCAAGAGAATGCAAGATAAGACAACCACGTGAAGGACGAGGTTATGAGCGGATGTACTGGAGGAAGGCACTACATGATGACGGAGGAAAACTTGGTAGCTCTAACTGGAGTGTTGCACAAAGGTGAGATTATTGTTGCTTGTCATTTACATCGAGTGGGGGGAGCACGTGCTCCCCAAGGCAACGAAAGAAGGGTTGTCAGCTATCCCAAGGAAGAAAACAAGCCAGTGCTAATTTGATGGGTTAGTTTATGTGCAATTTATATTTTCTAGGGCTGGAACAAGATCTCGCAAAAGCGAGAAATCTTGTCGAAATCCCGGTTCTCAGTCCGCCTTGGACAAATCGAGAACCGGGACTTTTTGGCCAACTTCTTGGCAAAAAAATAATTTTTTTAAAATAATAATAATTACACATGTGCAAATGGCCGCCAAACTGTGTTGTGCATGCGCCAACCAGCCGCCACCCTTAACCAAAACGGTGGCGACAATATTGTCACCATTTTGGTTAAGAGCAGCAGACATTTGCGTGTGGGCAACACAGTCCGGCAGCCATTTTAGACATGTACAATCTGCTGCCTTTAATAAAAATGGTGATGACTCTATTGTTGCCATTTTGGTTAAGGGCAGCGGTCATTTTGCATATATGCAAGGACTTTGTTTTTAATTATTTTATTTTCTGTGTCCCGGTTCTCGAAATTGCAAAGTTTACTCACGAGTTTCATTCAGCCTTAATATTTAACTCAATTGGCATTAAGAATCTGAAAGGCTCTTGGCTGCTGCTTGCCCAATCCCAAGCCAGCTTCCTCCACTCTCCTGGACGGAAGAGCTGGGTCACAGCACACAGTTCCTGGGGGTAAGTCCCTGCCGGATTAGACCCCGGTAAGCAACTCTCAGGGACAAGTTAGCTTGAGCCACTCACTTTCCACAGGCACAGCTCTCTACGGGAATTAGCGCAAAGTCCTTTACTTCTGTAACATGAGGTATCAATATACAGCGCTCCACCACCAGTGTCCTTTAATCTCTCTCGAAGTATCTTCATCATTATATACAGTTTCTCTATAAAGCCTTGGCAGCCAGATACCAACGCTTGCTACTTCCTCGCTTATCCCTTCAGCTACGAATGAGCCTTTTGGCCAGCCAGGTTCACTCCATTGTCCCCTTTAGTTCCTGGGTCTCTCTAGGCCAGGCCCTGTACTCTGGATCCCAGTTCCTGCTTGGCTCCAGGCAGCTTCTCTGAGTCCTTCTAGCCTTCAGCACCCAGGTTCAGACACAGCTCCCAAGGAGAGAAGCTTCTCCTGCAGCTGCCCCATGCCATCTGACCCCTCTGGCCTTTATAGGGCCTGGGCATGCTCAGCGACTTTGCTGCGCTCAGCCTCTCAGGTCTTCAGTGTCACTGGGCATGCTCAAGGATGCTCAGCCTCTCAGGTCTCCAGTGTCACTGGGCATGCTCAGAGACGCTCAGCCTCTCAGGTCTCCAGTGTCACTGGGCATGCTCAGAGACGCTCAGTCTCTCAGGTCTCCAGTGTCACTGGGCATGCTCAGGGACTTTGCTGAAGAATAAAGAATAAAATGTATTAATGGCACTAGCTCTCGCCTTGGCCAAAGACAATATTATAAACACAAATAAACAAATATGGAACCAACAAAGGCAGCAAACAGGGAGAAAACTAAGCAGATCATCATCGATTAACATCCATCTCAATAATTGCAGAGTTAAGCTTTTAATATCTCAAGTCCCGATAACAAGGGGTAGTACATAGCCTGTAAGGATCAAATCACAGGTCCCCAACCAGCAGCCGTAGCCCTGAACCTGTGTCTAAGCCAACCTTCAGTCTCTTACAAGGCTGAGTCTCTTATACTCTTCACATATCAGCAATAATATAGCACAATAATTAATTACATCATAACTTACAAAAGCTAACATCCCTCCGACAGAATCCCCTCTCTCAGCTTCATAGCCAAGAACATCAAGGACGTCACTGCACGCATTACTGACTCCTCCTGAGTGGCAAGCAGAAATTTCAATTTACTTACAACTAACCCATCTTTTCCTCAACCATATAGTGGTTCTAGCCAAGCTTTCCTTATGGCAGAATACATCGGGCAAAAGGGACTTTGCTGCTCTCAGCCTCTTCAGTCCCCAGGGAGCATGCTCAGGAACTTGGTCTCCTTGGGCTAATGACCACGCCCTGATCTGCCTATTTACTCCGGTACTGTCCCTCCTCCTGCTCAGCGCCTGTATCCCCACTAGCCCAGTCGCCAGGCTGGTGCTGACAGTTGTCTTAAAGGGGTAGCAGCACTCCCAGGTGCCTCCCTGCCACAGGCGGAATTGAAATGAACCTACTGTTTTTGTGGAATTTTTCTGCATTTTTGGAATGTCGATTAGAAGTGGATTTAAGCGATGCAGGAATTCTGATCAGAGTTCCGACAATAATTCCGCTTCTGACTGGGCATGTGCAAAATGGTGGCACTGCACACCGTACTGTCATTCACCATGTGCGCAATAGGAAGTGGAATCACCTGGATAATTCTGGCAAAAGACGTGCTGACTGATTGAAACGGACAGATCCACTGAAAATGGAATCTAGGCTGAAATTTCAATTCAACCCTAAGCCAACATATGGGTGGTCTCCCTTCCAGGAAGACCCGGATGTAGTTTATGTCAATTTACAAAAACTGAAAAGAGCCTGTTGTTGAAAACTGCAGCAGAGTTGTGAAGTATTTCCAAGCACTGCAGCATCACCGCTCTCCAAAAAACAGCACCCCACAGCCTCACAGTACAGAGACCCCACAGTACAGAATCTCTACACAACAGACACGCCACTAGGCCCATTTCCAGACATTTGGCATTAGTTGTGCGTCAACCCGCGTACTGGGAAAAGGTCCCGATGCCTAGATTATCCGGGTGGAAAAACCCCAGACAAGTGGAAACCGTAAACGAGAGAGGTTAGGGATTTTTCTAAACCTCAAATCGCTCTAGTTTTGTTGCTCTTTTCCTAGCTCGGTATTGTTTTTTTCCTTCTTGCCTATGTCTCTGCCCTGTGGTGCTTCAGACAGCTCTGGCAGGTTGTAGGCTCAAAAATCCTACTCTGCATTGAACGGCGGTTTCTCCCCTCCTCCTCCTCGCCCGCCCCCAGGAAAGTGCCACAACAATGGACAACAAGTCAAGAAAAACAATTTATTCTTTCATCTGGCCCCAGTGCAGAGAGCAGCAGGAGTCCATCTCGCCCACAGCACAGAGAAAGAAATCAATGGAGACAAAAGAAATCCAGTTATAAGATGTACATTTTTTTTTAAAAAAGGAAAAAAAAGAGAGAAGGTTTTTCTTCCGTAGGTTCTGCCGTCAGCATTGTGATGGAGGCCTACGCTCCAATCATGCTGGCCCAAGGAGCCCATTCACAGAGACACCAGGTTTCAACTCCTACCCACGCTTGGGAAAGAGCTCATTTCCCCCCAGGATGAGGGGGGAGAGGCTCTGCACCTAGGGGCCAGCTAGTGAAGAAGAGGAGGAGGGAGCAAGCCCATGTTGGAGCAGGGTGATGTCCTCCAAAACAAGCTGCCCAGCTGGAAAAGACTTTCCCTACAGTAGCTTCTAAGGAAGATGCTGGGTGGGTTTTCTAGGGCCGGAGCGAGAGAAAGCATTCCAAACCCATCGGGAAATACCTACCTTTTGGGAGTGCTTTGGGCAGTTCATCGGTATTTCCCACTTCCACGTTCCTCAGTATCAGCGCCTGTGATTTTCCAGCATTTTTGGTATTTTCTGCCAATTTTGGTCAATTTTAATCATTTCCGGCAATTTTTGTCAACTTACATCATTTTTGCCAGTTTACGGCACTTTCCATCAATTTTACGTTGGGGCTGGCAATTCACCAGATTCTCTAAGATGAAGAGGAGAGAAGGATGAAGTCTGTGCTCCTGCAATCGCAGCACTTTTTGTGGAATTTTGTATCCGGCCAAACCACTGCAGAAATTCCATCCAGCAATGAGGTGCCAGCACTACGGAGTTAGCCAATGAGGCTCCGGCACGGTTAGCGACTGGTATATATGCTGAGGAGCAGCCGTCGTAGGGAAGAGAAGAGGCTCCCCCCCCCCCTTCCCCCGCTAATAAGTCCGGGTGGTACTTTGTGAGGTTTACAAAACACAAGAGGTGTTGAAGATTGATGCAGCTGCATGTTACGAAATTAATCTACATTCAAAATTGGCATAAAAGCACAGGATTTATTTCACTTGCAGAACTTGAATTTCTTGGTTACACAATTTGAAGAAATCAAGATCTGCAGAATACACCAGGTTCCTGGATTTAAAAGGCCGTGGGCTCAGTGGTGCCATCAAGCAGGGCCTAGCCCTACAAATATCCCACAGAGGGCTTCCCTATGCTAGAGGAAGTGGATCTGGGCTCAGATGGGGCGAGCGAGCAAACCACAAGCCATTGCCTAGGTGTGGATGCTCCGAGTAGCACTGGGGGCAGGGGAAGCATGGTTTAGCCTTCATCTTGCCCAGTGAAAGTCTCAGCTACATTTTCAGCTGAGGAAAGATAGCCAAGGCTAGCCTGCACCCCCTGACCAAACCACGTGCCAGCTTGTTACTGCTAACATTTGAACGACTCTGGTCCTGGTCCTAAACCTGAGAGTGTGCAGGTTGCACCCAAAGGACACACCCTGCGCACGGTGTCTTCATCTCTGACATTTGGAACCAACATGGCAACCACCTGCTCTCGCAAAGAGGAAGGATACTCTTGATGCTTTGGAAGAGCGCTCTGCTTGGGCCAGAAATTTCACCCCGAGCTTAAAACTGGGCTTAACCCGGTGATCCCGAGAGTGAGAATCGCGGCGCTCCTCGAAGAAGAACTGAGCTTAACCCAAGTCTGATGCAGCCAAGTTCTTCCAAGCCTGCATGCGACGTGGCCCCAAACCCCACAGAGTGCCGTGATGGCGTTGTGCTTCGCCAAGGGCAAGGGACAGGGCGGAGACACTCCCCCAACCTCTTTTTAATGTGGGCCCGACTCCCGTGAGGTCACTCCAGAAGGGGCGGGGCTAGGGGTGTCAGGATACTTTTTCCAGGATTTTTCCCAGGATACTTATGAAAAAATACACATTGCAGGGCCTAAGGCACCAATGCAGGCGCTGTAATATGTATTTTTCATAAGTGTCCTGAAAAAAAATGTGCATATCTGGCAACCTTAGGTCGGGCGAATGCATTTCCTCACTCCTTTCCTACATGGCCATGCGCCTTACGGAGAACCAGCATCTCACCGTGTTTTGCAGGGGGAGGGACTCGGGCAGAGAGTGCACTCAACCCTGGTGCTGAGCTCAGGTCAGGTCACAGGCCTCTACTTTGGGGATCTGGGTTCAATCCCAGGCTCCTTGCAACTTTGTGCAAGTCATTTCCTCTCTCTGTGCCTTAGTTCCTCATCTGCAAAGTGGGGATAGTAACCGCTGCAATTTAGAACGGTTTCGCCAACGGAGACGGTCTGCTAACCGTGGGTGCTTAGACACAGGGCTGGCCACCCCCGGAGCTGCTCTGGGGGTGCACCCCTGTGGCCAGCCCCATCTGGGTCGAGTTTAAAAGAACCTGGTGGGTTTCCTGGCCTGCGGTCTGGCCGGACGGACGTCCTCCCGCCACACCATAGAGTTGTGGGCAGATCGCCTGACACTCTTAAAGGTGCCGCTCACAATGCTACAGCGCTGCCTAGGGCAACAGCCCAGCTGGAAGCACAGCTGCAGCGTGGGTCCGCGGAGTCGACAGACTGCAGCTCCACCTCAGGCCAGTGCCCTGGGGTTTGGTCAGGCCGCTCTGAAGTTCCATAAATGGGGCTGGAATGGAGCAAGTGATTCCACATCTGGCAGTGTGCGTTTAGACGGACGGGCCACCCGGGGCGTCCAGCATCAGGACAGCCTGTCCATCTCCTGTGTTTTATTTGTACAGAACCTAGCACAATAGGGTCACGTTCTTCTCTGGGACATTTAGACTCAACTGCAATACAAATCATCAGCCGTGAGAATCACTAGGGACAGGAGTGCTAAGGTGAAATGGCATCCAGGAAACAGAAGGAGCTCTAACATCTCAAACCAGTAGGTGGGGAACCTTAGGCCAAAGGTGGCTGGCGGTGAGTTTTTATTTGGCCCCCTTCCGGTTCCTGGGTCTGGCCCCCAGATCCAGCTCTTACCCCTAAACACTGAAAGAGTGAACTCAGGGTAAAGGAACAGGGATGAGGGCAGGGTAGGGGACAGATCCATAATCTGGACCCTCCTCTTTCTGAGTGCACCCCTTAAATATCTCCCGCTCCACCTTCTCTGCAGCCCTTGGAGCTTGTACCAATTTTCAAAGGGGTCTCTGGGAGGAAAAAGGTTCCCCACTCTTGCATTAACAGATGTAAAACCTGTAAATCTAAGGGTGTGTTCTCACAATCATAATATTCCAGATTAAGAAACTGTTAACAATCTAGCTGTTCTGTTATTCTCACACTCAGAATGCTCAAGGAGCTTATGCCAATTACCAACAATTTGATTAGTTAAGGAGTTATTCTGGAACAGCAACCACTGATTGAAGGAACTTGTGAACACATGTGCTAAGCTTGGATTTTTTTCCCCCGACAAGCCTGGAATTCCCTTCTCACCGGTCTCAATGGCAGTAAATCAGCAGCCAAGGCTCAGGCAGAAGCAACTCTCAGCCGGCAACGGAGAGTTAAAACCCATTCGTCTCAATTCCCTTCATTCCTTTGGGCCGAAACTTTCTGCTGATTTAGAGAGACTCCATCTCCTTTTTCACAGCCACTGGGGAGTTTTATGATCAGAAAAGGAGCACAAGGTGCCTTCTCCAACCTCCCGCCAACAACTAGATCTCTGGGCGACAACTTTAATCTTCCCTTCCAAAATGTCTTCCAGCATGCGCAACCCAGATGCCACTAAATATTGCATGATGTTTGCTGGATAGAGAAACCTGCTTTACACGTGTCGCATTATTTTACACGGGCGCACGCGGAATTCGAGGGAGAAGAGGCACAGAAGGCGCTAAAGGGTGCGTTTGTATTTCTGGAGGGAGACAGAGACTGGGAGGATCTGGAGGGTGACTGCTGGAGGAAGAGTAGCTAGGCCACAAGAGTAGGGAGAAGCAGATGGAAACATGTGATGATAAAAAAAGAACAATTTAGGAGTTCTAGCAGGGGGTGGGAAACCTCAGGCCCAGGGGTCAAATGCAGCCTGTGGCTAGTTTTTATGTGGCCCCCTCTCCAGAGGGACTAGTTTGAAATTCGCCTTTCCGGTTCTGCCGAAAAGGAAAGGCTGGCAAAATATCGATCAGAATTCCATGTGGCGCGGTGGCTGCCGTCGTGTTGAGCAGCAGCCTCCATTTCCCACACATGCAGCACAGCTGCGGCCATTTTGATTGTTCCGTTCGGAGATTGGGCTGGAATTCTGTCCCTTCTAATTTCCGTTCGGGGCAATCGAACCGCCCGGTTCCAACGAAATCGGAACAGGGGAAGAATTCTGTTTCCGCCCCTACTTTCCAGTCCCTGGATCTGGCCCCTGGATCCCATTCCTACCCCGAAGGACTGAACAACTGAGCTCAGGGTAAGGGAGCGGAGAGGAGGGCAGTACACAAGGATAGGGGACAGATCCATGGTCTGGAGACCCTCCTCTAACTGAGTGCACCCCTCCTCTTCCAGAGTGAATCTGGCTTACAGAAAAAGGTCCCCCACCCCTAAATTGCAGAGAAAGAGGCTGAGAAGGAGAATTTAAAAGAGACTGAGGAATCTGGGAGATGGGAAAGGGGGGGGGGGGAGGAAGTGCTGACAAAAGGAGGGCGCTAACTAGTTAACACAAGGAGGAAGAGGCAGATTTAAGACCTATGGGGACACGGGAGGGGTGAAGAAATCAGACACTGGAAAAGAACTGTTGAAAGCACCTGGGTGCGCGAGGCGGAGGGGAGCTCACACGAGATGCATTTATAATTTACAGCTATCACAACTGGCAAAGAACTGCAGACTCGCACAGTGTGCGTGTGTGTGTGTGTGTGAGAGAGAGAGAGATGGGCAGCGGGGGGGGGGGGGGGGGGGCGCATCCCTATGGAGACACTGGAGGAGTCTGAAAATCCCCCTCCGAGGGCTCCTGCAGAGATTCATGTTGCCTTGAAATCCAAGGCTGCGCTGACAGATTTATTTAGATTTTTATTATTTTTTTATACTTTTTCCAGGGCTGGTGGGTTGTTGGTTGTTTTTTTGCTCTGCCACCTCATGAAATAAAAATTAAAATGAGGATTTTTCTGACAGAACAAACAAACAGGGAGTGAATTATATTCCATTTTGCTGTCAATAACGTCTCCCCAACCTGGTCGTCTTATCATCATAAAAAGTCCATTAGCAGTAATTGGGGAGACGGCAGCCGCGTACGGCGGGCACATGAAATTCAGGCGGCCTCGCTCCCCAACTGGCCTTTTCTGGGAAGGCAGACAGGATAATTATAGGCTGTAGGCAGAAGCTTCCTCTTACTGTCACCAGCACTCAGCTCCCTTCAGGGAGATGGGATTGGCAGGGCTGGGAGAGAGACGGAAATTAGGGACATTTTGTTAAAAGGCAAAATCTTCCCGTCTTCTCACTGCCACGGTAAGCTTAGCCTGCTGCTCGGTCGGCCCTCCAAGCCTCCTGGGCCAGACGGGTCACTGCCTCGGACCCATACCGCCCCACAACAATGGGGCGGCCCAATGCAGCAGGGGCAGCGTCGGGCAGCAATTTCTGTGTACCCCACCGAGGACGGAGGTCCTGACGGCGAGGATCAAGAACCCGTGTTCTCTCGGTTTGCCCCATTGCTGCCGATGGTTAGGATGCTAGGCTCTACCGTCAGGGAAAGCTCAGGCCCAGGGGCCAAATGAGGCCCATGGCTAGTTTTTATGTGGTTCCTTACCAGCTCCAGCTCCTACCCCCAAACACTGGAAAGCAGAGCTCAGGGTAAGGAAGCAGCGAGGAGAGCATTGCACACAAGGAGAGCGGATGGATCCAAGGCACAGATCCAAGATCCGGACCCTTCACTCCCTGAGCACACGCCTTAGGCCTCCCGCCCCCAACTTCTAGGAGGCTCTTGGAGCTTGTTCTAATATGGCCCCTGGGAGGGAAAAGGTTCCCCACCCCTGCTCTACACTGACGGTCCCCAATTCAATCCCCTGCTCTGCTACTCTGCTTGTAGGACACGTGGGGTGTTTTCAGACAGACGCGGGGCTGCATTCGTACACTCCCAGCCGCGTCTGGGTCCGGAACTGACGGACCCGCTAGGTTCCCTGGACTGTGGTCTGCTTGTGTGCCCCCTCCCCCTTGCCGTTGCACGCTAGCGTGTCTGCAGTGCTATGGTGTTGCCCAGGGCAGTGGCCGGCTGTACAGACAGACTGCTGCTCCGCTTTAGGCTGGTGCCCCGGGTTTGGGGCACGGGAATGTTCCGGAGCGCTGCTAGCGGAGCGGTCCTGGACCAGGCCTGCGTACCTGCCGGGGCACCCGGGGGTGGGAAGCTGACTGGCACGGCCAGCACAGCGGTGGGCAACCCATCCATTAAGGGATGGGAATTTCGGTTTCGGATAAAACCGAAAGTACCCGAAAATGGTCATTTCGGATTAATCCGAAATTTCGGTTCTTTTTCGATTTCAGTACTATCGGATCTTTTGCATTGATTTTTGTACCGGATTTTTAACACTGCAGTTTGTCATGCATTGAAAAACTGCCATGTTAAAAATCCGGTACAAAAATCAACAAAAAAGATCCGATAGAACCGAAACAGGAAAAGAACCGAAATACGTGAGAACCGAAATTGACCGAAACTGAAATTTTGCCCGGAGTCCCATCCCTACCATCCATCTAAAAAGCACCCATGGAAGCAGATTTTCAAAGCATCTCCCGCCCCCAAACAACCAGCCTCTTCTAGCAGGCTTTCCCCTCCACCTGCTCATGGATGCTCTCTCCCCTCTCCTATCATTCAGACTCCCCTTCTCCCCTTGAAACTAAACTAACGTCTCCATTTCATGGGTGTATCCCTGTCTCTCCCTCAGTTTCCCGCTCCATTGTCTCTCCTAGATTAACTGCACTTGCCAAGCTAAGCACTTCTCAATTTGATCGATCTCTCTCTGTCTCTCACCCTGTGTTTCCCTATCACTTGCGCACCCTAGATTGTAAGCCTTCTTGGGACAGGGACCTGTCTCTAATTTAATGACCGTTCAGCATTACATACATTGCTTGCGCTATAGAAATAATCTATCAAAGCAGCTCAGCACCCACCATTGGTAACAGACTTTCCAAAGGGCTCATGTTTTCTTTTAATCCAAGGCTGCTGAGCACTTCTGACAACCTGGCTTTGAATGGCACGGTAGGAGCTGTGCTCAACCTATGCACAGTGCACGTACCCTTGACTGGGCCTTGAAAAATTGGCCTCTGGCATCCATTCCTCATCTGTAAAATGGGGAGAGAACACACCTCCTTCCTGGGCCCATTGCTATGATAAACGCATTAGCAATGTTGCGTAGCGATGCGAGTCTATAGCACCTGGGATAGCCAGGTCTCTCATCCAAATACTAGGCAGGCCCTAGGACTATGTAAACTTCCGAGGTTGGACGTATCCAATTCTGGTACGGCCATCATCAGATGGTAAACTAAACTGCTCCGATGGTGTAGTTACAAGAATCACAGAGGAACCGTGAGCAGTACAGCCGTAGAGGAAGAGGAGGAGAAAGACCAATAAATGCCTTGCTCCATGGTGCTGTGCACCCCTGACCTTTGCTGAGCAAGGATTACTAATTTTTTCTATAGTGCTACTAAGCTTATATGCAGCACTTTACAGTCACAGATTTTTGAGGCAGATTGTAAGCCCACTGGGCAGGGATTAAGATGGACAAAGGTGAGGGGAACACTGGGAGAGGCAGACACACACATTCCCATTTTACAGATGAGAAACTGAGGCTGAACCTTGCCCAATGGCTAGAGTGGGATTTGAACTCTGGCTTCCCAGCTCCACTACACCACACTGGCTCTACTAGTTCAACCTCACTGCTGTGATTCCAAGCCTGTCCTCACTAACCTGTTGTTGCATCAGGATTGAAATTAAGCCAAACCCTTACAGGCCGGCGTTGAATTAAAGTTCAAGGAGCAGGAGAACCCCGTTGCCACGCCCCTTCTGATGTGACCATGCCCCGGGCCCTTTCTGAGCATCAGGACGTCATGATGCTTAGGAAAAGGGGCGTAGGCAAGAACCCCTTTGACCTACCTATTTCTGATGTGACCACACCCGCTTTCTGAGCTTCATGACATGGCGCTTGGGCAGGCCATGTGGCTTGCAAGAGGCAGGGTTAACCGGGAGCCAGGGAGGTGCAACTGTACCCCCTTACTCCCCTCCTTCCAGCACACATGATGGTCTCTTATTTGTATTGCCAGTGGTACAATGCTTTTTTTGCCACTGTAGCACACTATAATATTACAGTGCTTTTGGGATAATCTTTGCAAAGCACTCAGAAACGGACACTTTAAAAGGGGAAAGGATAATTTCGTGGTTAAAAGGCTGTATCCATCTCACGGTCATTATGGGTTTCACAATTTCTGTAAAATTTTCCCACCCCGTGCTATGTAATTTGCAGTTCTCCATGAAACGTTCCGAATTTTTTTTACATAAATACATATTTTTAGCATTTTAAAACAGACAAATGCTCACTTCGCTGACGTACTGTCACATGACACCCAGTTGTGTTCTCAATCATTTATGGAAAGCCAACTAAACACACAGACTTTCTCTCTAAAAGGTCTTCAACCAAAAAGATGCTGGCTATATCCAAGACCAGAAATATTCTGGTTAATTTACGCAGGGTGGGAAAATAGTGACTTCAGGAGGTGGACATATTCTAAGATTCACAATTTATTGCAAGTGCAGAATCTGAGAACATTTAGAAAAGTAAGAAAAATATTTTGATTATGACAGGAGGACTACTTCTTTGCCTTAGTAAATATTATACTTAATTGTAAAATATTTTTTCTTTCGCCATAATGTGTAAGGAGTCATTTACCACCAGGGGAAAAAAAACCACACAATAAAAATACAGCTTTATTTGTGGTCACAGTCCTGGACTAGGCCTCAGGAGGTCTAATTTTAACTCTTGTATCTACTAAAACAGTGTTTCCCAAAGGAGGTGGGGGGGGAGGGGAGGGTTCAGAAATCCCTGGGGGTGCATGGTGGGCTAATGAAGGGGCCCATCCCTGAAGTCAGAAATGTCACATTCAAATGGTGAGAAAAACGCAACAGGAAAAAAGAGAAAGGGACTTGTAATAATTGCAGACTGTTTATTTGAGTTTGTTCGCAAGCTTTAATTACATTTTTTTTAAAAATGTTTAAGTCTTCAATGAGGCTATTCAAGCGCAAGTGACCTAACAGAATATCAACAACAGGACGTTTATATATAAAAAATGAAGGGAATCTAGGAAAGTTAGTCAGTTGTCAAAGGAGTCCTTGGCAGAACAAAGTTTGGGAGCCACTATGTTAAAGTAGTTTAGGCAAGCTCATTAACCCCTCTTATTCTCAGTCACCCTTGCACTCAGCTAGGGATCGCAATCCTCCTTTTAGTTGTCTCGGCCAGCGGGACTCAAATGGGGGCTCTCTGGAGCAAATGCCTTGCCCAGTGAGTCATCTAGGAGCAGCTAAGGGCTCGGGCATGAGCATTCCGACAGCAACCTGGCCCACAGAGCTCCCGATTGGTTGGGTTTGACCCCTGCACTCATTGGCTGGAGGAAGGTATTTCACTTCCAGGACTGCTGCTCGGGTTTGCCAGTGCGACGCAGCGTAGCGTAGCGTAGCTTCCTAGGCCTCCGCGTTGCTTGGCTCATCCTAGGCGGAAACTGAAATTCCGCCCGAGTTCCAATTTTGACAGAACTGGGCGTTTCGATTGTTCTGACTGGGAACGCGGATCGGACGGAATGCCGACTGGAGAGATCTAAAATGAATTTCAGCCGTTTGTTCACGCGCGGAACAGCTCGGAATCCTGACTGAAACATTATTTTGATCGGGATTCCGGCCAAAATTCCGAACTTTTACGCAAACTCAGAATGGTTGTTTCAAACCAGCCCTCGGCTCATCTGCAGTCCCTGCCCCCCCAGCTCTGGCTACCGCTTGTGCTCCAGCTCTCGCCCACCTCCATCCAGTCCCAACTCTTCAGCCTTCACCTGCCCTCCAAGCCCTTGTGCCAGCCCTCTAGCCTCATTTCTTTACTTTTGACCCACCCCACCCACTCCCTCGCTTTGGAACCAGCCTGACCAGCCTGCTTTTCAGTATTGAATCCCTGCCTGCTCTGGGGACATTTGTGCTGGGCCTGACCTTGACCAGACTTGGCAGGGTCCCGATCCTGAGCTTCTGCTCACGGCCCAGCCCTTCTAGTTCTATTTAGACTGAAAGTCTTTGGAAACTGGGTCTCTCTCTTGCAAGATCTCTGTACAGCATCCGGCACAAGGAAGGTTCCAAGCTTAGCTGGGACCTCTCCTTGCTACAGCAACGCAGACACTACCGTAGCGATGAGCGCAGCACCGGAGGCGTGGCTTGGATTGGTCTACGTGACTTGAAGGGTTACACCTTCTTCTGAAACACTAAGGAGAGCGCAGAGGTTAAAATCCCAGGCTTGGCGAGCCGACACTCAGATCCATTACGGAAAATCCTAGCGGTTACTCTGTCTTAAGAGACCTTGCCATTCTCACATGGGTATAATAACCAAACACTCAGCACTTGCCGAGTGCATTCTATCCATAGATCGTAGAGTGCTCAACAGGGCAGGGGAACGTATAATTATCCCCATTTAAATCCGACAATGAAGAGAAGGTGCAGAGAGCGGACATGCTCAAGGTCACACAATAAACCACTGGCAGTCTCTCCTCTCGCTTTTCTCTTGCTGGTAATCAAGTGTAACTTCATTAAAGCCAATGGCATTCCGTTGGTAAGACTGACAGAGGTGCCGGGGGAATCAGTCCCTGGCTCCTCAGCTCCCTGACTTCATATCTTGTCCACTCAACCATGCTGTCCCTCTCTCTCTAACAAACCTGTTGCCAAGAACTTTATAAGACAATGCAGAGCAGACACCACACACGATGAAGCCAAGTTCCAATGAACAGTTCATTCAGTGGGAGTTGGGCCTTACTTTGGTTTTACTCCTGAAGCGTTCACACAGAGATCGACACGGTACTACTGAAGTTTACACTCTTTGTCCGAACGCTACCAAAGGGGAGTGGTTACTTCCATTTCATTACATAATCAAAGTATTTACTTCACTTTACCCTCTTTGTCAGAATGTGGCCCACGAAGCAGCAAGTGGCAGTGTCCTGGAGTCGGGGCGGTTTGGGGTTTATTTAACGGGTGGGCGACAGCAGTTTGATCTTTTCATGGAAGGTGCGACATGCAGAGAGGGATTCAAATCAGAGAGATTGGGTTGCTGGTTTGTTGGAATAACGACAGGGTTCCCAGGGAAGGGGGACCATGCGAGGAACTTACGGCCCACCCGGAGAATGGGGGCAGCCATGTCAGGAAAGAGAGGAGCCACAAGGTCTTTCATGATGCTCCAAAAGGGGCAGGGTTATGTCAGCACCACTGTCGACCCCTCTGACATAGTCCCGTGCTCTCTGGGTTTCCACTAAACTGAAAAAGCAAAAGGGTAAGGAGTTTAGATGGCAGTTTCCAGGCCTGGAACAAAATTCCTTTGCACTACACCAAGTAGGCCTGGGAGATCCGGCAGCTAAGGAAGTGCCTTCTGGTGACCAGCAGCTGAAGCGGATAAATAATGCCGTCACCAAAGATGGCTGCCCTGGAGCTAAGTGTGGATGGACCAGGGAAGACGAGAGCACATGCTGCCTGAGCAGCTCAGCGGGCTAGGGCCCTGTGGGCGGGCAAGTGCTTCCCATCCGTCAGAACAACATCACATTCGATATTCATCCACTCTCCCTGCAACGAACTGTAACAAGCCGCAGCGGAGGGAGAGGATCAGCGCCCCAGGAGCTATCAAGCCATGTAATGAGGGCCCCTTGTCCATCACCGCCATGACGACGGGTCTTTCGGCCTGTTTGCAACCAGATCTGGCGCTGCAGGATTGCTTCTGGCAGGGGGCTCGCTCTGACAGTTTCCTCAAGGAGCAACTTGTTAAAAAAATAAATAATAAAAAAAGCAACCTCTGCTCATCCCATCCCATCCATGTCAACTGCCTGGGAACGTTTGATCTGCCCACAAAACGGAGAAGGGGCGATTACAAGGGACCCGGATGCTTTGGTCAGTATTCACTCCATAGTTTAGGTGCAGTCTCGCTCCGTAGTTTAGGTGCAGTCTCGCTCCGTAGTTTAGGTGCAGTCTCGCTCCGTAGTTTAGGTGCAGTCTCGCAAGAGAAAAACAAAAAAACCAACCAAACAGCAAATTCTATATCTCCTGCATTCATTCTGACTCTGCATATAGATTACAGTGGAATCCACTTAGTTAGAACTTACGTAACTTGAATTTCTGGATACTCCGAATGAATGTGAGTGTGGGTTGCTTCTTGATCTGGCTAAGAAGAATTCTGAACCCTGAGAATGATGGGATTCTGAACCGTCCCATGCAGCATTATGGGATTGTTAGTAGCAGCTGTGGGAATCCAAGCAACATTCACAGAGGAGGGAAGCAACGTATGGAAAAGGATCAGGTGAAATAGTGATCACCCCCAGGGAATTAAAAACTCAGGAGAAAAGACTCATGAGCAAGGGAGTAGCTATTATAAAAGGGACAGGCAGTGTAGCCGACCCACAAGCTTGTAGGGCTGGCCTTCGCTCAAGTAGGGCTGAAGCTCAATTTCTATAATCTTGAGGAGAATCAGGGTTCTTGGCTCATTCTTGCAAACGGGAACGAGCCAAGAATTGCCTGGATTCTTGCCGAGAACAGCAAGAATCTCGAGAACAGCACCCCACCCCGCCCTGCACTTACAAAAAAAAAAAAGCGGGGGCTCATGGAGGAGGCCGAGTGGTTTTTTAAAAATTTTATTTTAAACAAATGGTGAGATATTCTGCAAGATTTTGTGCAGGGGCTCAGATCTCAATCCTGGCTGAAACCTCGCACGGTATCTTGCAAGAATCCATTCGGATTCTGGTTTCAGCTCTACGCTCAAGAGTGCTGAGAGCATGGGTTCCAGGCTGGGTCCTCACAGGGAGGGTGACAGCCCCTCAGAGATCACCTCTGGGGAGGAGAGGAGAGCCAGTGCTCCAGGGAGTAATTCCAGGAAAGAGGCGGGGCTGGGAGATCTCCTCCAGTGTTGCGGCCAGGGATGGTCCTCTCCAAAGAGCATGTTCCTCTGCACTCCCAAGACCAGGTTTAAGGTGCCCTAGAGCTGCGAGTCAGTAGGAGAAGTCGTTGTCTGGAGCCAGTGGAGGAGGTCCTGGTAGATCACCTGGAAGCTGATGTTTGGATCATGTGCACACCCCTAAGTCTGCCCACCCGTCCTAGAGGGTCCAGACTATTTCAAGATAGCCATGCCAAGTCCCACGGCACGGTAAGCAGCGATTGGGAAGAGGAAAAAGTAACTGGGTTCCATATGTTTCTCGATCATTCCCCAGGAAAAACAAAACAAAACACCACCACAAAAATACCGGCATCATGAAGTAGAAAGCCACTGAGACCGGCTCCTGTCAACTGCTTAACGACACCTAAAGAAGATTGGGCATGCAGCTGTATTCCGCGCACCTCCCAACCCCCAGAAGCGGCTGCATCTCAGTGGCAGGTGAATGGCTCTAATTAGATTAGATTGTCTCAAAGTGTCTTGGGGATCCACTGGAATGGAAGATAAGTGAGAGATAAACGCAAGATGATTAGCATTATTTTTGGTACCACTCCGTTCCTTCCGCCTCTGTAAATAAGAACGACCGTATTCTCACAGTTGTCTTATTTTGAGCTCCCTCCTACACTTTGAAATGACGCGGTTAAGTCCTCTACGCTCCACAACACACCTGCTGTGGTTTTCATACATTCCGCAGCGAGCGCCTGTGTTGAATTCGCACACAATTTGGAAGCTTTTTTCCCCTTGCGCATGGGCAAGAAATCTCACCATCATCTCCGCTGTTCGCTGTGAACGCCTGGCTAAAAATGTACGATCTTAAGGGTTTATTCCTGTCTCTGCCACGCCCAAGGCTCTGACTATCACAGAGAAATGGTGTCCGTGATTGATTAACCCAGAGAAAGCTTCAATCCTTCATACATCATTTTGGGGAAAAGGAACGGCTGTCCGTCTACCAAGTGACAAAATGCTGGTGTTAAGTGACGGAATGAGGCGGCCAGTAAATCCATGGAACCGTGGGATCTGAAATAAGGGACGCCCATTATGTTCCACAGAGCTGTGGGGCCCCAAAATACGGGCATCCGTTATGTTTTATAGAGCTGTGGAGGAATGAAATACAACCGCATCTGTTTATTAATTATACCGCACCAGCAATGTGGCTAGTACTGAAGTCATGGTTAGAAACAGGTCCCTGCCCATAGAGGCTTACAATCAAGTGTGGGTATGGGAAGGGAGAGAGGAACACAGGGTGAGGCGAGGGTACGTTCAGAAAGCTGAGAGGTCGCAGGTGCACATGCTTCCTTAGTTGCACAGGAAGGAGGGGGAAACTCGAAGGACAAGGCTATACATAAAGAGAAGCATCGAGAAGCAGTCTATGAGGATGAGGAGCTACGGAAAATCTGACAGAAGAAGGTTTTTAAGGAAGAATTTAAAAGGTTGGGAGGGGGGGATCAGAGCACATGTGATCAGGGAGGGAGTTCCAGGCATGGGGGCAGCATACAAGATGGGACACAGATGTTCTGACAACCTGCATGACACCCCCTCAACTTCTCACTTAAATATTCACCTCTTCTCCTGTGCTGCCCTCTATGCCTGGAACTGCTTTCCCTGAATGTACTCACCCTCCTCCCACCCTCCCCACCTTCAAATCCCTTCTGAAAATCATCATCATCATCATCATCATCCAGCACCCCCCTGTCATGGTACTTGGAGCGCTTTACATATAAACACAACTTTTAATCCTCACAACAACCCTGTGAGGTAGGTTAGACTGAGAGAATATTGTGACTGACCCAAGGTCACCCGGTGAGTTTCTGGTTAAGGTGAGACTTGAAACGGGGTCCTCCCGATACAAGTACTGCACACTTAGCCATTACACCACACTGGCTCTCAGCCTACCCCTTTGTCAGGCTTTCCTTAGTTTCTCATCCTCATGGATTGGACACTGATGCTTCCTCTTCCATCCTCTCATTCAAAGTCCCCTCTTCTCCCAGGTAACTAAGCTAAGCATGGGCTCTGGTGACTTGGCCACTTGGTGAATATATTTCCGTCTCTCCCTACATTTCTGTTTCCCTTATCTCCCGTTCCTTTGTCTTTCCTCGATTGTAAGCCTCTCAGGGCAAGGTCCCGTCTCCAGTGAACGACTGTACGGTGCCAGTACACTGCTGGCGCTATATAAACAATAAATAGCAACAACAATATAAAGAGAAGTGTAAACAAGCAACCTATGGTGAAGAGCTAGTGAAAGTCTGATGAAAGAGATGTTTTTAGGAAGGATTTGAAGGCAGGCAGGGATGGAGCGGAACACAGGTACTCAAGGAGGCGGTTCCAGTTGTCAACGGTATACCTGGCCGCCCTATTTGTACCAGACACTCTGAACTTGCCGTGCAAGTCAACGATAGTTAAGCCACTCCCAGCACCCCACCCCACCCATCATTATGGTTTGTATTTTCACAGCACGTAAGGAACAGGGTCTAGTTGTACCAAGCACTGTAGAAGCAAACACCACAGGCATCCCCTGCCTACAAGAGCTCGCATGGAGGATCGTTCTAAAGGTGACCTCGGCTACCTGGAGCCATCAGCACCGGACATCATGTCCCCATTAAAGATTCTGATCAGGCAAGGCCTTGGCTGAGCATTCAGAGAGGTTGCCCCTCTTAGCAGAAGCTACTTTATAAATAAAATTTGTTAGGGGAAGTAGAGGGGGAAGGGAGGGGTGATATTCTGATTAAACTGACTTTATTGGTTTTAAAAAGATAACCAAATTTACTCTCCCTCCCTCCCCTGGCCTCCTTTTCTCTTCAGAGGTTGTAAGGGAGAAAGGGGGGGGGGGGGAGGGAAAGAGTGCTACTTTCATTAATTATGCAGAAAATGCAAAAACTATCATCCTCTGGATGAGTTTAAAATGAGGAGAAAACCCTTTCAGAATGGGGCGAAATTACTCCCCAAGGCAGCTGAAATTTCTCTTGCAACTTCAAAGGGCAATAAATTATTCAAATCGCTCGCACCACTTCGCCTTCTCCCTCTCTCTCCCCTTCTCGTTTTTTATGCTCCTCAGTCAATTAACGGTTTTGGGGGTGGGGGTGGGGCTTTGGAGAAACTTTTTAGAATGCTAAACTAGTTGTCTTTTTTAAAGGTTATCCAGAGACACCTCCATTGTATACGCACAGGCCTGTGTGGAAGCTTGTCGGAGCCATGGCTTGGTGGTGGGGCAGCGTAAGATGGGGTAGGAGAAGACAGCGGCTTGGGGGCAGGGGCATATCGAGAAGGTGCATTCGGGAACATGCCGCCTGGCAACTGTAGAGTGTCAGGGAATGACTGGCACATCTCACAGCCCAATTCTGCCGAGAGACACTCCGGGAACCAAACACAATCGCTCTATCACGATTTCTACCCTATCGTTCTGCATTCATTCCCCAAGTACTTTCCTCTTCCTTTGCCACTGTCCTCACCCACCCCAGAGTCTCCTGCTCCCGAAAACAGTCTGTGCCTCCTCTCCCAGGCTGCCCCCTATACCTGCCACTCCCTCCCTCCCCCATCCATCAGGCTTTCCCTAGCTCTCCACATTTTTAAAGGGCACTTATGAGAAATACAGGTGGCAGGGCAGTACTGGATGCAGTGCAGCCCTGCCACCTGTATTTCTCTCATAAGTGGCCTCTAAAAATGTGCACATATGGCATCCCGCGCCCCCGCCCCCCAGACTGCTCACCAAAGCTCCTTCTGCTGTCCTATCAATCAAGGTCCCCTTCGCCCGTTTAACTAAGCTAAGCACGTGGGCACCTACACCTTCAGGCACGCACCCCCGTCTCTCCCGATGTTCCCCTCGTCCTTCTCTCGCCTCGATTAACTATAAAACAAGCTCAACACTTACACCGGTGACTTCTCAAATTCATGAATGCATCCTTGTCTCTCCCTTGTCCATCCTAGATTGTAAGCCCCTCAGGGCAGGGCCTTTCTCCAGTTAAGGATTGTTCAATGCCAGTACATTGCTGGGGCTTGTAAAAATACTTAGGAATACAGGATTCCCTACTTTGGCCAAGCCAGTGATCAAAAGCCTTGTCCCGGTCAACACAGCCTATCTTCTCTCATCATCAAGGCTTGGCAGGAGTGAGAGAACTACCTAGCCAGGAACGGTCCACCCCTCCCTCTTCTTCAAATATCCATGGGTGAGAAGCACGACACTTTTAGCAGGCATCTGGAAGAATCCAAGCATCACCAGGAAAGAACCCCCGACGCAGTGGGAAGGTGCCCACTTCCACCAGCCTCAGGACACCAGCCGTGCATGGAGAGAAATTAGTCTTCTCCGTGCCATCGCCAGAAGCATTCTCCTCCTTCGCCCCCAAAACCAGAACTAAGAAGGGCCAGATGCTGGCAGCAGCATGCAATATATTTTGGGGGTCAGATCCTTCTCTCTGTAAGTGGTCTCCTACGAAAGAGGGAAGCAAGGGTGGGCCCCAAGCCTGGTTTGGCAGGATATGGAGGGAGGGAATTCAGAGAGGGAGCTCCCAATCCCAAGAGCCACATGCACACACAGCCCTCTCCTGCTTTGTGATTGGCTGGCGAAGCCCGTGCTCTGTGATCCAGGCTGCTGAGATTCTGAGGAGCAGCTGCAATTCGGCTGCTGAGATTCAGGTGCAATTAAGACAGACGAGGTGTTGTTAAGGCAGCGTGGGGCGCAGGATTGGCCCTGGCTGAGAGCCAATCCAAGCTGCACGCATGCACCGTCCACAAGTTGCATGCATGCAAGCCATACACGATGCATCAAATATCAAATTTATTATTAATAAGTGCGTGCGTGGCACCGAGCCTTTGCACTGTTTGAAGAAAAGAAAATCATTACAATACATGATGCACATATTCCGTGCACATGGTGTGCACATGTTCTGCACTTGGTGTGCGTGCGCACACTACAGGTGTGATGTGCGTAGGGCATGCATCCCTTGAATCAGCCCCCCTTTGACCTACCGGTGGCTCTTGGGGCACAGTTTCCTCACCCCTGCCCTAGAGCCAAAGGGAAAGGGACATAGCTCTTTAAGAGACCATTATCCTGAATCTAAAGCCTTTCATCCTTGGGAACCAAATGGCTTTATCGGCCACGACCTGCTAAGAAAAGCTTCTTGGGTCAAAGCCATACGAGGTTGGGTCAAACTACTGCACAGGGAGAATTCTGGGCAAGACTTGAGTTATGCAGGGAGCAGTCCAAGTGACTCAGTGGTGGAGGCGAGTGCATTCTCCCTAGAGCCAATGGCAGCTGCAACATGAAACCCAAGGGCGTTGTGCTGCAGAGAGGGGATGTTGCTCACTCTTGTTTCCATGGGGACTCCAATGCTCCAGCATGGGACTAAGGAGAGCTGTAGCACAGGGAGATATTTGAGCAATTCAGCTGCGAGCGCGCTCCCCTAAAGTTAGCACTAATTCTAGAACAGCACCAGGCTGCTGGAGGTCCTTTCCAGCCTGAGTTCCCAAGGGAAGAAGGTTTAAGCCACGGGGGGAGGAGGGGGAGAACCTTATCTGCCTAGGGTTGAATTAAGGCTGAAAGCGGAATTTCTGCCAGGTTCCAATTCCATCGGAACTGAGAACATCATTCGGTCCAGAATCAGAATGGCGTTTCCAAACCAGTCCTAGGCCTAATCCCCACTCCTGTAGGGCTCCACATCTTGCAGGCAGGGGAGCATGACCCCCTACATTGGGGGGGGAAGGGGTGTCACATGGCCTACACAGGGGGTGTGGCAGAAGTGCTCTACGGCCATCGAATGGCTGGTGGGCTGTGTGGCGCAGTCGGTGGGCTGTTTCAGTAGGGATGGGGGAGAACCTGTAGGGGCCATTTAGCAGCTGGCTATGGGGCCACAAAAGGATAGAAGGTTGGAAGTTCCACCATCTGTAGCTTAAACCACCAGAGTGATGATATTCCACCATAACCTCTGTTAACACCCACTGAGAATCTACAGCGAGACAGTTTCTCCCACCAGCTCCTGCCAGACACAGACTGACCTTACTACAGAACGTCCTGTATTTATATCCCCAGAAGGGGCGTGGTCTGCAGAGGCAGCCAGCTCCCTTAAAGGGACCATCATTCCCAACCCCTCACTGGGCATTATCCAGGCTCTAGTCCTGTAGCCACTTTGAGTCAGATGTCACAACATTTAAAAATGGGTTTGGTTTTTAAATAAAGAAAACAAAGAACCTTGCACTCTCCATTTTAACTGTAACATAAGGCATGATACCAACAGTCAGATTTCTTACATTCTGCATACCAAGGGGTGTGTGTGCACGTGTGCGTGTAAGAAAAAGGATTTAACTAACCTTAAATTTGAAACGGGTGGCTGAGCAAAGAGGAGTTTGATCGGACTGGTCAATTTGATACTGAATGTGTTTGAAAACGTTAGCCAGGTCCACTTAAATAAAAAATGTCCCCCGAGCCCCCAATTCTCCGTTTCACGCTGGATAATTTATTCTCCACTTCCTTCCCTAAACAGGAGTTCTGCTGAGGGAGGGTAGCATTCCAGAGTGACAAGGGGTTTATATATTCACATGTATGTATATCATTGTACACGAGCGTGTCTGGAAAGCTCCTGTTATTGACTGAGTCCAGCCCCCTCTGGTCAATCAGGTTTGCAGCCTCCGAGTGCTTTTGGACCCCTTCCTGCACCTGGATTACGAGGTGGCGGCGGTGGCCAGGAGCGCTTTTCACCAACTCCATCTGGTGAGGAGGCTGCGGCCTTTTCTTTCCGATTGGGATCTAGCCGCCGTCACCCGCGCTTCCGTCACCTCGAGGCTAGACGCCGCCGATGCACTCTACGTGGAGCTGCCCCTGATGACTGTTCAGACGCTGGCACAGAACGCGGTGGCTCGCCTCCTTTCGGGGTCGAGGTGCCGGCAGAACAGGACACCCGTGCTCCGAAGTCTGCACTGGTGATCTATAGCTTTCAAGGTGCTGGATTCAATCTTTAAAGCCCTAAACGGTTTGGGCACCCCCCCCCCCCCCCGTATCTGCGACCTCGCCTGTCCTTCCGTGCCCCACTGCGGCCTAGTCTGAGATCAGCAGGTAGCGCCTGCCTGTGGGTGCCACCTGTTTGTCGTGTGCGTACGGCGAGGGCTCGCAGGGAGACATTCTCGGTTGCTGCCCTGATGCTGTGGAACTCCCTTCCCCCAGAGGTTCGTTTGAGTCCAAGCCTGGGCATCTTCCAAAGGTGAGGTAAGACCTTTTTATTTGCTAGGGCATTTGGCGGGTTGGGATAGGGGTGTGAGGTGATGGTTGGGGAGGGTTTTGTGGGGTTGGGCAGGAATGAGGGGCAAGGTTGGGGGGTTGCTATTTTTATGTCTTGCTTTTAATGGTCTTGTAAGCTGCCCTGAGCCATTTGGGAAGGGCGGGGCAAAAATCAAAAGCCAAACAAACAAACAAATAAATATTCAGGAGGAACAGTCCCTCTTTTGGCGCTGAATTCCACTCTCTCTTTTTTAGGGGAATCAATGTCCCTCTTTCAGGCGACAGTGAGGGACAAAAAGCCTCAGGCCCCTCTTTTCTAGTAACCTCCCAGGAAAACCCCTTGAGAGGCACATGGAGAGATGGTGGAACAACAAGACACTAAGTGGAAGGAGAAGCCGGAGACCGTCTCTCTCTTTTTCTGCATATGAGCTGTTAGGTGGGGCGTGGATGGGCGTGTAAGTGGGAGGAGCCTATTCACAGAGGGGTGGAGCTTATTGGGTGAGGTGGCGGGGTCCGTCACTCTGACCACTCAAAACGTTGGGCGGTGTGACGTACAGACCCATGGACGTAAGAACTACCCCACTGAATCAAACAAATACGCTGCCTAGCTCAGTATCCCGTCTCCAACAGCGTCAAGTGCCCAAGGAAGCGAATAAGGAGGGCGGGAGGGAGAGAATTATGATGTGAACCATTCCCTCCTTCACACTTCCCTTGTTCATACTAGTTAGGCTGGAGCAAAACTTGCCCCTGATGAATAAGAAGCCGCCTATTGCTGTGAGGCCCAGCTGTTCTCTCGGTGAAATGCTTTGTAGTGCTGCCACATCTTCTGTGCTAGAGAAAGCAAAACGCTGCGTGGATCTTCTGCTCTGGGGCAATTTGATCCTCTCGACATGGCCAAAGCTAGCACAGCATTTCAAGTGTGGAAAACATTTCAGGAACCGCTTTTGTGAAAGGCACTGGACACAGGGTGAAGGGCCCATTCACACAAACACATTTCCCCCTTGCAAACTCATCACTTCTTCCTTAATCTGCAGTTGCTTTGTCACCCTTATTTATTCTAATTTATATGCTGCCCTTCCCCATTAAGGTTCTGGTTGGCTTACACCCAATTAAAACTTCTTAACTCCCCACAAACCTTTCCCGTAACCCTCCTCCTACACAATCCCACCCAACCCTATCCCTGCTTGCCAAACACTCTGCCAAGCAAAAAGGGGAGGAAGTTCCATAATAATGGGGTAGCCGCTGGGAACGCCTCCCTCAGTGCCCTTCTTGAAGAAATTTCACAGGCAGATGGTCCCTGCAAGGGGGCGCTCCTGGCTGACCTCAGAGGATGGGACGTGAGGGAAGAGACAGGCTTTCAGCCGGTTAGGGCTTTATAGGTCAAAACCGGCACCTTGAATTGTGCCCAGAAAGCTACTGGTAGCCAGTGCAGACGCTGGAGCACTGGTGTAATGCGTTCCTGGCAACCCATGCCCGACCGAAGATGAGCTGCCACGTTCTGTACCAACTGCAGCTTCCAAACAGTCACCAAGGGCAGCCCCACGTAGAGCCCACTGCGGTGGTTTAGCCTCAAGCCTACAGAAGCACGGGAAACAGTGGACAAATCCAGATCTGGTACGAAAGGTTGCAGCTCTCTCACCAGATGCAATTGGTGAAAAGCACCCGTGGCTGCCACCGCCACCTCGTGATCCAGACACAGGAATGGATCCAAGAGCACCCCAATGCCGCGAACCTGAGTGACCAAAGGAGGCTGGACCCCATCAATAACCCAGACAACGATCACCACTTCAGCCTTGTCTGGATTCAGCTTCACTCAGCTCGCCCGCATCCAGTCCCCAACAGGCCCTGGGTAAGCACTGAGACTGCAGGGCCTGGGTCAGATGAAAGAGAGTTGGGTGTAGTCCGCATATTGACGGCGCGTCACTCCAATCTCTGTACGACCTCACCCAGGGGCCTCGCGTACACACTGAACAGGAGTGGGGACAAGAGGGAGCCTTGCGGGACCCCACAAAGGAGCTCCCGAGAGGACGACGTCACCACCCTTGGGGTTCTCCCAACCAGGATTGAGGGGAACTACTCAAGAGCAGTCCCCCAAGCTCCTGCCAGGTCACGCAGCTGTGTCAACGTCACCTCGTGGGCAACCGTATCAAAGGCCGCTGAAAGATCTAACAAAATCAAAAGGGTACAGTTGCCCTTGTCAACTGCAAAGTCGTGGCTGTCATCCACGGCCAGAAGTGGAGTCTCAGTGCCGTACCCAGGACGAAATCCTAACGTACGTGGGTCCAGGGAATCCAGTAGCACTGAGATAGACCTGAAGCGGC
>QEPC01008752.1:3416373-3434316 GCA_003113815.1 Sphenodon punctatus | reverse complement strand
CCCCCCCCCCATGTTTTCCCCTGCCCCCCGCAACCTTAATCATCGAAACAAATCACAAAATCCGTAACAGAAAAGGAAGGGAGATTTTGGCCGATGATATGCGAGGGGTTGCAGTCGAAACGTGAAGTGTCCAGCCGCATGCCAGGCGACGGCCGTGGCGGTGAGCCCGGCTCAGAGTCAGTTTGACCTTCCCTAAGTTTAGTGCTTTTGCAGGCAACAGCAAGCCATGTGCACCCAACCCAAAAGAAAGGAAGAGCCAGCCACTGGCACAGCTTGCTTTCCAAGTCTAACCCCTACTCCCTTCCAAATCCCCAGGACCAGCGGCCTAGAGCAGCACCAGGCAACGAGGCCGTAATGTGGTCTGACCTGATGGGCTCTGAGCCCCCCACCCCCCAGAAGGGCTGAAGCAAATGGAAGAATGGAAAGAGAGACAAGGGGAGATGCCCCTTTGGCAGTTAGTAAAGATACTGGTGTATCTGAAGGGGGGGGGGGGCAGAGGGGGCAATTTGCTCTCATCGAAGCTAAGCTTTCCGTGCCTCTGAGCTCAAACCCTACTCCTGGGGAAACAAAGGAGCTGCTGTTATGCAATGGGTGAAAACAGACATAAGCCTAACCCTGCTTTAACATTTCTTATGCATGTTGAAGGGCTGTATTGGTGCCCTATGCATGAGACATGTTAAAGCGGTGTTTGCGTTCAGTCCGTTCGCTCCCCATGCAACTGCAAGCAGAGTCACTTTCCGTTTCTGCACTTCAGTTTGTCCATCTGTAAAATGGGAACAGCAGCACTTCCCGACCCCATGGGGGGCAGAGAAGATAAACCCATTAAAGCAATGGTTCCTAAGCTTTCTGTATGAACCCATCTGAGGACTTCAATGGAACCCTGTCACCCCAGACAACAACAAAGACCTGCAGAACAGGTTGGATATCACTCAGGATCATCACCCCATTTGCAAATGGCACGGCCCCACTTGGGGGCACTGAACCACAGTTTCAAACCTATACATCAGAGATGGGGAACGTTTGAAAATTATTACAAGATCTGAGGGCTGCAACAACATTGCGGCGTGGGTGCATAAGGGATGCACTCAGGAAAAGGAGGGTTTTACCCTGCTCCAAGTCTTTGAAAAGAGCTAGGGCCCTTTAAACGGACACTTTAAAGGGAGTGGTGCCCAAAAGATCGAGGTGAGAGAGATAAGGAACAGGTGCAATACTGGGTACCTGTGGGTTTATCCGAGAGAAAGGAAGGAAAAGGCGCAGGATCCTTGTGAGTGGCAGGAGCATGAAACCTAGGGGAACCATTCCCCTTGAATTTGTGGCAGGCAGTTGCGCCTGTCCTGGGCAACTCTGAGTAGCCCAGGGGCGTCTTTAGACATAACAAAGATCGGGTGTCAAAACCCCTAAGCACGTGTTGGGCCATTGTGTGTAGGCACCATGACAATTCCAACACCAATTTGGCCACCCATTTAACACATGATGTAAACACTAGGGCTGGGACTCTGGGCAAAATTTCGGTTTTGGTCAATTTCGGTTCTCATGAATTTCGGTTTCGGTACTATCGGATCTTTTGCACTGATTTTTGTACCGGATTTTTAACATTGCGTTTTTTCAATGGGAGACAAACTGCAATGTTAAAAATCCGGTACAAAAATCAATGCAAATGATCCGGTAGTACCGCAACCAAAAAAGAACCGAAATTTCTGATTAATCCGAAATGGCCATTTTCAGGTACTTTCGGTTTTATCCAAAACCGAAATTCCCATCCCTAGTAAACACCATTGCACCAGAAGGACAATTTACGTGTTCCGGCTGAACACGTGGCCAATGTTGTGATATCGCGTGGCGTGTTAGCAGGTACAACACGGGGAACGAGGCAGCAGCGCTTGCGTGCTGAGATTGAGGGGACGAGCAGAACATCGATTTACCCCAAGCTGGGCTGTGTCTCTAAGCAGCGCCGTGAGGGGTACACAGGGCCAAACAGGGGTTCTTATCAAGGTCAAAACTAGGGTGGCCAGGACCCCAAGGCAGAGACCAGCGAGTCAGTCTGAGGAGCAGCGGCGGGGATGAGCTGAACAAGTACCTGAGCGCGACCTGGGAGCGCTGAAGCTTCGGAAAAGCTCAGGACTAGGGCTCAGTGGGGCCGGGCGTAAGAGCCCTATTTATATATACTTCTGTCCCACCCTTCCCCATTGGCTCAGAGCGCCTTACATAAAACACACTAAATAGAAATACAATAAAACTCCCTTTAAAAACTTCATTAAAACCCTCACCCTTAAACTCCCGACCCTTATCCCCACCCCCCAAATGCTTTACCAAGAAGAAAGGTTTTACGCCGCCTCTGGAACAGGCTTGGACTCGGACGGACGTCGGGGGGAGATGGAGTTCCGTAATACCGGGGCAGCAACCCAGAATGCCTCCCTGCGAGTCCTTGTCGTACGGACAAGAGTGGCCAGTGGTACCACAGGACAGCCAGATTACAGAGGGACCAAATCATGGATCTGTGCCATGGGCATATGGGGACAAATAAAAAGTAATTATGAGCCATGTTATTTATTAGCATTTTTTACTCCGCTTTTCCCCAAAGGCTCAGGGCAACTTTACACAAATATAAAATACAATTGAAACACTAAAATAAAATTAAACAAAAAACACCCACTCTAACCCCAAACCACCAACATCTCCCAGCTAATCCCTATCCCGACCGCCAAATGCTTTACTAAAAAGAAATGTTTCACACCTTACGCTGCCTCCGAAACCCACCCAGGCACCGACTCCAACATACCTCCAAGGGGAGTAGGGTGGCCACACCTCCCCTTTAAAAGAGGATGCTTATGAAATGTACATGTTGCAGCCCTGTACCGATTCCAGTGAAGCCCTGTACCATGTATTTTTCATAAAACATTCTCTTTTTAAAAGGGAGGTATGGCCACCCTAAAGGGGAGGGAATTCCACACTATTGGGGCAGCAGCCTGCGGGACCCCATCATACGGACAAGAGTCACGGGCGGAACCCACAGGAGAGCAGCTCTGGCTGACCGCAGGGGCTGCGATGGAGCGTGGTAGGACGGGCGGTCTTTCAGATAAGTGGGGACCAGGTCGTTTGGCCCCACTCTAGCCAACCTCCTTAATACATCTTAGTTCTGGCTTTTTACGAGTTATAATGTATGTGCATGCGTCTGTGCGTGTATGTATGTGCGAGAGAGAGAGGAAAACACAGACCGAGGCATAGGGGCAACACGTTTCTAAACTCAGGCCTCTACTGCATACTTTGTTCTATGGCAGAGCTGCCATAGGGCTCCCAAATCTGACCAACGGTGAAGTTCTATCAGACTTTAAAAATCAGGATTTTCTACCCAACCTTAAAAACCAGACGATGAAATTTCCAAACTGACATCAGGCAATAACGGCTCCAAACTCTGCCTGTTGCCTTCTGATACAGGCACCTGTTGGGTGCTTCTCCCAGGCCCCCGTGACTGGCCACTGTCGGAGACAGGATGCTGGGCGCGATGGACCGTTGGTCTGACCCAGTATGTGGCACTTCTTACGTTCTTATGGGGGGACCTTTCTGCTCCCAGAGGCCACATTACATTACACCAGCCCCTCTGTACGCTGCGCTATCTGCCAGGAGCCTTCCGGGCTCAATTCAAGGGGCTGGTGATGACCTGTAAAGCCCTGGCCTGGGCCCCATCTATCTAAGGTAGAGGTGGGGAACTTTTTTTGTCCTGGGGGCCACATTGAGTATTAGTATGAGCCCCGAGGGCCACATAGAGACTGGGAAAAGGAGGACTCAGGTCATGGATTTGTCCCATACCCTTGCGTGCATGCTCTCCTCTCTGCATTGCATTATCATGAGCTCAATGGATCCAGGGGCCAGATTTAAGCACTGGAAAGGGACCACATAAAAACCTGCTGGGGGCCACATTTGGCCCCCGGGCCTGAGGTTCCCCACCCCTGACCTATGGGATCGCCTGGCTCCCCATGTCCCGGCGCAGCTGTTTAAGGGGGCTATCGGCTGGGGGTGCCCTCCTGGAGACTTCATTTTTCCACCGGGTCTCAACTGTGAGGAGGGCGTTCATGGCCGTCGCACCTGTGCTGTGGAACTCCCTCCCACAAGAGGTCCGCCTGTGTTCAAGCGCAAGACCGTTCTGTCAGGCTTTTGCCAGCGGGGATTGAACTGAGAGGGGGCAGGGGGGGGGTGAGGGAGGAGGGGAAACGGAGAGCGTAGTATCGGGTGGGTGCAAGTGAGCCATTTGGGGTGAGCTTGGGGTAGGCTTGTTTATGATGTTTATCTTTTATAGGTTTTTATAGGTTTTATTTTGTAAGTCACCCTCGGTCTTTTTAAGGAAAAGGCAGGGCAAAAAATTAAATCAATCAATCAAGCTCTGAGGGCTGCAGAGACGCTGGGGGCGAGGGAGTTTAAAGGGTGCGCTCAGGATGGGGGAAGGAAGGGGAGAGCCATAAGGATGCCGGTAGTGCCGTTACTGGGGCAGACCAGCAGCCCACCCAGCCCAACGTCCTGTCTCCGACAGCGGCCAGCCTCGGTTGCCTCAGGGAAGAATGCAGCAGTGTACTATGAGGTAATTCATTTCCTGACATCCCCCCACCCCCTCTGCATCCTAAAATCAAGGGTCTCATTCCCCTAACTAATAGCCCTTTATGGACACGGCCTCCAAAAATCCATCCAATCCCTTTTTGAAGCCATTTACGTTACAGGCTTCCGCACAACCTGTCCCGGTGAGTTCCACAGATTTACTGTATGTTGGGTGAAAAAGTGCTTCCTTTTAAATCTGCTGCCTGTTAATTTCATGGACAGCCCCCCTCCCCGGTTCTATTAGATCGTGAATCTATGCTTTGGATCCGTCTACCCTCTGCTCCCTTCCCCCAAGCTGAGCCTTTCGGGGTAAACACCAGATCCAGGGGCCAGATCCACGAACTGGAAAGGGGCCCTATAAAAACTAGCCACAGGCTACATTTTACTCTCAAGGTTCCCCACCCCTGCTGTGATAGTTCATGTTGCTAAGTCTGAACAGGGTTCAACTACCCCTGCACATACAGAAAGCACCGACACCGGCCACATGATAGGATTTTTGTGCAATCTGGTCAACCCACAAATTGCCGTGAGGCAATCCAGCTCATGGTGGCCAAAAAAGCTGGACACCCTGTTCTCTGGCCCAGAAGGAACAAGGCCAGCGAGACTGCAGCAGACTGTATTAACAGGGGCACTAGGACGAAGCACAATGGAGTATTTTTGTGGGGTGAAAGGGCACCAAGTAGCTACGACGGAGGACTCTTCTATAAAGAAAGGACATTCTGTACAAAGCCAGCGGCCTCTCATCTCCGAGTCAAGGTGTTCCAGCTGGGGGCAATTTTTCGGCTGTTCTTACTGTGATCGAGCACGGGGAGAAAGTCCTCCAAGATATTTTTACACGCACATTTTGAAGAGGAGGATGGTCCAACCTGAACCCAGACTGCTGGGATCTCAGCTTTATATGTGGGTATCCCCCTCTGGTCTCCAAACACAAACTATTACGTCAGGGGTGGGGAAACCTCAGGTCTTTGGGGGGGGGGGGGGTCAAATGCAGCCTGCAGCTGTTTCTTTCTCTGGCCCCTTTTCATTTCCTGATCTAGCCCCTGTACTTAGACCACTTTCAGACATGCCCACCCCGGCGCAAATTCTGGCAACAGGGGGAAACGTGCAGCTAGAATATACGCAGGGATCGGCCAGTCTGCAAGCCCCTCCCCGCAGGAATTTTCCATCAGAGATGCACAGGGATGCAGAGCAGGAAACCGAGCGCTGCATGTCTGCGCATGTCTGCTGATAAACCCACTCCGCGGGGGGGGGGGGGGCTTTCAGACCGGCCAATCCCCGCACGTATTTTGGCTGCGCATTCCCCCCTCCCCCCACAGCCAGAATATGCCGGGGGGGGGGAGGGGGGGAAACATATCTGTAAGCCGCCTTAGGGTGAAAACAGACGTGACGCTAACCACCCTTTAATGACCCTTGGTGGTTATTTATGCATGTTGCAGGGCTGTATTGGTGCCCTATGCAGCCCTGCAACATGCATAAATAACCACCAAGGGTGGTTAGCGTCATGTCTGTTTTCACCCTTAGTTACTGCCCTCAAGCTCGGAAGGCTGAGCTCAGTTAAGAGAGCAGAGATGAAGGCACATGCACAGATCCATGGGCTGAACCCTCTCCCCAACTTCTATGTGGCCCTTCGAGCTTGTATTCATTTTCAAAGTGCCCCCCCTCCCCCCGAGAAGGGAACCGTTTTCCCACCCTGGTATGAAATATATTATAAAACAAAGAAGCAGCCGGCAGGACCGCTGCCCAGGCCACCCCGGGGTGAAAAACCAGGGCGACACGGCCCAGGTCAAGTCAGGACACCGAGCTGATGTGAGTGTGGCCGAGGAGCGGTCCTGCCGGCCGCCCAACCCAGGTAGGACTGGGAGCACGACGAACGTGCAGTTGGCCCGCCCCATCTGCACTGTGCTCCCAGCACCCTGCTGTGATGGGCAGCCATGGTGGCCAATTAGGCACAGCCATGGTGGCCCCTGGTTCAGGGCATTCTAGTCCACTTTGGCCCAGTTGGGGGGACCTTAACCCAGGCTGTGACCTTGGAGATTTTGTTCAAGGTCACAGCCCGGACTAGCCACCAACACTGCCCAGGGCAGAAGCGGCCACCATCTGGCGGTGCCAAAACTGACATGCCAGTGGCTCGCGGACCACCGCGGGCCACCGTCACATCAGCTTTTACCCTTTGAGACATTCCAGAACTGTCTTTTTTGTCTCAGTCCTTGATGAACAGATGAGAATTCCCACATACACACACGCTCCTTCCCCACCGTAACGCCAGCGACTAACACAGTCCAGTCCCAACAGCCAACCATCCCGCTGGTTCCGACTGCAGCGCTCCCTTCGTTGCCAAGGTGGCTGTTGCACCAATTGAAAGAGCGGCGATGGAAAAGCCGACGGCAGAGGGGGACACTGCAATACCTCCTGGATGAAGAGAGGAGAGAGATGCCAGAGGGTGACACTTCCGCTCCGGTGCTAATGTGCTTCCCGGAGCCCTTGATGGAGACGGAAAGCGCTGGCAGAGATATTAGGACACGTCAACCTTAATCCAGAAACTCATCCTTCAGAAGCAAGTACGTAACCCAGGCTGAGGGTTATCGGGACGACAAGACACGCACCCAACTTACCTCCACCGGGTGGATGGCGAAGGGCTGCAAGGAGACAAAGAGGACACTGCTATGTTTTCCTAACCTCTCTAGCGCGGTGATAAGGGACAGTGATGGAGCCACGTATCTGGGCAGTAGAACCCCTCCCTAGATCTCTCTCCCCGGTTCCTGGACTCCGAGCTGGGAGCCGAGGGCTTCGTAGTTGCACCATGACATCACGATGTTTTGAGGGATGGTGCCCTCTACCCACCCCCTCCCCCCTCTTTTCAGGCTGGCCCCATCCCGAATGGTAGCCACCCTGCCTGGATCCCCACCGCCGGTCGGCATCTGGGGCACGCAACAAGTCAGTAGCTCACTGCCTAGTGCACGGTGTTCACTACCGGCTGGGGAACGGGACTGAAGGAGCTGTAGTCTGCGGCTGGAGCCCTCCAACAAGAAGAAGGGAGGCCAAATGCCCACCCCGGCCCCTGGTAGCGCCGCAGTGATAGCAAGCGGGCCTTGGCTCCCGCCCTGGCTATGGGCCCCCTCGTCTGGGCTAGTCACAGCAACCCGGAAGCCTGAAGCAGCAGCTCTAGGAAGGCAGAGCAGAGGGAATGCCAGTACTGAGGCCTGGTCTTAAGGCGGGGTTGCTGGCCTGGCCCCTGTGGTGCGGGGGATGGAACGCAGTAAGCACCAACCCTGGGAGCCTTGCAGTGCAGGCTACCAGCCAGGTGCTTCCTGTGGCTCTGCTGGCGAGGAGGACCTCACAGATAGGGATGGGCGAACGCGCTTCAGAAGTTCGGACCGAACTCGGTCTGTTCGGTTGACCGAACCGAACTTCCAAACCGAACTCGAATTCCAAACCGAACCGAATTTCCGAACTCCGTTCTGTTCGCCTATCCCTACTCGCAGAAGCACCTGCCGCAGGAGCCAACAGCTGCCAGCAGCGGTAACCACACCCCAAACGGTCCCGTCCTGCTGCTGCCCCTGCTGCTTGAAATGCTCTTCTGGCTAGTGGTGGGGATGGGAGATCCTAGCAGGGATGTGGCATCAGGAGTGTGGGGGATTCTGCCATTTGGGGGGGGGGGGGAATGCTTCTGCTAGGTACTGCCCCTCCCACCCCTCCCTGCCCTGGAGGTCTTGGCCCTGACTGTTAGTGCCAGGATGGGGGGCAAGCTGCGTAGATGAACGGGATGCCCCATGGCGAACGGGGTGCCGCATTCCTCCTGGCTGGTCCTACCACTTCCAAGCCCTCCCCTCCAGGTAGGGGAGAGGACTCAATGCTTGGAGGAGGTGTGACCATGTAAAAAGTAGGCAGGGCAAAGGGGGGCTCTGCCCCTTCCTTACACGACCACACCCCTTTGCCAGACATGGCGACAACACTTGGAAAGGGGCGGGGCAAAGGGACTCTCCCCTCCCTTAAACGTAATCCTGGCCGTCTCGCCTCCACCTAGGGCCCCTGCCTTCTCTATGGTCAGTGGGGCAAAATGCCCGTTTCCCTACCAGAGTACCCTAGACAAACACTCTGCTACACCCTATCACCCCCTCCACCCCCCCAGGGCCTGGACAAATGCAAGGTCACAGGGCAAGCGTTCTGGGCATGCTCCAAAAGCCAAGGACAGGGATCAGTGTCTCAAGGTGAACGCCCTGATGTCTCACCTGAGTGACATCCTAGGTCAGAGGGCTCAGGCAGCTCACCTGGATTGGAGAAACCCCTACTTGGGGGCGATTCCCAAAGGGGAGGGGGCCGAGCTTAAAAAGCCAGGACACACCCCTTCCTCCCTCTCTCTGACTTTCCCTTTGGAAAATGCAACACGCTGCTGGCGGCAGGGAGCCAGCTAAGACACGTGCCTCACTTGTTTCTACCTGCACGAGTGATGAGAAGGGGCCTGTAAGTACCAGCAACTGCCTTTCTACCTTCAGTCCCAGGAGGCGATTACTCAAACCAGGGGACACCAGAACCCCCAGCTTTGAGACTCTCTATTTTAAGTTTGCTTCTACCTTTATCCTAAGCCTTTCCCCTTAGCCTTGTTGCCAAACCTGTTTTTCTCAAATAAAGCACCTCTTTGGTTTTGTAAGACGGATGCGTCTCTGGTACCTTTAAAGGTCAGAAGGATTTGTACCCAGGAAGGGGAGTCCTGGCAAGACACAGAGTTTTCTGCATCTCTGCCCACGGAGAGCGACCTTAGGGCGACGGACCTCAACAAGAGGGGTGGCCAGGGGAGCTGCGGGCAAAAAGCCAGAGCTGGGCTGGGGGCTCACATCGCCGGGAAGGTGTGAATCCCTCTAGTTTCCTGGTTCCCGGTGGTGGCAGCGATTTTGAGACGTAACCCAGTAAGGCGGGTGGCTTTGCTGTATAGCGCCCCCTACTGCGTTTTGTCACACGTGGCGGCAGTGGACTATCAAGGGTTTTTGCCAGCTGTGGGAACCCCTGGTCAGAGATTTGGAGAAACACAGTGAGGTGGGTGGCTCAGCGCCCCCTACTGGCGTTTCGCCACAGTCAGTTCCACCAATATTGCTACCTGCGGCTGAGGTAGACTCAGTGCTGCCCCCATGAGGCCACTTCTCTGAACCAGTGTCCAACTTGACCAATGGATGGCCCTCCACTGTTGGCCATTAGCTTAGGCCAGGGACCTGTATTCACTGCGTTTCCCCCCACTGCTGTCAATGCGGAAAACACAGCGACTATGGGTCCCTGGGTTAGACGTTTCATCATCCAAGAAGTCTTGGAACCCCACACTGCGCCTTCCCGCCTACTGCGGAGCGCGCCTTAGGAACAGGCAGCTGCCTGTCGAGAGTTCTTCCCTACGTCCTAAATGCATCATCTGCGCCGCCAGATTAGTTTTTACTGCACATTAAAATGAAGGCCAGTGGGTCACGTCGTTTCCTGCCCCGACAAGCTTGATCTTTAAAAGCTCTTAACACATCAGACAAACAGTGTGTCGTCCCACCCCTTTCCTAAAAATATATCCAACATCTAAAGGCTGGTCTCGCATTTCTGTACCAGGAAGCTCCTGAAAAAGAACACAACTGCTGTCATATCTGCCTGTGACGCTTTCTGCTCGTGCCGCTCTGCAAGCTAAACACATTTGCTGGTTTATTTTTATTATTATTATTATTTGGGGAAAGGGTGGGGGTATAGGGCACCCTAGCCCCAAAATGGCTCAGGGCAGCTTATAATATTTTTTAAAAACACATCACCACAAAATACATAGAAAATACATCCCACACCTACTCCAACCCATTTCCATTCCTCCAACCTTCACACTTGGAGGAATTCCCTTCCCCAATCTCATTCACAAGAAATGTAGCTCCCAGGGGTAAATTATCCCACGCTGTCCTGAAGTGGGGTCTTAGATTGCGCGTAGTAAGTTACCCCCGTTGCGGAAGTTACCATGCACAAATGTGCAGCTGCTCCTATTCTGTAACATGGAACAAGGTTTAACCACTGGAGGGGACCAGCCCCCACAATTAGCTTTAACAGGCATTCCCAAGGGTCCGTTACCCACACAGCCTTGAAGCCCTAAAAAGGGTTGAGCGCTTCCTACTCTGTATCCTAACAGCCCACCTTTCTGTCCCCGTTATTCCTTGAAGTCATGAATGCATCATGACTTCAAGGAATAACGGGGACAGAAAGGTGTAGAGTATAAAACTAAGCAGTACTGATTGTTTGCCAAGTCAATTCTTAATTAACTTTTGAGATACCCTCTCGTGAGCTACAGAACTTATAACCAGGGTGGGCGAACTCTGGCCTGTGGGGGCCAAATTTTGCCCACCGCTGTTTTTTATTTGGTCTCTTTCCAATTTTTGGATCTGCCCTGTGGATACCGCCCCCGTCCTTAAGCACTGGAAGAGGAAGCTCAGAAGGGACTAGAGTGAGGAAATGCACTCCAGGATAGAGTGCGCATGGAAGATCATTCGCTCTTATAAAAGCAATTCCCTTGACTGAAGGAGGGAGAGAGAGAGAGAGAACTGCCCAAGGCCAGCCAGTGCATTCATGCTAGGGTTGAAATTGAAACCTGTGCCCGGTTCCGATTCCGTCAGAGCCGGGCATTTTGTTCGGTCCGAACGGAAATCGAAACGAATGATCAGTTCGATTGTTTCTTTGCCTGGTGGCCATTTTGTGCACGCGCAAATGGCTTTTCTAAAAAATAACTGACCGGGATTCAATTTGTAAAAGATTCTGATTGGAATTCTGGCCAAAATAGCGAACAACTCTTCCATTTTTGCAGAAACGTCAGTGAAAAACGGAACAGTTGTTCTGAACGACCCTTATTTCATGGGCTAACGCAGGTTTCGAACTCTTGGTCTCCCAGCTCCAAGTCGAACATGCACCTTATCCACCAAGCTACACCAAGCTCTGTAACCTCCCATTATTTTACAAAACACGGAATAAATTTCTACCTCATCCATGCATTCAAAAACCTAGCCCTGTCTGCTTTCAGCGTTCAGCAAATGCTAAACACATTACTTGAGGTGAAACAGGGAAACGTGCCACACCAGGTAACCCAGGACACAAAGGGTTAAGTACATTTTGGGGTGGGTGAGAAAGGGGATGGAGGTAACAGGAAGGCAAGAGAGGCTTGAACTGTGTTTAAAGCATCAGGAGAAATTAATTCCCCCCCTGCTCCTTCTTCCCCTGACGGTGACAGTTGTGACAAGCGGTGATGAATCGCTTGTGTCCAGGATGTTTAGTGGGTGCACTGTTGCATGGAGCAGGGGCTGGGAGAGAAGCAGCTCTGGCCAAAGGGGACTCATGGATTGGCGGCCGTGGGAGGATCAGCGAAAGGAAGACGCGGGTTGGGCTCACCGGGCAGGACTGCGCCTGCTTTAATAATGTGCACGTCTGTCCGCCTTAAAGCTTCCGACATGTCCGCTAGCACCATGAGACAGGCCCCCAGAGCAACCCCTTGTGTTGGCCATGAGGGCCCTTTTTCCCCCCAAAGGCTGGCTGATATCTCCTCCCAGAAGGAGATTGCCACCCTCAGAGGTATGTCCTCGTTGACATTGGTCATGGAATTGTACGAGTATCCCCCCTGCCCCGGCATTGTATTTATTCCATCGGCTGAGCCCCCAAGTTCGCAGATGCTTCACTATGGCTAGGCTGTGCGTTTTCCCCTGTGGTGCTACCGAGAGCCGATTCAAGGGGAGGCATTTGTCGGTCCCCCCCCCGTGATTGTATGTTGCGGCTCCCGGACACTATGGAGCATATTGTACTGCACTGCGAACGGTATACAAGCTTACGCACCAAGTGGATTCTGCCTTATCTGGACCCGTCTCAGAGTGACCAACAGGTACTAGTTTCGTTATTATCTGGCCGAGAAGGGACAAAAACCGGGGATGTGGCCCTCTTTCTCTACAAGGTCCTGGTATTAAGAAAGGGAAGGGAGTCCACCATAGGCAAGGAAGATGGGAGGGAGGTTTCTAGACTATCCGACCCTGGTCTCTGATTCTAGTTGGGTATCCCGCGGTCTGCTTATTTGGCATTGTGGTATTTACTATTTAATGTTTTGCTATTTCGGCGGATGGCCCGGTTATACATTCAATGATTTGGTTACTGCACATATTTGAGCCGCATTGGCTTCTGTTCCGGTTTGTTTTGGGTTTTTTTATGTTTGTGTTTGCAATGGCCATTGGCCTCCCAATAAAGTTTATTATCATAACCCCTTGTGTTGCAAGAGACACACACATGCACGGAGATGCCCTGGAAGGTGGGACTGGGGGACGGATGGAAACGATATGCACTCGGTTGTGGAGGAGAGCACAAGCAAGGGCAGAGAGCTGGGGATTTATTTCTATTTGTAATATTCGTTTTATCAAGCTGTTGCGAGGAATCCTGAGCTTTTAGGATAGAGCGGGGTATGAAGCTAAAATTGAAGCATAACAAGGTTCAAATAAAGGACTGGGGTAAGTTCTTAGAGGATAGGCCTGTAAACGGCTATTAGTCAAGTAGGGTTGGGGGACGCGGCTGTCGGAGCTGGGAGAAAATAGCAGGAATGGATGACATGACTTGTTGGGCACTTTCAAGTGACTGAAGCTGCCGCTGTCAGAGGGCATATTCCAAGTTGGCCTGAAACAACGAAATCGTGGCGAACGCTGTTTCGGTCAGAACCAGGTCATTCGCACGACATGAAAACTCGCAGGCTTTTCCGCTGCTTTTGCCATTTGTTGTTCATTTTTCGTGAGTTGAACAGAGTTGCTGCAAGGCTGGTCCCAAGCCACACGTGCGCCCTGCATGCACTCCCGGGGGCCTGTAGAGACGCCACGTGCTGGAAATAGCTGTAACAGTGCCATAAAACCGTCATAAAAGTCCTGAAAAATGACCCCCCCAAAAAATGCCAGAAAGCACAAAAAAAGATGGGATATGACAAAAAAAATTCACAGGTGCTATTGTCAACAATGGCAGAAGTGAGGAATCTGCCAAGACTGAAGTACCGAACACTCGCAAGCACTCTCGAAAATATGGTATTTCCCTGTGGAATGGGAACGCTGGCTCTCGTCTCAGCCCTAATTCCAAGGAACAGACATTTCAATGTAGAGAGCTAAGTGTGCAGTACCTGGACTGGGAGGTAGAAGTAGAAGGCCTCAATTGAAGTCTTGCCTTAGCCAGAAGCTCACTGGGTGACCCTGGGCCAGTCACAATATTCACTCAGCCTAACCTACCTCACAGGGTTGTTGTGACGATTAAAAGTTGTGTTAATTAATTCTATGTAAAGCTCTCTGCGTGCCAGGGCAGGGTGTAATATATTAGTTAAATTGTACCTCAGTTTCATTCATATCAACAGCTCTAAACCAGGGTTATTCAGGAGAAGGAAGAGAAGTATGGATTCCTGAACAATGGCTACAATCCCAAACCCTACTCTGCGCCCTGTGCGGCACAACAACGGGTTCACATTCCACAGGAAGAGGCTGGCAAGACCGGATCGGAGAGATGGAGCCCGACACAAAGGGCCTGGTTATTCTTCATCACCGTGTGCTGTCACTGCCTGAGAGAGTGTGGCCCCAAACGTTTGGACGCTCTCACCCAAACAGAAGCATGTCCAACATGAACTCCTCAGCTGTGATCCAGAACCCACTTCCTTCCGAGTAGCCCCACTGAAGCTTGTAGGGGCCACTGGAGTAAGTGGTTCGTGGACTCAAGCCCTTGTCTCCATTGCTTACATTTGGGACCAACACAGCAACCCCACACACTCTCGACGGACACTTGTGTAATCACTACAGCGCTGCTCTGCACTGGTGTAAATGACTGCACAAGAGGCACCAATATAAACAAGCGATCCTCCTGCATCTTGTGCAGAGTGGAACCGGACCCAGCACCCAACCTTCCCGCTCCTCTCTCGTACACATGCACAGTTGTGCCAACCCCGCCACAATATTCGTATGCACATGCCTTGCTCACGGTGCATAAGCAGGCACTGGATTGCCCCCTCCCCGAGTTCAAAACGTCATGTTGCTCCTGATCAGCACAATGGCCGACTTCTCCCTTTCATCATGGTCTCTCACATTCTGCATTTCTTTTTAAAGGTTCTGATTCCCCATTCCTTTTTGAAGTCTCCCTACTTTAGGCACTCAGCGAGTCCGGAGGGGCTATGGGCCAGGCCTGCCATGAGCACTGGGGGCCCCAAGCGGCAGCATCGGGCAGGGGGGGAGCTCCCGGAATCCGGAGGCGAGTGCAGGTTCCCAGCTGACCTGGGGGGGGGGTGGGGACGGGTAGGATGGCACCGAGTAACAGCACGTGATGTCTGAGCAGCCGCTGCCACGTTCGTGTTGTGTATCCCAAATACCGAGAAGAGCCGGCAAATTCTTTTGAGAAGAAAAAGGTTGGTCTGTTTTTTTGACCAACGCATCCTGCGCTCAGTCTTTTCGATTTATTCTTATCCAAGCGGGCGTGAGCCGGCCCGAACCTGTGCAGAAGCTGCATAGCACTGAAACCAGCTGCTGTCAGTCCTAAAATCTTATAAACGTTGGGTTGGAAGGGACCTCAGTGGTCATATAGTCCCTAGGAGGGAGAGCATATGTATGTGTGTCTTGTCTGTCTCTCCCTCGGGGTGCTCAACTTGATTTGTGCCAAGGGCTGGAAAATTGGGTTTGGACCCAACCCTGGGCCGCATGTGGCCCTGCCCCCAATTTATAGTTATTTATATCCCACCCCCTCCCAACAACAGATGGCTCAGGGCGGCTTACAACTACATTTTAAAACCATAATTTGCATAACCCCGCCCCCTGGCAGCGAGGAGCTGGGGCTGGAGTTCCGGGTGGCAGAGGCAGCAGCGAGGGGCTCAGGTGGAGATACCGGCGGCAGCAGGAAGCTGGAGCCAGGGAGGAGGAAGGAGGGATCCGGCCAGCGCCTTTAATAGGCTTGCTGCCCGGAGGAAGGAGGGTTTTGCCCCAGCGCGGTGGCTGGAGGAAAGGTGATTGCCAGAGCAGGAGGCGGCATGGCGGGCCGCAGGGAAGAGCTTTGCAGCCAGGGGGTGCCGGGCTGCAGGAAAGGTCCTCGTGGGCCGCAGGTGGCCCTCAGGCCATACTTTGTGCAGTCCGGTAGCAGGGGGAAGGGCACAAAAGGACCCCAGCTAGCAGCCGGCTAGCTCCACACTCTCACTGAACTAGGGGGAAATTGCCAAAATAATGGAATGAGAAGAGGGAGAAAGTCAAAAAAGGAGGAAGAAGAGAGAGGGGGAGGAGAAGCAATAGAAGAGGGAGCAAGATGGGGGGGGGGGGGCGGGCGCTACTATAGCAGACAAGTGGAAGGGGCAGGGATACAGTTCCAAGAACCACCGAGCTAGTCAACCCGCTGCTCTAGGGCAGGATATTTCTGTCTACAGCATCGCAGGACGATGCTTGCCCAGCCGGGCTTTGAAAACCTCCAAGGAAGGCGATTCCACAGCCTCGCCAGGCAGCTTACTCCACTGCCCGGCAGCTCTGGCCGTTAGAAAGCGTTTGCTAACTCTTGAACCCAAATGGACATGGCTGCCGTTGAGAGAGAAGGCTACGGAACGTCTCGACTTCACTGGAGGAATCGGGATTATTTTTTCTTGGCGTAAAGATACTAATGCTTCCTCTCTGCTCTAACAAGGAGAATTTCACAAGAACAGCCATGAGCCTTTTCTCCAAGAAAGCTCCATCAATTCCATTATTGGCTCGCCTAAGGAGAGAGGCTTACACTAATGCCCCAGGGCCCAAGGGCCCTGAAAGAAAGGGGTGAGCACGTCCGTTCTCCGTATTCTAATGGCCTCCTCTCCCTTCATCCTGTTATTCCTCCAGCTCTCTAGAGACAAGACATATGCCTGGTGCCTAGTTTGAAGCATATATTCATAAATCAAAATAAGCTCTTGCAAAAAATAAATTCATGATGGACAGCTGAGCCGTGAAGCGCTAATGCTTTTTGACGGCTGTCCAGCCAAGCTTCCAGGAGCATTCACTTATTGACATGCTTGCTCATGATTTCATTAAGGAACATGAAGCTATGTTTGGGCGCAGGCTGAGCGGCATGTACAGAGTGGGGTCTGGCAATAGGCTTTCCATCCCCTATGCTGGCCATCGAGGACCTTCTGTGTCCACTGGATAAGGGTGGCCATAGGTTTGCCAGTGAGGCCCCGTTTTGAGACGTAACCCGAGGTTTGTCTCGAAAAATTACTGTGTTACTTTTGCATTGGGGTCTAATTGACCCCAAGTTAGTTTAGTTTTAAAACCAAAAACAGGGAATGCACTGAAAATCATCTTTATTGTATGAATTATTTAACTGTTAAAACATTCCTATTTTTATAGATACATGCCCACTTTTTTATATATATAAACAAATTGACACATCTTAAGAAATGGGCACTCAAATTTGCCCATTGAAACATAAAAGGAATCTAACTGACCCCAATACATTTTTAGTGGGGTTTTTTCTGTGCATAAACTACAACCCATAGGATGATAAAATGAATGCAGAAAGCTTGGCTTCTTCCTCATTTGAGAATAAATTAAACTTGAAGGGAAATGTTACATTATTCCAACCAAAAATTATATTAATTGTGTAAGGTTGCAACCCAAGCTAGTAAAAGCATGTCAAAAAGTTTACTGCATATTGCGACTCCATCCACATACGATGCTGCCCCATTTAGGATCAAAACCCATACCTTGGGAACCCCTAAACCAGGACCTTACACCATACTCACCACAGTGTTATATTTGAGTACCTCCAAGGTCGAAGTACAAGATGCTACCATACAGGTCCACCCAGTGGACACGTGTGGTAGCACCGGTGTAAAAGTTGTGGCTTGTGGGTGCACGCTCCCACGACCCACGCACCCCCAACTATCTGCCCACACGGTGTCACCAAGAAAATCCCAGGTAGCACTGTGTGGGTCACACAGTCAGCGTAAAGGTGATATTGGAAGCTGTGGGAGGCAACGAGTTTGCCCAGGGACAGAGTGTAGATAGAGAAGAGGAGAGGGCCCAGGACAGAGCCTTGGGGAACCCCAACCGAGAGGGGGAGGGAGGAGGAGGGGGTGGAATTGGGAAGAGACACATTAAAGGAGCGGTCAGAGAGGTAGGAGGAGAACCAGTCAAGGACAGAGCCGCAGAAGCCCAGGGAGCAAAGAGAGTCCAGTAGGAGTGAGTGGTCGACTGTCAAAGGCAGCAGAGAGGTCAAGGAGGACAAGAATGGAGTAGAGGTGCTTAGATTTAGTGACAAGTAGATCGTTGGTGATCTTGGCAAGGGCAGTTTCAGTGGAGTGAAGGGGGAGGAAGCCAGATTGGAGAGGGTCCAGGGAGGAGTTGGCAGAGAGGAGATCCAGGCAGC